>JANAVB010016197.1:3626179-3938679 GCA_029216955.1 Iris pallida | reverse complement strand
TTCATCCTCGCATCGATTTCTGCTGAATCGATCGTCCTCATTGGGGCGTAATATCCTACAAGTCTATATTGCACTTGTACAAGAAAAAAACGTGCATTTGATAATTCTTATGAGACAACAAGTTAAAACTTCATAATTTGTAGAAAGTTGAAGGTACAATATAGGAAGAAAAATATGATTTTCATCAATACCTTGCAACGAAGTGCGATATCGTATTTACATTGGACATGCCGTTTTGGCTACATCCATTGAAATTGCAAAACATTCGACAAGCTGCCATGAGCTAATACTTGTCGTTCCATATATTTACACCATTTTATACATTGAAAGCCTTCAAGATGAATCAGCTTCAAAATACTTTAAAATAGGAAGAGCTTCAAAATGTTTCTCCGAACTTCAGCTTGGCCTAGTATCGTGCACCATCAACGTTTTCGCTACCTGTGGAGTTGGGGATTAGTACACTTGCCATTAGTGAGCAGGATGAACCCACTCTTCTAAACCGACACTTCTTATTAAGGGAAACATGCATTCAAAGTTGTCTTGCTATTCAGAACTAGATGAATTATAGTTCATATCGATGGCATACTGAAAAGTAAAACATAGCATTTATATTATTTCTTACCATGGTGTGAATGTCCTTGCATAAAACAAAGATAATACTTATCACCTGCATAAGACGATAGGTGAACATGTTATATATCTTATATATGGTCATCGGTATTACGATACCATGAAGGAATATCATATGGTATTGCGACGCGTCCTATCGGCCTGGGTTGCAAGCCCAATTGGAGGTCCCGTAATGCCTCACACCGAAGCACGAATCCTACTTTTCCCCTAGGTCAATTCGGTTCCGACGCCCGCGAATACCGTTTTAGGGAAAGTTATATCTTATGCACGAGTTGTCCATAACCATGCAAGTGTGTGAACAATTAAAACTATGAAACGTATGCATCATACAAAACAGAATTAATCAATATTATCATTATACTCATGCAACAATTCTTTTCCCTCAAAGATATACGTTCTGATTTGGCGACTCGTATGCACCAAATACCCCGAGGCACCATGCCACAACCAACAATTCATTGTTATGTTTCCTTCTAACAGTTTATTGGTTTATTGAACCTTAATTGCTTATAACTTTAGGATCTTGAGCAGTTTTATGGTTTTCGAACCTTAACTGCTCGATTCGAATAACTTTGCAAAACTATACTAAATAGCTACAATTATCCCAAGTTTTTATTCTTGATAAGAGTATCATTTTGCACACAGCTCACCAACAAAAAAAAATTCTCCACAGTATGTAGATGAGCTCCAATTATGAACCGAAAACAAATAAATTATCCACCAGACTTGTATTTCCTTTCAGTTGTATTTGGACATTCAGACTACTCTGCTTTTATATTCATTACTTCCTTTATATGTTATCTGTGGATGAGATTTAGATGATTGCCTGTGTTGGTTAGTTACTTTTTCTGTGTAGTACGCCTAAGTGAGTCCATTAAATTGGGCAGCTCACTATAGGTCGTATCAGCTGGCCAGGTTAGGCCCTATTCCAATACATTTGGGAGAGGGGTGTGACAGTTTGACTGGAAGTGGACCGGGTTGAGCTCAGTCGGAATTGGTGGGCGGGACGGGCCGGCCCGGTTCGCTGAACCCCGAACCCAGCCCGGACCCACGACCCATTTTTTTGCTAAATAGTATATATATATATATATTTATATATATATATATATATATATATATATATATATATATATATATATATATATATATATATATATATATATATAGCTAATAAACTATTTAGCAAGAAAATACTATAAATAGCCCTAAGAGTCATTTCATCAAACACTTGGTGTGCGTATCCGATACTCTCGTGATACGCACATCAAACAAATCCAAAATTGACCAAATTTCTTCCTAATGCAAGAGGGACCCTAAATAAATGCATCTATATCAAAGGAATGAAAATTTGAAGGGTTTAGAGGCTCTTACCAATTGGGACTTGGAATCTCAATGAAAACTCCCAGATCTAGATCTCCACCAAGCTCCAATGGTCAAATTGCTCCAAATGCTCCCAAGCTAGGCAATATAGGCTTCCTCTCTCCATGGGAAAGATATTGTAATTCGTTTGGAGGAATTTGGACTCAATTTGGATATTGGAGGCAATTTGGGGAAAAACACAAATTAGGGTTAGGGTTTGTAATAAAAGGGGGAAGAAGGAGGCTATGTAGAGATTAAATAGGAAGGAGGGAGTCTCCTTGTGGCCGACCATGGGGTTAGCTAGGTTTTGTATTGGGTGAAATTTGCTAAAAGCCTTCTTAACATGTCAATTTAAGGCCCCTTAAGGGAAAGGCCCAAAGTGGCTAATGTTTTAAATCACTAAATGGATTCTAAGTGTCACTCTAGCTGGAGTATAGTCTCACTTAAGTTATCTAATCTCTCTTACAAGTTTCTACGGTCATGACTAACCTCTCTAATCAATGTAGTTCTAAGGTCTCACCAATTAATGACACTAGCACAACTCATCAATCAAATACTATTAAAATAATCAAAAAGAAATTTACCAATTACCAAAATACCCTTGCTCTGGAATGTGGTGGTGACACCTTATTTAGCTAGCCGTGAAGCTGGTATTTGGCCGTCGTTTGGCCTTGCTATCTGCGATGGTGTGCAACCTGCAACGGGGTCTACGAGAGTTTGCTGAGGAGGTCTTGGCTATGAAGGGCAAGAGCGGGAAATTTTCCCGGGTGGAGCTACCCTATCATTATCTGATGGGGTAGTTGATATTGCACCACCAGAACTTGATGAGCCCCGGTACAGAGGAGGGGCATGTCGCAGGGGATGCTTTTATCCGCCGCTACCGCATAAAGAAGTGGCTGCATACTGGTGTCCCAGTCTGTCAGAAGATTTTGTCCTAGCTCCAAGGGTGGATATTTCTAAAGTTGGCCCAAGTTTTCTGGGCTTTAAAGCTGATAAAGAGTTGGTAGATACATGCGAAGATGCTATCACTCTTCCTGATTGGGGGTTTCATTGGCTGCAGTGCATTCGACCCTCACATCTGGTATATCGGAACATGAACCATTGTTACCTGGAGGCGTATCTACCGAGTCACTTTGCCCGTCAGTTTTGTTACAACCAGGCGATGCTGGACAACCCAAGTACATGCTTGGGGAATGTTGGGAGCTTATTGGACGGAGCCCAGGCATGGCAGTATTATAACGCTGGGTGCACATGGGTGCGATTTACAGCGCCACTTCTGAACCCCAGGACAAAAATCATGTATCTTGTCGTCAAGCTTTATTGTGCGACGAACACCTTATCTCCCGGATATGATAGAGAGATAATCTTCATCTTCGGGACTCGGCTCGAGGCATCCGACGTTGTGATCGCGAAGGCCCAGACGTATCGCCCGCCAGATGCTTCGGTACTGGTAGCTGCTTCCGTGGCGACGGTTACTCCAGCTGCCAGGACGGAGGATCCTTCGGAGGAGTCCATGGGTAGCAGCTGTTGGTACCGAACCTTCGGAGGAGTCCCGTACTGGAGGTTGACCCCGTGTCCGACCGTATCATGACACGACCTACACGTATCCATTTATGGACACGAATCTAGACACACACAACCAAATCTATACTAATAGGCCTAACAAACCTATTGTCGAACACTTGGTGCACCATTCTCGAAATTCCTCCAAAAGTGGCACAAAATTCAACATAACTTTCAAATAGAGTGTCATTTGAGTCTCAAAGCTCTTCCTATGGTAGTCCTAGATCATGGGTGAATTCAATAATACAAATAGAATCTATTTAGAGAGGAAATGAGATGTATATCTATTGGGAGATGATTTCCAATAAAAACCAAATAGACATGATCCGGACATGTAGCTCCTAACAAATGGACTCCTCTTCTTGTGCTCCTAGTCTCCAAGCTTCTAGGCTCCTAGTGTCGAGAATGAGAGGAATAGATGAAAGAATGAGTGAGATTTGAGAAGGATTGATGGAGGAATGGCTCTACTTGGGAAGAACACCAAATAAAATGAAGTGCATGGATGGAAGACCCCCTTCTTATGGCCGGCCATGTAATCCTAGGTCAAGGCTAATACAAATCATCCAAGTTACCCTCTCAATGTTGTCATGTGGCAAATTAAGTGTATGGAAAGGGTTTGGATCTATTTCGGTAAATAGTCTAACCTCTATTCTAATTAATTGGTCGTAACAAATGAGTCTAATTGAGTCTAATCAAATGAGTTGGTTCATGAGTCATGTCATGTTAATTATTGGACTCTAGTCTAGTGTCTAGACTAATCGGTTCACTAACGCAAGTCTAACTAATAGGCTAACCACTAACCGTAATAACTAACACAATATTAAATAAATAAATATACACAATATAAAATAAATAATTAGGCATAATAATATATATAATATGAATTGACAAAAATACCCCTATTTCGAATTTAGGTAGTTACTAAATACAACAAATACAATCCATAAAAAAACAGAAAAACTATTTACTCGATGGTAGGGGTGATGGCGGAGGTGGCGGCTGTCAGCTAGCATGTACTACATCATCACCGTACTAATGATCTGTTCTATCTCCTCAGGAACAATACCAGTCGAAGAAGGAGATGGAGTGGGAGCAGGAGCCGGAGTAAAAACAGGAGGTGGAGTGGAAGTAGAAGCTCGATCACGAGACTAATATCTCTGTCATCTGCCTTGGTAGGTTGTATAGAATCTGCGTAAACTTCACCATAAAGAGAACGCTAGAAGGAACGCCGAGTTGTGTTGATGTAGGTGGAGTTGGAGGAGGAGCTCTGGAGTAAACATACGATTGGAATGCCAATGATCCAGTATCGTACACATTGTCGCCTTTCCCTATCCACAAAATCGATCCAAACTGAATTGCCATAATTATCATCATATAAAACCCTGAACAAGCAGTATTAAATTTAGCTAGACAAAAACTCCAAATATTTTTGTTGTTGTTGGTGCCCTCCAAATGTTACTTGAAAATTAGTTTCTAAATTTACCTATGACTACGATTCTGCCATTCACATGACCAGAAGGAACTGACCAAAACTGTAATTCATTTGTATCAAAAACTAGTCAAACCTTAATTGAACTTCTCTATTTCCAAACTAAATCAAGAAAGGAACAGAGAAAAATCATCTGCCTCATAAACAGAAGCCATTAAAAGAAGTGTTAGTATAACTATGACACTTACACAAAAACCTGTATACCCCAAAATTCAAGCACTCGCAAATATCATTACACCCTGGTCATCCATATCTAGAATTTGCTAATGTTATTTAGAAGGCTAAGGCTAAAAATAAATGCTCAAATCTTATATATATATATATATATATATATATATATATATATATATATATATATATATATATATATATATATATATATATATATATATATATATATAAGGCTAAGGCTAAGGCAAAAAAATAAATGCTCAATATATATATGACTAATTCCTAAAAAAAAATTAGAAGGCTAAGGCTAAAAATAAATGCTCAATATATATATGACTAATTCCTAAATCGATGGGTTGGATGATGTTTGTTGATGATATCGTGTTGGTTGATGAGAGTGGAGATGGGTTGGATGCTAATAGAAGCACGAAACTAAAACTTTGGAATGAATTTGTTAAAAGAAAAACAAAGTACATACACGATCAATGAAATATGCGCGCGATCTGCGCAGCCCGTACAAGCGCACATTATCATGCCCCGACCCGGGAAATCGCTCGTCCTTGCTAGATTTTACCCGAATCATCATCCTCGCTGGGGCGTGATGTCGCACGAGCCTGGAGTTGCGCTCGTGCAAAGCAAGATAACAGGTTCACACAGAACTATCTTAATTTGATAACATAAGCAGCGGAAGGAAAACAGAGTATACAACAAGAATCTCTTATATTCATAATGAACTTGAAGATTACAAAGGCTCTGAATAGCCCAACATATATGCCAATTGGCTACAACGCTCATGATCTCTCTAGCTCACAAAGGATTACATTGTTCCATACATTATGCCTCTTTATAGCCACCAAGTAGTCTTCGGCCGAACATCTCCATGTCGCAAGTCCGAACGCCTATGCGGAAGCTCCTCTTGAACGCCAAGGACTCTATGCCTCGGCACGTCCAAGCCAAGTCCCGCCACGAGCCGATCATAACCTGAGCCTGCACATAAACTAGTGGAAGATTAGTGCTTTCGTCATCGCTTCGTACTGATCAAGACCCGCTCGCACCCAAACCAAACACTTAATCGTTTAGTGAAACATCCATCTTAATTGGTGATCTTTCTATTTAGCCTTAGGATCAATTTCATGGCAATACTTAAACATAGCACATTATCATAATTGTGTCCCATACCGTATTCCTACAGCAGATACAGTTAGCCATACTATGAACATAACATAGTGTTTGTGCTCATCTCCATTCCTCCTTGCCTAGCCTGCCATGGTTAGAACTTACATAAGCGATCATACGATTCGCGCAACCAACCAATCATAATCTTAAACACATGCATAAGGGTCGCAGGCCTGGCGCCTGCACCCAACTCATATCTCAGCCCACCGGCCCTATCTATATGAAGGTCACGGTGTTTCGCACCGTAATGGACTTGGCATCTCTTATGTGTAAGCCTACAATCGCTTCGATACGGGTTGCTAGCCCAGTATCCGAAGGATCCCAAACTTACGGATATCATAGCTTATCACAGCACTGGACGGTCGCAATCCGTCCGAATGTTGTGCACCATAAATACCATACATAATTTCCTCCTAGGCCGAACGGTCCCGGCGCCCCGGCGTAACCGTTCGAGGGAAGCCGTACCCGTGCACGGGCCATCCGAGTCCATTGACCATGCAATACGCACCATAGCAAACACACATAACAATCCAACCAAATCCTCCGTTGCATAAACATAGTCTCGTTCCATAAACGGTTTCCCTTGCCATAAACGGTTTTCCCGTGCCATAAACATAATCCACCATTCATATGGGGAGCTCCGTCGGTGTTATGCCCCAACACATCCATATTGATGCACGACGCCCAACGGCTTAGTCATCTCATACTCGTATTCAACGCGTACCATTCGTAAGTTATTCTCATAGCATAATTCCGTATTACTTAGTCTTTTCGTAACATAAGTGCCCGAGGGCACGCTCAGCATTGTATTCAATGTTCTACGTCTAGTGTTCAATGTTCTCGGAGCCGTGCACATGATGCACATCTCAATATCGTCTTTCAATGTTCTACCATCATTGCCCTACCGCGACTCGTACACTTGATTCACGTCGCTTTAATTGTTCGATTGTTCAATGTTCTACCTTAGTGTTCAACGCATACTTAGGCCCGTAATCTGTCGTCGAGCCACGCTCGCTAACTCGATAACATCTTACGTATACCATAATATATTTTATTAGACGTGAAGGAATAGGGAGAGAGAGTCAAGAACCCGCCCACCTTAAGCCGATACGCCTTACCGTTTTGCTGAGTTGAAGCGTCTCGCTTCTATAACTCGATCGCATAGCTAACTCCTGGACTTAGCCATTCCTTTGAACTACTCGGTTGATTTGGACTATCGCACCCATGCCACAATCCGTTGCAAGGCCACGATTTGGTTTTGCGGACACTTCATTGCATAAGGCAAAATGCCGACCTCTTATCGTCCAGCGTAAAAGCATAACCTGCACACCAGATCAACTAAAATCAGCACTTGCTCAAACGGGACTTATCCTTTTGCATCGATTCGATTCATAGATTCCAACCGACTCAAAGCTTACCTTTGGCCAACATAACTTTCGCATCGATTCGCATCGATACTTCATCGGGTCAACGCAACTCTTTGAGTCAACGACTCATCGTAATGCACCGAGCGGAGCGGGACATTACATAATATACCACTCAAAATCAGGTTCGTCCCCGAACCGAAACAAACACTTATTCCAAGTGCCCCGCATAGATCGTTTCACGATCTCGTGCTACTATCGTTGGAATTATACAACTTAGTTTGGATCATACACATATTTTAGGCGTCCCACCAATATATGCATTTCAGCCAAGCTCAGTTGTAGGATATCGGGACAACTAACAAGCTCAACTTAAATCTCAAGCACCCATCGTTCCATTCTCGACTTAGTCATCTCTTAGCACATATTCCTAGAGTCCTGCTCGCAAACATCTTCACATATAACTTGATCCAAACCATAACTTTGATCTCATAAGTTTCTCGTCGGCCATCTAACGCATGCACTGTATCGAGTCATTGCGCATCCGATCACAACAATTCTCTGCAACGCTTATTCGCCCAACCGTTTGCCTATCTCTCGTATAACTCAAGTCTTTCATCCTATCATTCATAACATTTAGCCTTAACAACATGGACTAAGTCAACATGTCACAAATTCCTTTGTCTACAATCTGTACTAAGTCTCGCACACAACTATTCCAACACGGTCCACGTTCTCGAACTGCCTACGCATCGCGTCTGGGGCTACCCCCGCTAGGTAACTTATCCAGATATCGTGCTTAATCTCTCCCGACACAAGGGGTCAACTTGAGTCTCCGATGCTCAAAGGCAACAATCTTTCCGACCCAAGGTCTCTTACGATACACTCGTCTCTGATTCTCGACCGAGTACGAATCCGTTTACTCAATTCTCGAATCAATCCCGACTAGTTCGTTTCGTAACATAGATGGCGCGCTCAACACACATAGCCTAACCATTACTCAAATCGATCTACGACACAACTCTTAGGGTCATTCTATTATTCGCCGCTCTCGTGCATTGCAAAAATCCTTTGCAATCGCCTTACCGTATCATTACGCTAAGCACGTTCCTCAACATCTATTCGATCCAACATAACTTTTCTTGACCATATCGATTCTAGTACTCGCTAACTTTCGAGACACGATACTCACTCGCTTAGACTTATCCTCAACATGCACTACCTCATTCCTTATCCTTCTTACGCGACTTCTTTAGGGTCATCCTATGGGACTTCAACATTCACTTAATTTGGCGGTCAAGTCTTCTAGGGTCATCTGCCCCGAAACTACGCTCGATAATTGAAGATCATCAACGAGGGACAGTTACATCGAACCATGCTATATCCTATTACGGAGCCAAATCAATTCACGACACTTCCTATGGGACTTTACCCAATCCGACATACTTTACAAATCCGCAATTTATCTATCCCCCGCGCAACTGATGCGCCGTTAACTATTTGAATCACTCATATATTACCGTCGACTATCCTTGCCAGTCATATGACATCTACTCGTCTCAAGTCCGAGTTTACCTATCCGTGATCATAGCTCGACACATTCCGTACTCATCAAAACCATCCTCGAACGACTTTCGCATCAAACCACCAGTCCATATCAATTTGTCACGCCTCGCAAGTTCGATCATCCCCGCTGGATGAATTACTATACCAACGCTCACGCGGAATGATCACCCTAATTTGGTATGACGCATGTGCGATGCTGGAGTTGCACTCGTATAAGACAAGAATGTCAACATTATGGTTATCCACAAATCAATCCAGACACTTTCGATTTCTTTCGAGTAACATCCATCGACTCTCAAATTCTCCGAAGCATTCCTACCGTTATCATCCTAATTGCCATAACTTGCACCTTATTCATCCAACAACAATGCTCAACATAATTTTCGTTCATTCGATCAGAGTATCCCCGAGTTATTGTATATCGTCTTTGATACGCCTCAATACCATCGTCGATATGCATAACTTGAACATCTTCCTTTCTCATAAGCTTAAATTCGTTGCAATTACTGCCGTTATCCGAACTCGAATACGAATCAAGTCTTGCACACATCAAGATTCATTTCATAGTACTTATCTGTCATCTTCACGACATAATTTCTAATTCACATATTCATTCTCATATCCCTAACTCGCACTTCCAATCGTGCTATCGGCTCATCGCGCTAACCCAAATTCGTTCGAACGATTCCTTTGTACCTACTCAACGTAAATTCGACCGAGTCGACTATTTCCTCAATGCAACATTTCTTCGCTATGCTCAGGCTATCGTTCGACTTACACTTAACGAATCCTCGTCCGACGTATCCTCCGTGGATATGACTTCCCATATAATCGTTCGACTCACTTCCTCAAGGCATACTTGCATCGACTTCTCTCAAGTCATTCCCACTCAAGTCTCGGTATTACTTCGTCCGTTGAAGGCAACATATCGTAACAATACAATCGTCTCGACGTAACCTATCGCAAGTCACCAACCGGCTTAACATAGCTATCGTTAAGGGGTATTCCATATACCACTCAGAAATCAAGCCTATCGTTACCGATACAATACTTCGTTATACTGATCGCATAATTGGTATTACATATACCACTCAGAATCGAGTCATTACTCGACATCACACTTCACATAGGTTCGATATCTATCTTCCAATAAACTATCCAGTATGGCGATCCTTCCGGTCCCAGCTCTAGCGTTAGCTCAAGTTTGACACACATTCAATCTAAACGTACTATGGCGATCGTATCGATCACGCCCGCAACATTCGCTTACTCGCAGCTCAACGCGACATACGGCCAACATAAACGTTCGCCTACTCCAACTCGACTTAGAGTCCGACTCGACTCTAATCTCACTCGTTGCAACTCGTGTAACAACTCATTCTCGATGCTTAAGGTCATTTCTCAATCTCGTGCAACATATCGCTATCCATCCGCATAGCCATAATGCGCATCATACCATATCGACTCGTTGCACTGATGCAACGAACGATTCATGACTTGCTGTACTCCGTACAACCAACGACACATAACCATTCTCATAGCCACATAACATGCATCGTCTCACATATCGACCCGTTGCACTTCGTGCAACCAACAACACATAGCTCCTCGCACTTCGTGCGACCGACCACACATATCTCATTGCACTTCATGCAACCAACATCACCATATTCGTTGCACTTCGTACGACCAGCATTCCATAACTCGTTGCACTTCGTGCAACCAACATTCCATAACTCGTTGCACTTCGTGCAACCAACATCCCATAACTCGTTGCACTTCGTGCAATCAACACTCTCCGATGGCACCCGAAGATCACCTAATAGTCACGACATACTTGTGGCAGACATATGCACTTAATATAGACTTATTGTATGGAACATCCAATGTAGCATCGAGCAGATCTATGAGCCATGCAGTTGCGGAAACAACTTAGAGTCAACTGAATTCGATAGCGAAGCAACTGAGGGTCAAAGAGATTCACGTACGGCCCAAAGGATGGAACCGCTCTGATACCAACTTGTCATGCCCCGACCCGGGAAATCGCTCGTCCTCGCTAGATTTTACCCCGAATCATCGTCCTCGTTGGGGCGTGATGCCGCACGAGCCTAGAGTTGCGCTCGTGCAAGGCAAGATAACATGTTCACACAGAACTATCTCAATTTGATAACATAAGCAGCGGAAGGAAAACAGAGTATACAACAAGAATCTCTTATATTCATAATGAACTTGAAGATTACAAAGGCGCTGAATAGCCCAACATATATGCCAATTGGCTACAACGCTCATGATCTCTCTAGCTCACAAAGGATTACATTGTTCCATACATTATGCCTCTTTATAGCCACCAAGTAGTCTTCGGCCGAACATCTCCATGTCGCAAGTCCGAACGCCTATGCGGAAGCTCCTCTTGAACGCCAAGGACTCCATGCCTCGGCACGTCCAAGCCAAGCCCCGCCACGAGCCGATCATAACCTGAGCCTGCACATAAACTAGTGGGGGATTAGTTCTTTCGTCCTTGCTTCACACTGATCAAGACCCGCTCGCACCCAAACCAAACACTTAATCGTTTAGTGAAACATCCATCTTAATTGGTGATCTTTCTATTTAGCTTTAGGATCAGTTTCATGGCAATACTTAAACATAGCATATTATCATAATTGTGTCCCATACCGTGTTCCTGTAGCAGATACAGTTAGCCATACTATGAACATAACATAGTGTTTGTGCTCATCTCCATTCCTCCTTGCCTAGCCTGCCATGGTTAGAACTTACATAAGCGATCATACGATTCGCGCAACCAACCAATCATAATCTTAAACACATACATAAGGGTCGCAGTCCTGGCGCCTGCACCCAACTCATATCTCAGCCCACCGGCCCTAACTATATGAAGGTCACGGTGTTTCGCACCGTAATGGACTTGGCATCTCTTATGTGTAAGCCTACAATCGCTTCGATACGGGTTGCTAGCCCAGTATCCGAAGGATCCCAAACTTACAGATATCATAGCTTATCACAGTACTGGACGGTCGTAATCCGTCCGAATGTTGTGCACCATAAATACCACACATATTTCCCTCCTAGGCCGAACGGTCCCGGCGCCCCGACGTAACCGTTCGAGGGAAGCCGTACCCGTATACGGGCCATCCGAGTCCATTGACCATGCAATACACGCCATAGCAAACACACATAACAATCCAACCAAATCCTCCGTTGCATAAACATAGTCTCGTTCCATAAACGGTTTCCCGAGCCATAAACGGTTTTCCCGTGCCATAAACATAATCCACCATTCATATGGGGAGCTCCGTCGGCGTTATGCCCCAACACATCCATATTGATGCACGACGCCCAACGGCTTAGTCATCTCATACTCGTATTCAACGCGTACCATTCGTAAGTTATTCTCATAGCATAATTCCGTATTACTTAGTCTTTTTGTAACATAAGTGCCCGAGGGCACGTTCAGCGTCGTATTCAATGTTCTACGTCTAGTGTTCAATGTTCTCGGAGCCGTGCACATGATGCACATCTCAATATCGTCTTTTAATGTTCTACCATCATTGCCCTGCCGTGACTCCTACACTTGATGCACGTCGCTTCAATTGTTCGATTGTTCAATGTTCTACCTTAGTGTTCAACGCATACTTAGACCCGTAATCTGTCGCCGAGCCACGCTCGCTAACTCGATAACATCTTACGCATACCATAATATATTTTATTAGACGTGAAGGAATAGGGAGAGAGAGTCAAGAACCCACCCACCTTAAGCCGATATGCCTTGCCGTTTTGCTGAGTTGAGCGTCTCGCTTCTATAACTCGATCGTATAGCTAACTCCCGAATGTAGCATTCCTTTGAACTACTCGATTGATTTGGATTATCGCACCCATGCCACAATCCGCTGCAAGGCCACGATTTGGTTTTGCGGACACTTCATTGCATAAGGCAAAATGCCGACCTCTTATCGTCCAGCGTAAAAGCATAGCCTGCACACCAGATCAACTAAAATCAGCACTTGCTCAAACGGAACTTATCCTTTTGCATCGATTCGATTCATAGATTCCAACCGACTCAAAGCTTACCTTTGGCCAACGTAACTCTCGCATCGATTCGCATCGATACTTCATCGGGTCAACGCAACTCTTCGAGTCAACGACTCATCGTAATGCACCAAGCGAAACGGGACATTACATAATATACCACTCAAAATCAGATTCGTCCTCGAACCGAAACCAACACTTATTCCAAGTGCCCCGCATAGATCGTTTTACGATCTCGTGCTACTATCATTGGAATCATACAACTTAGTTTGGATCATACACATATTTTAGGCGTCCCACCAATATATGCATTTCAGCCAAGCTCAGTTGTAGGATATCGGGACAACTAACAAGCTCAACTTAAATCTCAAGCACCCATCGTTCCATTCTCGACTTAGTCATCTCTTAGCACATATTACTAGAGTCCTGCTCGCAAACATCTTCACATATAACTTGATCCAAACCATAACTTTGATCTCATAAGTTTCTTGTCGGCCATCTAACGCATGCACTGCATCGAGTCATTGCGCATCCGATCACAACAATTCTCTGCAACGCTTATTCGCCCAACCGTTTGCCTATCTCTCGTATAACTCAAGTCTTTCATCCTATCATTCATAACATTTGGCCTTAACGACATGGACTAAGTCAACATGTCACAAATTCCTTTGTCTACAATCTGTACTAAGTCTCGCACACAACTATTCCAACACGGTCCACGTTCTCGAACTACCTACGCATCGCGTCTGGGGCTACCCTCGCTAGGTAACTTATCCAGATATCGTGCTTAATCTCTCCCGACACAAGGGGTCAACTTGAGTCTCCGATGCTCAAAGGCAACAATCTTTCTGACCCAAGGTCTCTTACGATACACTCGTCTCTGATTCTCGACCGAGTACGAATCCGTTTACTCAATTCTCGAATCAATCCCGACTAGTTCGTTTCGTAACATAGATGGCGCGCTCAACACACATAGCCTAACCGTTACTCAAATCGATCTACGACACAACTCTTAGGGTCATTCTATTATTCGCCGCTCTCGTGCATTGCAAAAATCCTTTGCAATCGCCTTACCGTATCATTACGCTAAACACGTTCCTCAACATCTATTCGATCCAACATAACTTTTCTTGACCATATCGATTCTAGTACTCGCTAACTTTCGAGACACGATACTCACTCGCTTAGACTTATCCTCAACATGCACTACCTCATTCCTTATCCTTCTTACGCGACTTCTTTAGGGTCATCCTATGGGACTTCAACATTCACTTAATTTGGCGGTCAAGTCTTCTAGGGTCATCTGCCCTGAAACTACGCTCGATAATTGAAGATCATTAACGAGGGACAGTTACATCGAACCATGCTATATCCTATTACGGAGCCAAATCAATTCACGACACTTCCTATGGGACTTTACCCAATTCGACATACTTTACAAATCCGCAATTTATCTATCCCCCGCACAACTGATGCGCCGTTAACTATTCGAATCACTCATATATTACCGTCGACTATCCTTGCCAGTCATATGACATCTACTCGCCTCAAGTCCGAGTTTACCTATCTGTGATCATAGCTCGACACATTCCGTACTCATCAAAACCATCCTCGAACGACTTTCGCATCAAACCACCAGTCCATATCAATTTGCCACGCCTCGCAAGTTCGATCATCCCCGCTGGATGAATTACTATACCAACGCTCACGCGGAATGATCGCCCTAATTTGGTATGACGTATGTGTGATGCTGGAGTTGTACTCGCATAAGACAAGAATGTCAAGATTGTGGTTATCCACGAATCAATCCAGACACTTTCGATTTCTTTCGAGTAACATCCATCGACTCTCAAATTCTCCGAAGCATTCCTACCGTTATCATCCTAATTGCCATAACTTGCACCTTATTCATCCAACAACAATGCTCAACATAATTTTCGTTCATTCGATCAGAGTATCCCCGAGTTATTGCATATCGTCTTTGATACGTCTCAATACCATCGTCAATATGCATAACTTGAACATCTTCCTTTCTCATAAGCTTAAATTCGTTGCAATCACTGCCGTTATCCGAACTCGAATACGAATCAAGTCTTGCACACATCAAGATTCATTTCATTGTACTTATCTGTCATCTTCACGACATAATTTCCAATTCACATATTCATTCTCATATCCCTAACTCGTACTTCCAATCGTGCTATCGGCTCATCGTGCTAACCCAAATTCGTTCGAACGATTCCTTCGTACCTACTCAACGTAAATTCGACCGAGTCGACTATTTCCTCAATGTAATATTCCTTCGCTATGCTCAGCCTATCGTTCGACTTACACTTAACGAATCCTCGTCCGACGTATCCTCCGTGGATATGACTTCGCACATAATCGTTCGACTCACTTCCTCAAGGCATACTTGCATCGACTTCTCTCAAGTCATTCCCACTCAAGTCTCGGTACTACTTCGTCCGTTGAAGGCAACATATCGTAACAATACAATCGTCTCGACGTAACCTATCACAAGTCACCAACCGGCTTAACATAGCTATCGTTAAGGGGTATTCCATATACCACTCAGAAATCAAGCATATCGTTACCGATACAATACTTTGTTATACTGATCACATAATTGGTATTGCATATACCATTCGGAATCGAGTCATTACTCGACATCACACTTCACATAGGTCCGATATCTATCTTCCAATAAACTATCCCGTATGGCGATCCTTCCGGTCCCAGCTCTAGCGTTAGCTCAAGTTTGACACACATTCAATCTAACCGTACCATGGCGATCGTATCGATCACGCTCGCAACATTCGCTTACTCGCAGCTCAACGCGACATACGGCCAACATAAACGTTTGCCTACTCCAACTCGACTTAGAGTCCGACTCGACTCCAATCTCACTCGTTGCAACTCATGCAACAACTCATTCTCGATGCTTAAGATTATTTCTCAATCTCGTGCAATATATCGCTATCCAACCGCATAGCCATATAACGCGCATCATACCATATCGACTCGTTGCACTGATGCAACGAACGATTCACGACTTGCTGCACTCCGTGCAACCAATGACACATAACCATTCTCATAGCCACATAACACGCATCGTCTCACATATCGACCCGTTGCACTTCGTGCAACCAACAACACATAGCTCCTCGTACTTCGTGCGACCGACCACACATATCTCATTGCACTTCATGCAACCAACATCACCATATTCATTGCACTTCGTGCGACCAGCATTCCATAACTCATTGTACTTCGTGCAACCAACATTCTATAACTCGTTGCACTTTGTACAACCAACATCCCATAACTCGTTGCACTTCGTGCAAGCAACACTCTCCGATGGCACCCGAAGATCACGTAATAGTCACGACATACTTGTGGCAGACGTATGCACTTAATATAGACTTATTGTATGGAACATCCAATGTAGCATCGAGCAGATCTATGAGCCATGCGGTTGCGGAAACAACTTAGAGTCAACTGAATTCGATAGCGAAGCAACTGAGGGTCAAAGAGATTCACGTACGGTCCAAAGGATGGAACCGCTCTGATACCAACTTGTCATGCCCCGACCCGGGAAATTGCTCATCCTTGCTAGATTTTACCCCGAATCATCGTCCTCGCTGGGGTGTGATGCCGCACGAGCCTGGAGTTGCGCTCGTGCAACGCAAGATAACATGTTCACACAGAACTATCTCAATTTGATAACATAAGCAGCGGAAGAAAAACAGAGTATACAACAAGAATCTCTTATATTCATAATGAACTTGAAGATTACAAAGGCTCTGAATAGCCCAACATATATGCCAATTGGCTACAACGCTCATGATCTCTCTAGCTCACAAAGGATTACATTGTTCCATACATTATGCCTCTTTATAGCCACCAAGTAGTCTTCGGCCGAACATCTCCATGTCGCAAGTCCGAACGCCTATACGGAAGCTCCTCTTGAACGCCAAGGACTCCATGCCTCGGCACGTCCAAGCCAAGCCCCGCCACGAGCCGATCATAACCTGAGCCTGCACATAAACTAGTGGGGGATTAGTGCTTTCGTCCTCGCTTCGCACTGATCAAGACCCGCTCGCACCCAAACCAAACACTTAATCGTTTAGTAAAACATCCATCTTAATTGGTGATCTTTCTATTTAGCCTTAGGATCAGTTTCATGGCAATACTTAAATATAGCACATTATCATAATTGTGTCCCATACCGTGTTCCTGTAGCAGATACAGTTAGCCATACTCTGAACATAACATAGTGTTTGTGCTCATCTCCATTCCTCCTTGCCTAGCCTGCCATGGTTAGAACTTACATAAGCGATCATACGATTCGCGCAACCAACCAATCATAATCTTAAACACATGCATAAGGGTCGCAGGCCCGGCGCCTGCACCCAACTCATATCTCAGCCCACCGGCCCTATCTATATGAAGGTCACGGTATTTTGCACCGTAATGGAATTGGCATCTCTTATGTGTAAGCCTACAATCGCTTCGATACGGGTTGCTAGCCCAGTATCCGAAGGATCCCAAACTTACGGATATCATAGCTTATCACAGCACTGGACGGTCGCAATCCGTCCGAATGTTGTGCACCATAAATACCACACATGATTCCCTCCTAGGCCGAACGGTCCCGGCGCCCCGGCGTAACCGTTCGAGGGAAGCCGTACCCGTGCACGGGCCATCCGAGTCCATTGACCATGCAATACGCGCCATAGCAAACACACATAACAATCCAACCAAATCCTCCATTGCATAAACATAGTCTCGTTCCATAAACGGTTTCCTATGCCATAAACGGTTTTCCCGTGCCATAAACATAATCCACCATTCATATGGGGAGCTCCGTCGGCGTTATGCCCCAACACATCCATATTGATGCACGACGTCCAACAGCTTAGTCATCTCATACTCGTATTCAACGCGTACCATTCGTAAGTTATTCTCATAGCATAATTCCGTATTACTTAGTCTTTTCGTAACATAAGTGCCCGAGGGCACGTTCAGCGTCGTATTCAATGTTCTACGTCTAGTGTTCAATATTCTCGGAGTCGTGCACATGATGCACATCTCAATATCGTCTTTTAATGTTCTACCATCATTGCCCTGACGTGACTCGTACACTTGATGCACGTCGCTTCAATTGTTCGATTGTTCAATGTTCTACCTTAGTGTTCAACGCATACTTAGACCCGTAATCTGTCGTCGAGCCACTCTCGCTAACTCGATAACATCTTACGTATACCATAATATATTTTATTAGACGTGAAGGAATAGGGAGAGAGAGTCAAGAACCCGCCCACCTTAAGCCGATACGCCTTGCCGTTTTGCTGCGTTGAAGCGTCTCGCTTCTATAACTCGATCGCATAGCTAACTTCCGAACTTAGCCATTCCTTTGAACTACTCGGTTGATTTGGACTATCGCACCCATGCCACAATCCGTTGCAAGGCCACGATTTGGTTTTGCGGACACTTCATTGCATAAGGCAAAATGCCGACCTCTTATCGTCCAGGGTAAAAGCATAGCCTGCACACCAGATCAACTAAAATCAGCACTTACTCAAACAAGACTTATCTTTTTGCATCGATTCGATTCATAGATTCCAACCGACTCAAAGCTTACCTTTGGCCAACGTAACTCTCGTATCGATTCGCATCGATATTTCATCGGGTCAACGCAACTCTTCGAGTCAACGACTCATCGTAATGCACCGAACGGAGCGGGGCATTACATAATATACCACTCACGGACGCGCATGATGCGCATACACAACAACTTGCGCATGATGCGTACGTGCGATGGGAAAAATGCGCAATGAAAGTGCTCAAAGCGCCAATTTGCACCCTTCGTCCGAACCCTAGTTACAGGGCTTAGCTCATATGGAAATTTTCCAAAGAAACGAGTGACAAAACAAAGATTGCTCCTTTGAGGTTTAAACTTAGACCCTATAGGAAAACACTGCCACATGACTACCACACCCCATGTGCATATGTCAATAGTAAGCAAAGCTATATATTGAGATATAAACAAGTTGATTTTTCCAAAGTGGGATTAAACTTCCCAAAGGTAAGTAAAAAATCCCAACAATATATATATATATATATATATATATATATGTGTGTGTGTGTGTGTGTGTGTGTGTGTGTGTGTGTGTGTGTGTGTGTGTGTGTGTGCGCGCGCGCGTGCTAAAGTTGTATATGCATGTTTAAACTATAATCTATAATATTTGTTTCTTATTATCTAATACCTATATTCTTTAATATATATATATATATATATATATATATATATATATATATATATATATATATATATATATATATATATATATATATATATATATACACTTGTGCGTGGTATAATAAGCAAGCACAAATGTTGCTTCGATGCTTCACACTACAAAAATACTGTAAAATAGAGATCGAACTCGGCAACGGATCAAGGTTAGTCGCTAGTTCAGTGACGGAATTATGATGGACTATTGACAATTTTGTTTTAATTATTTATTCAAGTAATTATATGTCGCAATTTCATCGATATTCCATCAGAATATTGGTAGCGGCTGACCGCTTCCATCGCTACCAATCATTATACATACCCAGGAGTGCTCATCCCTTAAAAATTGTCACCCCCTCATTCTCGTCTCGACGACTATCCCCCTCTTTCTCGTATCGACTCAAGTGGCGGTCCCCCCACCTCTTCCTCCTCCTTTTCAATCACCCAGACACGAGCGGCGGCGGTACGCGACAGCCTCGTCAACCCGGTGCCGAGCATCCCCCTCCTTCTCTTCGATTACTTGAACACGTGCGGCGATGGTAGATGATATATAGCCTGCTCAACCCGGTGTCGGGCACCCCCCTCATCCTCCTTATTACGTCCAACGAATCATTCATCCTCGCATAGATTTCTGCTGAATCGATCGTCCTCATTGGGGCGTAATATCCTACAAGTCTAGATTGCACTTGTACATGGTAAGTGTTGGAATTATTCAATAATTAAGGGGCCACACATGTAAAATTAATTGTGTTTGGGCTATCTAAATAATTAAGCCAAATCAAAGTGGTCTATTTGGAAATTGGCTTAAGGGTATAATTGTCATGGAATTAATGTGTAGATACCGAAGATAATTCTAATTTGATGAGGGGCCAAATTAGGAATATCAACACATATATAAATATGTGTATTCATTAGGATTATGGTCCCCAACTCATACGGCCACCAAGAGAGGGTTTTCTCTATTCTCTTCTGTATCCCCATCAACAAAGAGAGGAACAAAGATTTCATCTTTGTTATTAAGGGCCGTAACGGGTTGGAAGATCAAACCCCAATAAAGAGACGTTCGCTTCAAGATCCATCAAGTCTAGCAATGGATTCAGGTACGCTTCCGCAATTTTATTATGTTCTTCATCTCATGAATCGACATGGTACTATAGATTTCTAACAAGTGGTATCAGAGCCGCCTTGTTTGATTTATGAGATTGAATGTTTAGATTTAATCTTTGTTGTTTAGCGATCCTAGATCGTAAGATCTAATTTAATTTAGGGTTTATGACAACGATGGGTCCAAGTAATATATTTGGTCGTAGTTGTTCGTATAATATTTAATCAGAACATTGGTCGACCTAGTTTCTGACTTCTAATCAGTTGGCTTGGTCGACATCTGATTATATATTTTGGTTGGTCGTTTATAATGTTTCTTGATACTGATTATAATGTTTCTAATCAGTTGGCTTGGTCGACCATGTGTTTCATGATACTGTTTATAATGTTCCCAACTTTATGCTTGGTCGTTTATGCTTGGTCGATTATGCAAGCAATATATAATGTTCCCAACTTTATGCTTGGTCGATTATGCAACCAATATATAATGCTCCTGGTCTCATCAATAATTTTTTTTAACAAAAGATTCACTTGCTTATTGCATATTTTAAGTTATTCAAATGATTCAGAATTCACTTGTTGGACATGTGATAATATGGAATGCATATATTTAAGTTATTCAAAAGATTCACTTGCTTATTATGTAGCAGATAAATTTTTGGTGTAATCTTTATAGATTATTTGATATAATCTTTTGATGCATGATATTCAGTGGAATCTAATCTGTTGATTATTGATTATTTACATTTTTTAAATATACATGTACATGAAGTTTTGGACATGATTCAGTTTTGTAAAATTTAGTCAACATTCAAAAAAATTGGTACCTTTTGTGACTAGCAATAGTTGTCTAATATTCTAAGTAGGCTCATTGAAACAAGATGTCGCCAAAGTGACATCTCTTGCGTAGATAGCCTATGAGGGATATCGGATGTTTGTGTGTGTATATTCATACGGGTATTAGTCGGCCCAAAGGAAGGTTAATACTTGGCCGAATTGCACACATACTTGTGGTGATAAATGTGTGACAATTATACGGTTTACATGTGAATAATAACCCGATCCAAAGATAGGCTTATTATTTGACATGACTTATTGTTAACGTTTGATCACTACACCAAGAGTACCACTTGCAGTTAGTATCACTGTCCAAAGACTTGATATTAATGATGCACTAGGTATCTTGAGATGGGGTTCACCATTATTTGAATTTGTTTGACTATCTTTTATTCTTTGGTTATTAATTAGAGCATATTTGTTTATTTATTTTTGTTCTCTTTTTAGTTAATGTTGCTATAATATCTGCCAATACGAATTCAATTTCCATGCTTAATGGGATAAATTTTAAGGGCAAAAAGAAAAGAAATACAGAAGCTGCTGAGGTCCTAGCTCAATATAAAACTAAGGGTTATTTCTTTTGTGACAAGTCAGGACACATAAGGAAAAGTACATTTCTCAATTTGGTCTATTCTGAGGTTAATTTAGCTTCAGTACCTAGAAACACATGGTGGTTAGATTCTGGTGCTACTACCCAAATTAGTGTTTCTAGACAAGGTTGTCTGAGCTACCGAAAGCCAATTGATGATGAAAGATACATCTATGTGGGTGACGGCAAGTCGGTAGAAGTGGAAGCAAAAGGACATTTTAGGTTATTATTGGAAACTAGTTATTATTTGGATTTGATAGACACTTTTATTGTACCGTCTTTTAGACGGAATTTAGTTTCAGTTTCCTTACTGGACAAATCTGGTTACCATTGTTCATTTGGAAACAATAAGTTTAGTCTATCTTTAAATTCAAATATTATTGGTAATAGTTTTCTTAATGTTTATGATAACCTATATTCACTTGAAACTATTGCATCTTACAATAAAACCTTGCATGTGGAGTCACGTGGTACTAAACGCAAAATTAATAATGAAAATTCAGCCTCATTATGGCACAAGCGATTAGGTCACATCTCTAGAAATAGAGCTGAACGACTTGTGTCTGATGGAATTTTGGATTCCCTTGATTTCACAGACTTTAATGTCTGTGTTGAATGTGTAAAAGGAAAACAGACCAAAACAAAGAGATTATGTGCCAATAGGTCTACAGAAGTCTTAGAATTGATTCATACTGATATCTGTGGACCATTCCCTTCGGCTTCTTGGAATGGTCAAGAATATTTTATATCATTCATAGACGACTATTCTAGATACGGCTACCTATATCTCATTCATGAGAAATCACAGTCTTTGGACGTATTCAAATCATTTAAAGCTGAAGTTGAGAACCAACTCAACAGAAGAATAAAAGTCGTCTGGTCTTACCGTGGTGGAGAATACTACGGTAGATCTGATGGATCAGGTGAACAACGTCCATGACCGTTTGCTAAATTCCTAGAGGAATGTGGAATCGTCCCACAGTACACCATGCCAGGATCACCTAGCATGGATGGTGTAGCTGAAAGACGATATAGGACTCTTAAGGATATGGTGAGGAGTATGATTAGTCATTCTACCTTACCAGAGTCACTCTGGGGTGAAGCACTTAAAACAACAGCTTATATTCTGAATAGAGTGCCAACTAAAGCGGCTGCAAAAACACCTTATGAGCTTGGACATGCAGAAAACCTAGTTTGAAGCATTTACATATTTGGGGTTGTCCAGCTGAGGCAAGGCCTTATAGGCCATATGAAAAGAAATTGGACCCCAAAACTGTAAGCAGCTACTTTATTGGCTATGCGGAGCGATCAAAGGGTTATAAATTTTACGATCCCACAAAAAGGATAAATTTTGAGACGGGAACTGCTATATTTTTTGAGGATGTTGAGTTTGGGGGAAGAAATAAAGTTAGGGACATTATATTTGAGGAGGAATCGATTACGATCCCTACTATCACTTTTAACGATGTGCAGGTTTCTGTACCTGTCATTGATCAAGAAGTGAATCCGGAACCTCAACAAGACAATGTTGATTTACCTCTACAATTCGATGTTGAGCTACCTCAACAAGACAACATAGAGGCACCCCCATTCAAGATGAGGCAGTTGTTCCTGAGGAACAAACTCAACAACCTCAAGAATTGATGCCATTAAGACGGTCCACTAGAGAAAGGAGAAATGCAATTTCGGATGATTTTATCATATTTCTCCAGGAACATGAGGAAGACCATGGAATATTGGAAGATGATCCAATCAACTTCCGTCAGGCCATGGAAAGTTCCAATTCTCAAAAGTGGATTGATGCAATGAATGAAGAGTATAAATCCATACAAGACAATAAAGTTTGGGAACTTGTCCCATTACCAAAAGATGTGAAGCCCATTGGTTGTAAATGGATATTTAAAACCAAGAAGGATTCGAAGGGTAATATGGATAAGTATAAAGTAGGGGTGGGCATACGGTTCGAGTACCCGCGGTTCCGATTCGATCCGAACTGTATAATTTCCAAACGGGCCGGTTCTGAAAATTTTAAATATAAACGGGGCAGGGCGGGGCGGATCGTGTTATATTAACGGTTCGGGGCGGGTCATCATTTGCAAGCAAACGGACCCCGTCCGGCCCGTTTGAAGGGGTAAAATGGTAATTGTACTTAAATTTCTAGACTTAAAAAATAAAACCTATCACAACTCACCAGAAGACTGAAGAAAAGAGTGAAGAGTCGACCTAAAAAATAAAATTCCACCCAAACATTTCTCTTCTCAGTTCTTCACTTCTTCTCACTTTGCAGCGGCTGCCGGCTGCCCGCGAAGCCGCGACACGCCGAGTCGCCGACACCCGGACACCGACTCCACTCGACTCGAGTCCTCTCCCTCTCGTGGACTTCAGGACTTGCCTTTCCCCTCCTCCTTTCCCGAAGGCATGATCTAAGCTTTCTTTGTTAGATTTATGAATTTTTTGGTCTAGATGGGTCAGATCCGGGGGAGGGGGTACCTGTAGGATGTTACAAATTTGTTAGATTTATGAAGTTTTTGGTCTAGGACTCTAGATGGGTCAGATCTCGTGGACTGGAAGGCATTTTGTTGGATTTTGTAATTTGTAAGCATTTTGTAAGCTTAGAACCTCGTCCTCTTTCTTTGCATGTTCTTCAATGCGCATCCGCGCACATTCCTCTTTATGGATGTTAGCAGTTTTCTCATTGGTTGTTTACACGGGTCACCTGTGTATTTCGGCTCTAATTGTGGTCATCTAAATCCTTATGGCAAGGGAGCTGTTCAATTTACTTAAAAAAGCTCAAGAAGATACACAACTTCCTGGATTCCGACTTCTAAATTGGTAAATGTTTCATTTCTGTGTATACTCATCACAAAAACATTCAAGTTTACATTGTTTCATTTCTGATTGTGTTTTCAGCAAAAACATTCAAGTTTACATTCAAGTTTACATTGTTTCATATAACATTTCAGTTGGATTTTTGTACTGATGTACATGTTAAACAAATGTACATGACCCGTTTGGACCTGCGGGTTGTCCCGGATTGGACCCGTTTCAAACGGGCTGGGTCCAATTCGGTTCCAAAGAATTTTAGGCCCGCCCCGCCCCGCCCCGTCAAAAAATGGGTCCGGTTCGGATCTATATAATTTGGGCCCGGCCCGGCCCGTGCCCACCCCTAGTATAAAGCACGTCTTGTAGCTAAAGGCTTTACTCAAAAGAAAGGGATTGATTTTAAAGAGACTTTCTCTCCGGTTTCTTCGAAAGACTCTTTTAGAACAATCATGGCACTTGTTACACATTTTGATCTTGAGTTACATTAAATGGATGTCAAAACGACGTTTTTCAATGGTAACATTGACGAAACTATTTATATGGTGCATCCAGAAAACTTTGTGTTGGGAGATCCAAAGAATATGGTTTGCAAATTGACAAAATCCATTTATGGACTCAAGCAAGCTTCTCGTCAGTGGTACTATAAATTTCACCAAGTTGTTACCTCGTTTGGTTTTGAGGTTAACGTTGTTGAAGATTTTGTGTATCACAAATTCAGTGGGAGTAAAATTATTTTTCTAGTTTTATATGTTGATGACATACTATTTGCCACAAATGATATAGGCATATTGCATGACACTAAGAAATTTCTATCAAATAACTTTGAGATAAAAGATCATGGTGACGCCTCTTTTGTATTAGGAATTCAAATACATCGAGATCGTTCTCGAGGTATTCTTGGATTATCACAAAAGAGCTATATCGATAAAGTGCTTAAAAGATTTGGCATGCAAGGATGCAAACCAGGTGACACCCCAGTCGCTAAAGGAGACAAGTTCAGTCTCAATCAGTGCCCTAAAAATAGCCTTGAATTAAGGAAATGCAATTGATCCCCTATTCATCAGCTGTGGGGAGTCTAATGTATGCTCAGGTATGTACGCGTCCGGATATTGCGTACATAGTTGGAATTCTAGGCAGATATTTAAGTAACCCTGGGATGGATCATTGGAAACCAGCCAAACGGGTCTTGAGATACTTACAGAGAACAAAGGATTACATGCTCACTTATAGGAGATCGGATCAGCTGGAGATCATAGGGTATTCCGACTCCGATTTTGCTGGATGCCAAGACAGCAGGAGATCCACGTCAGGTTATGTTTACATGTTAGCTGGAGGAGCTATATCTTGGAAGAGTGTCACACAAACACTCATAGCTTCGTCCACTATGGCAGTAGAGTTTATAGCATGTTTTGAGGCATCTAATCATGGAATATGGTTGCAAAATTTTGTCACTGGGCTGCGCATTCTGGAGGGTGTTGAAAGACCACTTAAGTTATATTGTGACAATAAATCAGCAGTACTATATTCTAATAACAACATGAGCTCGTATAAGTCAAAGCATATTGACATAAAGTTCCGAGTTCTGAAGGAGAGAATTCAGAATGGTGAAGTATCCATAGAGCACATTGGGACGAACTCCATGTTAGCGGATCCGCTCACAAAAGGGTTACCATCCAAGGTCTTTCATGAGCATACTGCTCATATGGGTGTTATCTCATTTGATGATATGTCAGTTTAGTGGGAGTTTATATTTTATGTATTTGGGTGCTATTTGATTTTGGACACATTTATGTATTAAAGTATTTTTGGATATTTATCTGATCAGATACATAGAAATTCAGTTCATTCTGTTTTCATTATGTTAAAGTATTGATCTCACTAAAGTTAAGGAGGACCAGTTGGAAATAGACATGTATTGATCACATTGCGTGTAATTTCTATGCTACGCATCCATGATTGATCTATGTCATTTAGCTATATTGGTATATGTGACCATTGATGGTTTAGTTACGCTATATGTGGCGAATGCCGCTTTGATCCTATGTTGATATGGCTAATGGACGAGATTGTCTGGATATACCCTAAGAATTAAGATAGCAATTTATGAGCTCACTAAGGTTAACACAATTATAAGGTTACATATGTGGTCCAGTGGGAGATTGTTGTTAAGGGCCGTAGCGGGTTGGAAGATCAAATCCCAATAAAGAGACGTTCGCTTCAAGATCCATCAAGTCTAGCAATGGATTCAGGTACGCTTCCGCAATTTTATTATGTTCTTCATCTCATGAATCGACAGGGTACTATAGATTTCTAACAGCAAGAACGTGCATTTGATAATTCTTATGAAACAACAAGTTAAAACTTCATAATTTGTAGAAAGTTGAAGGCACAGTATAGGAAAAAAAAATATGATTTTCATCAATACCTTGCAACGAAGTGCAATGTCGTATTTACATTGGACATGCCGTTTTGGCTACATCCATTGAAATGACAAAACATTCGACAAGCTGCCATGAGCTAATACTTGTCATTCCATACATTTACACCCTTTTATACATTGAAAGCCTTCAAGATGAATCAGCTTCAAAATACTTTAAAATAGGAAGAGCTTCAAAATGTTTCTCCGAACTTCAGCTTGGCCTAGTATCGTGCACCCTCAACGTTCTCGCTACCTATGGAGTTGGGGATTAGTACACTTGCCATTAGTGAGCAGGACGAACCCACTCTTCTAAACCGACACTTCTTATTAAGGAAAACATGCATTCAAAATTGTCTTGCTATTCAGAACTAGATGAATTACAGTTCATATCGATGGCATACTTGAAAAGTAAAACATAGCATTTATATTATTTCTTACCATGGTGTGCATGTCCCTGCATAAAACAAAGATAATACTTATCACCTGCATAAGACAATAGGTGAACATGCTATCTATCTTATATATGGTCATCGGTATTACGATACCATGAAGGAATATCATATGGTATTGCGACGCGTCCTATCGGCCTGGGTTGCAAGCCCAATTGGAGGTCCCGTAATGCCTCACACCGAAGCACGAATCATACTTTTCCCCTAGGTCGATTCGGTCCCGACGCCCCCGAATACCGTTTCAAGGAAAGTTATATCTTATGCACGAGTTGTCCATGACCATGCAAGTGTGTGAACAATTAAAACTATGAAACGTATGCATCATACAGAACAGAATTAAGCAATATTATCATTATACTCATGCAACAGTTCATTTTCCTCAAAGATGTACGTTCTGATTTGGCGACTCGTAGGCACCAAATACCCCGAGGCACCATGCCACAACCAACATTTCATTGTTATGTTTCCTTCTAACAGTTTATTGGTTTATTGAACCTTAATTGCTCGCTTCGACTGCGAAGCTTATAACTTTAAGGTCTTGAGCAGTTTTATGGTTTTCGAACCTTAACTGCTCGATTCGAGTGTGAAGCTTATCATTTTAACTTTGCAAAACTATACTAAATAGCTACAATTATCCCAAGTTTTTATTCTTGATAAGAGTATCATTTTGCACACAGCTCACCAACAAAAAAATTTCTCCACAGTATATAGATGAGCTCCAATCATGAACCGACAAAACATAAATTATCCATTCCACATAACATCAGCTTAGGCTCCTGTAGTAAAGGGCGGTGAGTTGCAGATATAGATGGAAAGGTGCACCTTTATGATTGTAATATTGAGGAAGCAGCCTTCCCTCGTAAGAATTTGAGACAATCGAATCAAGGACAAATTGAGAAAAAAAATATTCACATAATAACTTCAAACCGTAGCACATTTCATGTTTCCATTGAACAATTAACAAATGGACACAACTGAGATTTGTAAATTCTGCTATAATACTATCTCACATTCAGAGCTCAGGAGCACTAGTAAAACAGATTTGTTTCATTCTGCGGGCGTAGATATCCCTGCCACATGTTGCATGCAAACCTTGTCGTAAGCCTCGATGTTCAAACCAGAAGCAAGGAACAGCTCAACCTCACTAACGAAGCGCTCTGCTTGTCGTAACACAAATGGTTTCGCAGCATCCAAAAGCAACCTCCTAAACTCTTCACGTTTTGCTCCTTCTTGCCAGGAGTAGGCGCCATATTCTTCACTTCGATGCCAAAGCACTAAATATCTCAAAGAGAGATTTGATGCTGATGCGACTTCAGCAGCAGAAAAATCCTGAGAATTGTGCCACCAATCAAAATCAACAATTATAAAAAATAACATATTTTATGAGAAAAATACACTTTTGAAACCACGTTATATGAGATGAATGGAAATGGCAGAAAAAATAGCTGTACAAAACTAATGAAATTGATATCTGAAGAGCACATCATCTATTTATTAGGCTATTTATTAGGTGAGGATGAATGTCATCCATGGCGCCAAGGGATCATAACATGGTTGGAAGTGATTCAGCATGGTCGTGGTTGTGCAAAACATAGTTGAGATATTAAAAGTAACATACCTTTTGAAGTGGGTTCTTTCTAGATCTTTTCCAGTACCTAGTTACTAAAAAATTCATAAATAAAACAGTATTACGATCTAGTCTATGTAATATATGTCTTCTGTATAATTGTACCTGTTCTTTATTTTATTTTTTAAATGCCATATTCTGAATATCTATCATGTCTGTATCCAAATCCATGTTGTGTCTGGATCTGAACCCATGTCCGTGCCGATATCACCTAGAACTGAACAAATCTAACTTGTTTCAAATAATCAAAATTCCAAAAGTAAAGAAATATGTGGAAGGATGTGGCCTCGAGCAAGCTAAGAATGCATTGTTCATGATCCTGTTATCAAAGGACGTGGTCTTGCAGGCACAATTCCACCCAAGTGACTAATCACTTGTCAGTGCAATTCAGTTAAAATAAAAAGGAACAAGCTTCTCGAAAGAATATAAATGGAAACGAGACAAATGATTTCTACAAATGCTTTAATGATGTCTATATACTTTTCTATACTTCTTTCTGAATGCTAGAAAACCAAAAGACACAAACCGCACACAACAACACGATGAATCTTTTAGACCAAATCTCTGATGGCAACTAAATGTATCCATTTGCTCCATTCTGCTCTGGTAAATGCCATCTCCATAGTTTTAACAACGTTCATGTTCTTTAGCAGCTACAGTTCATGTTCGTTTGAACTCTCTTCCCTTAGGCTACGTTTGGTAGGAAGGATAGAAAAGTGAGAGGAAGGAAAAATAGTTGATATATATTTTCCATCCATATGGAAAGGAAATACAATTTTTTTTTTTCCTTTGTGTTTGGTAGGAGGGATGAAAAATGGAGGGGATACAATTTTCTTTGTTTGGTATGGAAAGAAAAGGAGAAGAAAGAAAGAGAAAAAAAACATGCTTTACCAATTATATCCTCAACTAAATCATTTATTTACCATTTAACTTCATTGAACATTTTTTAAATAATATAATTTCTATAGGATATAATTGTAAATTAGGATATGCATCCACTTTTCCTCCCACCTTTGGGGGGATTGAATTTCTTAGGTTTGGAAGGAAAACTAATCCATCCACTTTTCCTTCCCTCTACTTTTCCTTCCACTTAATCACTCCCTCCACTTTTCCCTCCTCCATTTTCCTTCGTCTCACTTTTTCCTCCTACCAAACACACCCTTAGTAACACCTCCAAGTACAATTCTCCCAACTCCTAGCTGCTTGCACATCTACATCTGACTATCACTTGCCTCTAATCTCCACTGCACATGTTTGAATCAGCTCAAGAGATCCTCACACGTCCATGGACCCCCAGAAAATCCAAAACAAAATAGGTATATTGACTTTATCAGGCAGAAAGGCTTTTCTTGGAACATAATTAGATTCACTAGACGGACATGCAACAACAAAGCATTCACCCCAAATTTTGGGGTTGGCGTGAATCCTATTTTTTTTGTTCAATTAAAGGTCCATGTCCTATGTAAGATTACCAAAAAAAAAAAAAAAAAACTACAACCTTTTTTACACCCTTAATCCAAGTTCGTATAGGCCCAAACCTATTCCTAAAGCTCCTTTAACAACTTGTCGCTCCTAACCAGTGCATCTAGTGGTCTACGTCCTCTACCATGGAATTCCAATGAATATAGTCATTTGTTATCCTATCTTTCAGCATATTATACCCTTCCATCTTAGCATATACTCCACATAGTTATGCAGAGGGTTTAAACTTTTGGGCAATCTTAGCTACCAGGTATTAGCTAGAGACAACTATAGTAACCAAATAGAATTTGAACTCCAGAACACTTTGAAAAACTAATAATCAATTTATTGGAGATGCATTATACAAAAGTAGAAGTGGCAAATAGTAGCTATCAGAACATTAACAAGAGTTATCACAACTGTGGTGACCTAATACAGGATGATAATATAATGACTGGCCAGAAGAGGAGTTATTTAAGATAAAATATAAAACAATTATTCAATTCTATAAAAAGATAATTCTTTGTGCAAGTTAATTTGCAGTCTTGGTACCGAGTGGCCATAATATCACTAGGAAGCACAAATCCACATATAAAGCACCTAGAACAAAAATGTTTTCTTCTCAGCTTTTTGTTTCACAGAAATGATTTGAAGCACACAAATAAAATACTCCCCATTCCTATCCAATGATCATGATGGTTCTAGCATCCCAATTATTTCAACAGGAAGATATTCAAGTTCACCAGAGAAACATTTGCCTGCATCTTTAAGACAATCAGCCAGAAGAGAAGCGCTTTGACACAGTGGGGGGATTTATTGGATACTCTAGTTTGCTACCCCTCAATGGTTCAAAAAAAAAAGTAGTTCCCATCAAAGTGAAGTCATTTTCTATTGTAGATAATTCGACTTGTTAGAAAATGTATTCATGTATGAACCAGGATTGTCTGGCTACACAAATATGGCTCAACTGAATTTCCCTAAATCTCTTCACCAACTATAGTGAGAAGTTCCTTAACCTCACAATTCTTTCTTTCACTACTATGAGAAACTATTAGTGCCATAGGAAAGTAAATATTCAATCAAAGAGTACCTCAAGAAATAAAATGTTAATTATTCATGTCTAAACATCAGTTATCTAATAGAAGAAATATGTTATGCTTATTCACTTGTCATACTTTTCTATTACTTCCATGACAAAATAATGAGAGGACATTTCAAAAAGTAGTAGTAAAGCATCATAGAACTTGATAAGACAATTGGAGATAGAGAGAAGGTCCTTATGCCATATACATGGTTGGCAATATTGGTATCATAATAGGTTTCAAACCATTCTTATGCGTATGTATCAGCAGCTGGTTCCATAAGCCAAAAAATATTAATATAGAAGACAGTTAGTAGTCTTGTCTTAGTTGTTCTTCTTTGTATGACCTAAGAGCCTCTTTAGTTTTTCTAGGCAATTTCTACCGGCACCTAAAGTTTTACTTGAGGGCAACCCAATTTTTTTTTCCTTTTATTTACAAATTTGCCACTCCAAATTTTTACTTGAGGGAAGTCCACACATTTGGTAGAAAGATTTGGACTGTCAGAAAAGTTGGCAGTCCTAACATAAAGTAGGATTGCCAACTTTGTTTTGGCAGCTCTAACATAAAGTAGGACTGTCAACTTTGTTGGCAATCCAACTTTATGTTAGAACTGCCTACTTTGTTGACAGTACTAAATGATTAGAGTATTAAGATATGTCCAAACAGAGTTTGGATTTGGACTGTCAACTTTGTTGGCAGTCCTAACATAAAGTAGGGCACTTTGTTGGCAGTCCTACTTTATGTTTAGAACTGCCAACAAAGTTGTCGGTCCTAAAGGATACACACAGAAACACTAAAACTTAGGATACCAAATCAATCAGCCTCTCCCCCACCCCGCCTCCCATGCCCTGCTGTCTCGACGGAACCCTATCTCCGTCATCCTCTCTGCCCCCTCCTCCACCGTACGGAGCCTGACGACTGCCGTGTCCGTGACAGTATTGACGGCGGCGGACTCGACGCGGAAAGCGCTAACCTGACGCACGTGCCGCACATCGTACCTCGATGGCGACGAGCGGCACACGACGGAGGTGGTGCTGGCGGAGAGCGCCGAACTGACGCGCGCGGCGCACGGCTTGCCTCGACGGCAGCAAGCGGGCGGAGGTGGTGCTGGCGGCGACAGCGGCGGGGATGGGGGAGAGAGATGGAATGGAGGGCAGCCCCAAAGAAATTTTGGGTTGTCCTATGTAAAAATTGGGTCAGCTTGAGTTCTCCTGAAGTAATGGGCTGCCCTGAAGTAAAATGTGGAGTGCCTATAGAAATTGTCTTTTTCTACTTTTAGTCCCACCTTGAAAAAACTAAAAAAAACTAAGAGAAGTGTGTGCTAACCTTGCCTATATATATATATATATATATATATATATATATATATATATATATTTGGAACAGGTAATTGTGTTACGGACTCCTGGCATGAAGGCCCGCACCCATACTTGTAACTCACCGCATCTGGCCCGCACTCACATTTATTCCTCCACATTGAATTAAATGTGCTTCTCCCGTTGCTCTAACCTGCAACATCTTGGGAGGATGTGCCTCACTCTAACCACTTAAGCTAAAGGTCATTGGCTATATATATATATATATATATATTGAACTGAAATTTTATAGCCTATATATCAGGAAAACTATTTAAAGATTACAACTAGCAAGAGAGAGAAACTACAGGATCAGATGAAACTTTCCAACAGCAATTACTCCTTAATGAGCGATTTCGCTAGTGATTTGGCATGACTAGACGAGGACGATCGCAGCTTCATAACTTGTTGTGGAGTGACTCTTTATGCATTCTCGGTTCTTCTAGGTTTGACGCCCTTTACTGGAACAACAACGCCCTCTGGAGACTTTGTGAAGCCACCGTGTCCAGGGACATCACCGATGCCTCTGGAGTCAGCGTCCTCGACCTCCCCAGCGTTGATTTCTTCATCTTCCAGGGCTTTCGTCTTGCCTGCATCCAGCCCCCGACCCCCGGAAAGCTCCTGCTATTTTGATACAGATTGGTCCATCTCCTCGTGATCAACTTCGTCCGTCCAACTAAAGTTGAGATCACTCGACTCACGACGGAGCCGAACTGGGAGGAAATCCTTCGCGGAAGCATATAGCTTCTGCCCCTGGCCAGACCCCCGGGGGAGCTGTTGTGTGCCTCAGCCGGAGACAGAACACCCGTAGAATGCTTGAGGGGAGGGATGATAGTCGGGGCTTGGCCAACCACGAAGCTGGGACGACCAGAATTGAGCAGAGCAAAGTCAGATCCCAGGCCCGCGGAAGCACCGCAGCCAGAGGGAGACGCCGCCGAACAATAGTCTTTTACAGAGGAGATCATGTCCCCCGACTGCACGGGAGTAACATCCGAGGAAGGCCTCTCCGCTGACCCGAGCACAACGTCCGGGACCGCGCCAGCTTGGCAGAGGCCCTCCTGCACCAAGGAGCGAGGCCCTCCCGCCACAACCATCGCAGCAAGGAGTTGGCCCTCCCTACCGCAATCCGACAGCATGCTCGCGTGAACCTCCGCAACACCGGGATGGAGCCCATGCCCAACTGTCGGAGCCTCCCTGGGCCGGAGCATAGAGGGATCATGGGATACGCCCATGCTGCCGAATGCGGCAGGGGGTGCCAATGGGGTCCCCACAGACAGGGAGTTCGGACCAATCGACACGCAGGCGGTGTGTCCCAATAAGGCGACGGCAACGCCTGATGACTGGCCCGAGTCCTGAGCATCTGTGGGAACCAAGCCTGTATCCATCACCCCTTTGCCTTTGTCAAGAGTCTTGACAGCGGAGACCTAGCAGGTGGCTAGTGAGTGGCCTTGAAGGATACATACTCCGCAGTATGCCGACAATTGCTCACAATCCACTTGTTGATGCAGCATCCTTTCCTTCGGAAGTTTGATACAGATGGTATCAATCAGCGGTTTGCTGATGTCCATCTCCACAAGGACCCGGATGCGGCTCGGGCGAGACAGGGACTTTGTCGCTTTATCCAGTTTTAGGGGCGTGCCGATACACGAGGCAATCACAAATGCAGATGTCTTGGCGAACAGAAATCTAGGGAGATCCGGAAGGGAGACCCAAACCGGGGAGAGTGGAGGATCGGTGAAGGCCGAGAAATTCGGGGACCACTTGAATACCCGCATAGGCGCGTTGGCGACAAACCAGAGGCTTCTCGACCGCAGCCGCAGGTAATCCACTTCTAGAGTAGGACGAATCAAAATGTGGCTGGAATCAATAAGTCCAATGGAAACCTGCCCAACGAATTTAAGCCCCGCAAAGGCTCGTCGAAGGCGTTCCATTAAAGGGCGAGCATGTAACATCCTGCCGACAAGGGCGTGGCTCAGGGAGGAGAGAGCCTCAACATCATCTTCGTCAAAGGATACCTCCAGGACGCCCTCTACGACAGTGGGAATGAGGCCGAAGCACCGGCACCAGACAGTGTCCTGCACCCCACCCAGACGGACTCGACCCCGCCAGAGCAGAAGGCGCTGAGCGCCTGGGACAGCAGGCCACCTGGAGGTAGGAACGGCCGCCCTGCACCATCAGGAAAACCACTGAAGGGGAGATATATATAATTATATATATCATCCCTTATTCTAAATAATTAAATCTATTAAGTTGAGCCAACTTCTCAACATAGTATCAACATAGTATCAGTGGTTCTCTTTGGAGCTACCTTTCTTAATTTCCCTAAAAATCTAAAACCTTAACCCTAATCTCCTTAATCCTAACCTCCAAACTAGCCATCATCGTCCCCAACAACCAAAACCTTAACCCTAGTCTTCCCAAATTCTGTTGTGGCCCGGACAACCTTAGAAGTCACCACACCCAAACCCTAACCCTAATCCTATATTCTTCTCCCAACCACCACCTACTACTAAACCCATAATATCCGACTATCCCAAGCAAAATCACCACGAAAACTGTTCCCCTCTTCTTCCAGGTCCCGTCGTTTACCGCCAACCTCCTATCACAGCGCACCATACCTCCACCCTATGCACTCGTCGGTCTACCTAATCAATCTCGACCACCTCCTACCTCCACTGGATCCAGATCCCGACGAGATCGTCCAACGACCTGCTCAGTCGATGACGACGATGTCTATATGACATCTACAGCATTAGTTTGTGACGACAAATACTCCGGCCTTCGATGCCCTCCACATGATCGTCATTGATCTCCTCTAGCCTTCTATTTGCTGAGAATTAATTTACTATTTATACAGACTTAGGTGTTTATTGTTTGATACAGGTACCCAGACTTTGGTTGTGCACTTAATTATGCATTTTTGTAGCATATTTCTTCATGAAGATGGAGATATACTGGAGATTTTACTTCTTGTGGTGTTAACTTGTTTGGATATTTTTAGAGATTCTCTCACACGTTGATGGTTGCGCATACTCTGGTGTAGTGCTCATGGCAACTTCATTGACTTGTGTATATTTGGTAGCACACTTCTTCATGTAGGTAGATACATCTCTGGAGATTTTACTTCTTGTGGTGTCAAATTCTTCGGATATTTTTGGAGATTCTCTCGTGTATTGATACGCTAATGGTTGTGTAGTGCCGCTATCTCTTTGAGCTTGGGAATCGGGTACTCTTGTGTGGTGCTCATGGCAACTTCTCTTGTTTGTGCAGTTTTAGTAGCACACTTCTTCAGGTAGATGTATATATCTCTGAAGATTTTACTTCTTGTGCTGTTGACTTCTTTAAGTATTTTTGGATATTCTCCCGTGTATTGATATGGTGATGGTTGTATATTGCCACTATCTCTTTGCGCTTGGTCATCTCGTATTCTTATGTGGTGCTCATGGCAGCTTCTCCTACTTGTGCATTTTTTGGTAATACACTTCTTCATGAAGATAGATATATCTCTAGATATTTTACTTCTTATGGTGTCGGCTTCTTTGGATAGTTTTGGAAATTCTCTCATGTATTGATACGGTGATAGTTGTGTACTGATGCTACTTTGTGCTTGGGCATTGCGTATTCTTGTGTGGTGCTCATGTTAACTTCTCCGGCTTCTTCCTTGTCCACGGTTTTCGATTATTTCTTCCCACTGTAGATGCAGCGACTTCGTGGTCTCAAATATGCATCTTCTTTTCTGACTTAAGCCCATGAATATTTTTCGCAACATTGTTCTACATTCTCTCCTGCCTTTTCTAGGATTAGTTTGAGCACTAGGATTCTTGTTTCTCCTTTTTAGGATTATGATTCTTATTCCTAATCTTATATATTAGGATTCCTATCCCTAATCTTTAAGATTATGATTCATTTCAGGGTTATTATTTCTTTTAAAAAAAGTAGTTAGGATTATTGTTTTTCTACCATCTTGTTTCCTTTTATGTAAGTGTTAGCGAAAAGTTAGAAATACAATTATGTTTTATAAGATTAGTTTTTCCTAGTCCAATTGAAATTGTAAAACTATACTAACAATGGGTTTTCTAAATAAGCTCCTTTTATATGGAGGAGAATAGAAACCTCAATAGTAAATTCTATTAATATCTTTCTCTGATGCTTTATTTCTATAGCACTTAATGCCTTTAAATAGCTTATATGATGGACTCCTTTGGATAACTATCTTCATATAAATTTTAGCTACCGATCATATCTAAAAGTATCACATTCATCTACTTCGATTAAAACTCCAACCATAATGATAGTTAATTTAGGGTTACACCTAATAGAAGATAATTAAATAGGATTCTATTTTCTATTATTTTCTTAGATTATATTATGATTCCCATCAAGTCATAGTAGAAATTAGAAGAGGTTGTAAGTTGCCTATCGGTATTAAAGAAGAGTATGAGCATCCATTGTAATCAAGTCTCATAATTAATTTTGTGTGTTCTTGCTCTCAAGATCAAGAAACAATTGACTATAATTAAAAACTTTGTTTGTCATTCTAGAATAAAATCATCTCTTCACTTATGAGCTCTTCAAGCTAGGAAAGCCATAAACCCTAGTTTTACCTATTCGAATCATCACCAAATTGAATCACACCGCATTAGTTCCAAACCAATTTGAAGTAAATGTTTTAGAAAATTCAGTTTAATTCGTAAATGCAATTAGATCAGGCCACATATATTTGAGACATATTAGAAATATCATCACATTTACAACATATTAGATCAAATGTTAGAATAATTGAAATATCATTACATTAACAACATAACCCACATGACATTTATAAATGAATTATACACATAAATCACGAAATTTAGAGGATAATATAGGAAAGAGGTGGCAAAGGTTGTAGCTGGGATTTGGTTTATTCGATTTAGAATAAACTAATTATTCAGTTCAGTTTTGGGGTTTAAACCTCATAATCTATACCTATATGTTTATCCTCTAAATATTCTAAAACCTTAACCCTCTATCAAAACATGACCCTAGACCCATTCGCACTCCATATATCTCCACTAAACCTAATCCTAGAACTCTAATACATATATAGAACCCTAATGCTAAAAATCCATAAAACCATAATCTTAACCACAATCATCCCCAATGCCTACTACAAACCCTAATCTCAAAACTCCTCCCGTATCCACACTATCACCTTCACACAAGATTTATTCACTCTCTCATACTCAGGATTAAGGAGTTGTTACATTTTAATAGTACCAGACATGTCATTATTAAGGAAGACGATCTTGATAGTTGATATTAGGTACATTATTTAAGTACATTGAAGATTGGATCATGCAAAAAAGAAAAGATGAGGAATCCTAGATTGTGAGAAATTATTGAGTGAACCATATCCATCATTCACTCGATGAGTCTAGTCATTCAAACCTAACATACGGATCGTATCACAATTCTTTTTTTAAACCATTTTGAGATAGGAACCACATGTCAGATTTGAGTGACCGGGACCATAGAATGAATGATGTGATATAATTAGGGACACATAGCGGACGACGTCGACCACTAATTTCACACACAAAAATATGAACCACAAACCTGCTACGTGAGACCAAGCAAGAACAAACACGTATGTGATGGTGAATATGGTCACCAGGGCAACTTCCAACCATTTATATAATGAAAATATTGAAATACAATTCACGTCAACTCCCTTTTATATCAACTTCCTTACCCCAAGAGTCGACCCCTTACACTTTTCAAGAGAAAGATACAAGATACAATGAGATCGTAAAATAGAAAACGTAATCCCTTACAAAGTACTCTCACCTAGTAATGGTTGCCCATCATCCATCGGTGATGATCTCGACCTGACGAAGTGGGTTGGCTCTCTATCCTCAGAAATCCTCTCTCTATCTTGAAGTAGAAGACCAAGGATGTGTTGCTCTTAGGCCGTGGAATTTCCTTGAACCCTAGAAGAACACACCTTAGAAATTTTCCTCTACTGTAATGTCTCGTCCCGCTCAGTTCAACAGGATGAATCTAAACGCAACATCGTTTGCACTTGGCAACGAAATGGCTTGCTCAACACCCCGCTCTCGGTCGAGACAACTCCTCGCTAAGGTGGGTGGCTTCGATGAACTTGCCTCAACTTTGCCTTCACACTTAATAAATGAATGTTTTCAGTTGCACTAAGTAGGTATGCTAATAAAAGAGACGAACCCACATAGCTAAAGGGAATAATCCTGCTCTGAGTCAAAAACTTTATGCCTAGATTGTACTTCACGTTGGGTTTTCAAAGTTGGCACTCGATCTTTCGATCCCACGACTTGGGTCAAGTAAGGAGTTTTATGTTGTCACATAGACTACCGACTTGTTGTCATAGTCTATATGTTCCTACGGCTTCAAAGCACGTTCCCACTGTTTCATTGCCATGTTTTCCACGATATCAAACCCATAACTCCAATAGGTTCAACCGAAAATAAAAATAAACCAACATCCAATCCCAACTCGCCGACCAACGGATATCCGACTGAATATCAGAACTGGGTAGTTCGTTGGATTCCCAATTCTTATGTTCCAAAAAAAAACACTTACCAAACCAAATACCCTACGGTATCCACAACACCAAGTTCGCCTGATTTCGATAGATATCTGACCGGATAGCCGATAGCCTCTGGTAGTCGACTCCTTCAACCACTCCAAACTACTACTCAAGCCTAAAAATTAGGTTGGATCCTAACATGGTGGACTTGGTTCACCTAATAATTTATCCTAGATTATACCTATATAATATAGAAAATAGTGTTACGAAGATCGAAAATTATCATGCTTATTTGCATAAAGAAAACCAAAAAAGGTAACATAAACCATCTGATCAAATATTCCATTATGCGATAGTCATATTGAACAATAAACAAACAAAAAATGCAAAACATTTATATGATTATTCAATTTGGTCCAATTTTCCCATAGAGAAGAAACTACTCTCCATGTAGAAACTAGGCATGCACGAGCTCCCCGGAACTTGATCTCTCCACAATATTTTCTTTCAACGTAGTAGTACCGCAACCTCTCTCTCCCCTTCTCTGATATCTGCATCAGAATCCTTCCATCCTCTCACAACCTCTCTCTCCCTTTCTCTGATATCTGCATCAGAAACTTTCCATCCTCTCCAAATGCCAAAGGAAAGCAAAACATTCTGATAACACAACTTCTCATTGCACAATCGTGTATTCCTTTAGCCACACCACATTGTCATAGTCTTTCAACAACGATATGTTGACAACATTGAAATTATGTTGCTCCATTATACATATCAGTCCCCTGAGATGACAAGTGACAACTGATGCATGCCCTCGTTTTGCAAGTAATTTAATAGTGTAGGTGGAATCACAGACCGCTCCTTCTCAAGATCAAAGCGAGCTATGGCATGACAGAATAAAAAATTGTGCATATGGATGGCCATGTTAACAAAAGGAACCTCACGTAAAAGGAATATATCAATTATAGACGGACGATTTATCGTCTCTCCATTGCTTATCGACACCCAGAGCGAAGACATCACAACCCGACTTAACAAGTGTATATATCACCATGTAGTTTTTTGGTGGAAGGGATGTACTGAACCGTATTGTTGTCCGTTTCTCCCATACTCCTCGAGAAGACTTTCGCGACAATACCGAACATGTTCAAGTGGTATCGGAGCACATACTACGCTCCCTAAAGAAGTCTCGTGGCCATGGTCTTGTTTACTAGCATTCTTCATCTCTTTCCGCGGCCGCTTATGTTGGTGTTGATCATACGGATTCAGCGAATGATCATCGATCGATGAGTAGTTTCTTACATATTTTGGAGAAAATATTATTACTTAGCGGAGCAAGAAATAGATTATGGTTACTCGCTCTTATGTTGAAGCTGAGGATCGCTCGATGGCCATACGGTTTTCGATCTCACACGGTTGAAGAGTGTTCTTATTGATCTTGGTATCGCTCACTCTTCTCCGGCTCTTCGTTACTGTGATAACCAAGCAGCTATGCATTTTGCTCAAAATCCGGTCTTTCACGAGCGCACCAAGCATGTTGAGGTTGATTGTCATTTCATTCGGGAGAATGTCAAGATTTGTGATATTCATTCAGGTCCAACATGTTTATGCCACATCACATATTACCGGCATTCTCACCATGGCCTTGCCTCGCCCACTTTATCTTCGCTTTCTATCCATCCAATCTTGGAGCTCTCGATAGCTATGTTCCATCTTGCGGGGGAGTGTAGAAGATAGTTAATAGTATGGCTTTAGTTACTCTTCCTTCTAATGGCCTAAGAGCCTCTTTAGTTTTCCTACTTTTAGTCGCACATAGAAAAAACTCAAAGGAAGTGTGTGCTGTCCTGATTAAGTCCATTAAGTTGAGTCGACTTCTCAACAATTAAGAGAATGTTTTAAGCACTAGAAATAAATAGTTAGTTGATACATTTAGGCATAATTTTATCTATTGTTTGTTGTTCCCTTTAGTTTTGAATGGAAAGATACTCAACCAACATCGATATTCTAGTTTATTTCACTAGCTTTTAGACAACGCGTCCACACGATAGATAACTTGGAATGGAACAAGATTAAAATGTATGAATGTTGTGAATTTAGTATACAAGTTCGACTAGCAGTAATGGTAATGGTTAGAGTGTGCAAATAAGAGTTGACATGTTTGACCTCCGACACAATATAATCATTGTGTCTATAGTGTTTTTAAATTTTTACCATACTTCTTTTTTTCATTTTTTTGGGGCTAAATTGACAGGAAAAGGGAGCCACAATTTCGATACCCTTGGGTGTGAATATCGGATCGGACATGCCAAAACCGATACATATTGTCGATACATTGGTCGATGGTGTAGACCTCGGTCATATAGGGGGTAGCATGAATATGACATTGCCCTTCAAAGACTTTGATGATGCCTACTCTTAAATTAAAGGTTAGTGTGAATTTGATCTAAAATTGGTAAAGCTGAAAAACTCAAAGACGAGACAAATTGGTAGCTAGCTTAATTCAAATAATTCCCTTGTGTTTGTTAATGTTGTTAAGTTATTTGTGCCCAAACATTTCTTCCACAGAATAAGAACATACTATTTGCATACCACCAGGTATGTATGTCGAATCTTCAAAATTAAGCTGGTATGAAGAGTTTGGGTAGAGAATCAAAATATAAAAGTGAAGATGAAACATCGATCGAGACTGCTTAGTCTTGTTAAACCGAACAAAGCATAGAATCAAATATTTTGTTCAACAATTCAATTCTAGGGTTTTGAGCAAAGATTAACGAACAACAACAACAAAGAAAGGATCAAAGATTAATGAACAACAACAGCAACAAAAAAGAAAAAGAAAGGATCAAAGTGGACGGACGTACCTGAACGAACGAACGAACGAAATGGGTCCAGAAGGAGAGATGAAATTGACCTAGCTTGCTATGGAGTCGATCGAAGAACTTCCGGAAAGAAAAAAAGCAAAAAAAAATTTGGACCATTTCTCGATTTGTGCGTGTCATCCTTGCGCAGGGGCCATGCTAATCTTCTCTGTATCGTTCCAATTTTATCGGATGTCCCCGAAGGGACGAAGAGGGATGTAGCATGCCTGCACTTGAGCTCCAAAACCACTCCTCTCACAGACGATGTGGGACTAAACAAGTGTGAAGAGCCTCGGCCAGAAACTTGGGCTGCTCGCCAGCCCAGCCCAGCCCATGAGACTCACAAGAGCCTTAGCCAAAAACATTCAGGGTGTTAAGCCTGCATCTAATACTCCTGTGAGTGTGAACTCATTTTTCTCACATTAATTTTTATGTATGTTGCCAACCACCAAGCTCTAATCATCCCAATGACTAAACAAGATTGATGTGCCTGCCTTGTTGCTTAATTCAACAAAAAAATGGCACATCAATGGAGCTGGAAGAACTATTATTATTATAAGTACCCTCATATCTATTTATACAAAGTTGTAATAATAAATATCGAGGAATTCATGCGTTGCACGTACCCAAAATAATAATCTATAATATTATTTAAAAAAAATTAGATAAGAAAACAAATTATATTATATTAAAAAATTAAAACTGATTCGAATATATTTTTAATTAGGATTTATTATAGATTATGTTTTTAGAATTTTGGATATATATTTAGTTAGATAATTTCATGTATTTCTTATAAATATAATTTAAATATTGAATATATTTTAGGATTTCTTATATGTTCATGTAGTTAGAAGGATTTTAGAAGAAAAAAATTCTCTTAACTATGTGAGAGATACATACGCGGTAGTTAGCAAACAAAATATTTTTTTTATGTTATTTAGTGGAAGATATAAATACTACTTAGACGACTCATTTTTTTAGCTATTTCCAAGTTGTATTGTAATAGAGATGAGCCTTATCATAAAACTATGAGAGGGAGGGAGTGACTAAGAAAAGATTAAAAATATATAATTAAACTATATAGAATCGATTTGATTTTATGGCGGAAAATCTATTATAAAACTCATTTACCTACAAAGAAAATTAACGAAAAGATTTAGAGAGAGAAAATTCATACTCTTTTTTTTTTTCCTTGACATGTAAATATTAAGTTTACGTTGGAGTTCATTGGGAGATAATATGGAGGCTTTCAAAGAAAAAGAAAAAAAAAACAAGTTCCTAATAGTTACATTGAGACTAATAAAGATATGTTAGAAATTTCGACGACCATGCGAACTTTTTGAGGAAATAGTAAATCGTTCCCTATTATTTTTGTCTTATGTCAATGATCATCATTACGAATATGCCATGAAATCTACCCGAAGGAGAATATAGCAAGATCATAAGCTAAGTTGTATGATTCAACATAAATATTAAATGTCGGTTTAGAAAGTGTGCCTTTTTATCAGTACATGCGAGGACGAACGTACTGATCCCCCACCAGCTTTCATGCAGGGTGTAGGGAATGGATTGCTCGCGGCGGAGCTTTACTTGAACACGCTGAGGCATGGATTGTCGTAGCGTATTGAGGCCTGCGACCGCATTGACGCTCGAATTTGCACTCGGGATGGATGCGACCGAGATATAGAAGGCATGATGTATGGAACAGTAAAATCCTTTGTGGGCAAGAGATAACTCGAGTGTTGTAGCCAATCTAGCAAATTTTGTTGGGCTATTGAAAACCTTTGTAACCTCAGTTCATTTATCAATAAAGAGAATTATTTCGTATACTCTGTTTGCTTCCGTTATTAATATCAAATCAAAGATAACCATTTGAGAACTTGTCATCTTGCCTTGTACGAGTGCAACTCCAGACTCGTAGAGCATCACGCCCTAGCGAGGATGATGATTCGGATAAAATCAATGCGAGGACGAGCGATTTTCTGGGCCGGGGCGTGACAAAAGAAAAATGAGAAGGGGTCCACATATGGACAAGAAATAACTAAGATTAATAGCTTTCGGTATTGTATTATGATGGAGAGATTGAGAAGGATGTCATGCATATAATTAAAAAATGATAGTTAAAATGGAGGGGTATTTTATGGTGATTTTTTTAAACTGCTATATGACCAATCATATTGAATGGATCAGATTGTTTGACCATTGAAAAATAACATGTTCAAAAAGTTAGTGTAACCGAAACGAGAATAGTAAGTTGGATGGGTGGAAATGCATTAAAGGACGTGATTAATTAGTGTATTTGTGGGAAGATAGATGTGGCACTAATTAAGGACAAAATAAGAAAAGAAAAATAGACTTAAGTGGTTTGATATGTGCAACATAGACCAATAGATGTTCTTGTAAGGATGAACAATAATATAGTAGTTAATGGAGCCGTTAATACTAGAGGTAGCCTAGATGTACATAATATGCAGTGTTAAAGAAGAATATGAATTTTGTTAGCATTACAAAGGACATGACCCTTAACAGAGCCAAATAGGAGGATGCAAATTGTCGACTCCAAAATTTTAGGACAAATGCATTGTTGTTGTTGTGTTATACAACAACTTTGAAGTCAGTTATTTTGGTGAGACCATCTACTATCATCAAATAAGAAAGCCAAGGAGTCTCAATATTTTGAAAATAAATTTAAGTTTTAAACATATATATTTTTGCTCTATATTGTTAGTCCAATGATTGTATCATATTTTTGAAAATGGCTAATTGATTAAGTTCAACATAATGATGTCACTAATATTCATGTAATCACTATCATGTTGTTACTTAAACTTATCATTGTTCTATTGTTCATTAAATTGATCATACTGCTATAATGCCTTGTTCGCCTAACATGTACTTGCAGACAAACAATAAGCATGGTCAAAGCAGGACATATGCGATGAAGAATTAATGATGTGCCAAATACGATATTATACAAGAACATTTCTCTGAACTGCCCAACGACCTATCCGGGGTCGCGCACTAGGGGGTTCCGCTACACGGTCAGCGAACAGGAGTCGAGAGAGCAGCACCCTCCGTGGGGGTTCGGGGGCAAAGTCCCGGAAGGCATTCAGATTTCCAGATCTGTTTATCTTTGGACAACTGTCGTCAAGGAAAAAGGCATATTCAAGTCTGTTCAGATGTCAGAAGAAACGTCATCAAAGTGCTCATGTCCTTATATTTTATTCTGTTTTTATCTTTCTTTTTATAGGACAAAATGTGCATTGACTTGTGTTGGAACTTGGTTGGCTTCCTATATCCCACTACCAAAAAGCCTACCTATTTGTTCAGTCCATAAACCAAAAGCCAGCCCATTTCAAAGAGCTAATAATTCGAGCTCAAAAACCTACTCAAATTTTACTTTGACCAACATGGTCACAGGGCAACCAAACTCGGACCGAACTCGATCACACTGAACTAGTATTCCTTTGGATTAGGTCTTCCTGTAGAATCAGCTCCAATGTTCGATTTTTTGAACGTTAGGGAACTGAACTCTGCCCGAGTTCGGTCCCCATAACCCTTATAAATAGAGAAGAAAGCCCAATTCATTTCAACTCACTGATTTTTTCTTCTTCTATCTATTCAAGAGTTTTATCTCAGCTTTAACCTTTCTATCTACCAAGTTACAACCCACAACCAACTATATGCCAGTGTGGTCTCAATTTTAGACATCTGATCGAGTTGTAAAAGCTTGGATTTTAAAGTGTTGTCTCTACACTTGTTGTCACGACCCGCACCCACTTTTCGGGGCGCGAGCTCGTGAGCAAGCCAGCTACGCATCAAGCGGACTCCAGCCTGACTCGAGTATGTATAAGCTGTCATGATCATGGTATCATGGCTAATATGGTAATCTACAGTGTATCTCAATCCACAAGAATATATAAGACAAGAATGAACAAGTATGAGTCGTGGTCTGCAGCCCACTAGCATATGTCTTATTAGACTCCAAGAATAATACGAGTCTACAAAGCTACGCTGATAAGCAGGATATATCATGAAAGCACGAGAAAGATAGTAAATCAATAATACTAACAAAATACCTGAATCATGCGGTTGAAGTCAACTACCACATGCTCAGCTAACTAACTCCGTGCAATCAGCTACCTGAAGAGATCATCAGGTCCTCAGAGGACTAGCAATATACATAAAATATGTCTACTAATATGACAGTAAATAACATGTATGGAGGATAAGAACACTGTAAGAAGAACATCTAAGGACGACAAGTCGCGTGAAAATGTAATACTAGACTTGGCTAACTATCAATCAGAACTCATATAGCTTGTAGTACAATGTAAGATACTCACAATCTATAGTGTTTCAATTGACGTACAAAGCAGGATACTCTCAGTCGAGATTAGCCAATTCTAATATCGATCTCCTCTCCTAAAGGATACAAGGTCAAGCAGACACCTATAAATCGTAGTACAATACAAGATACTCCCAATTCATAGTGTCACAAATCAAGTCAAACAATCAATCAATATATGCTATAGGTCATAGTACAATGTAAGATACTCCCAATCTATAGTATGTCTCAAGTCAAATCAATCAAACAATATCAAGATAAAAAATCGGCTATAGGTCGTAGTACAATGTAAGATACTCCCAATCTATAGTATATCTCAACTGTAGTACAATGTAAGATACTCCCAGTCAAGAATGGTCAAGTCAAGAACGATATATAGAAACTGACAACTCAATCACGGGACAAAGTAACACGAAAAGACCAACAATCAATCAATGTCGAATATCCTATACGTGCACGTAAATCTAGAAACAAGCAAAACAGACAATAACAAACCAATCACAATATGGAAAATAGGTAACTATATAAAAAAAGTGCACTAGAAAGAAAACAATATAAATACTGCATATGTTCGGCAAGGTATACTTGCCTGAGGGTTGCACGAAGAACCAACAATACATCGCCAGTCAACAAGTCAGAAAGTCCAAGTCTCACAACTGCATCCAAAAGCTGTAATAGATGTTAACAACGTTTCCAGATTAGTCAAATTAGCTAAAATAGTCTGTCTTTAAGTCCAATTCTGGGCACAGGAGCAAAACGGTAATTTCGGGACAAAACGGTGTCCGTCGTTGGACCCGCTTTGTACCAAAAACGTGCCAGAATGGTCTCTAAAGTCATCAAAATATATGTCTATGGATTTATTTTGATGATTCGAACCCAACGGTATGTCCAGTTTTGGATTCCGGCAGGCCGTGCACAAAATCGCCCGTTGAATCGGGTTGTGAGGCCCGCGAAATGGCGATCCGATCAACTGTCTCAGAATTGGACCAAACTTGGCATACATGATCAGAAAAATGATACGGTCCTATTGGAGTAAGTTTTATCTCGATCTGATGAATATGCACAAAGTAATTGAGAAATTTGCATGGAGGTCGATACGGTAAATTTTGACAGATACGCATCAAATTCGTCGCGCACACGCAACCAATTTGAATTCCGTCAAAGCCCACACGTTTACAAAACCAATATGCACCTTTCGATGCTTTCGGTTCGCGACCACGTCGCCCGGATTGGCGGTACGCACGTCGTATCAAAGGTTTTCTAGATTTCTAAACTGTTTTCACCAAGTTTTTCTTGGTTTTCAAACTGATTGATCTTATTATACAAATAACTAAAATTAAAAGTAACAGTAGGGTTTTGATCCTGGTCATATTGTCTTTAAAAATGTTCAAATAGTTTTCTAAAATAATCATTGGATTGGCGATTGGTCGCCTTCCAAAATAGGGTATATGCAACAGTTTTCGAACTGTCAAGAACGAATTTTTATCAATTTTCCATGAAATTTCATGAGAAATCTAGGATGAATTGATCTAAATTGATTGAAGGGTTAGGTCGAGGGTTATGTAGTCTGTTCGTAGGATTTTATATATTAAAAAACGATCGACTACAAAGAGATATATGGGGGTCGATATGTAGGTACCTTACTGCCCTTGCTGCTGGTGCTCTGTTTCAATCCCGCGCGTGCGCTGCTGCATCCGTGCGGCCGTGGCCGTGCACGGCAGCACCCAGGGTGGCGTGTACGTGTCGATGGAGGCGGGGCGCGGTAGAGGTGGCGGCGTGTCGAATTTTTAGGGTTGGGGTTTCGAGTCACAACTCCCTCTTGCTCTCTGTTTATATATAAATAGGTCGGTTCTGTGGAGAGCTCGGGCTGGAGAGGGGAAATTAGGATCGGGTTGGGCTTGTTGCTGCTTTCCTAGCTCGGGCTGGTGTGGGGGCTGCGCTGCTCTTTCTTATTTGTTTTCCTTTTTTTTAGTTGCTTTTCCTTATATATATATATATATATATATATATATATATATATATATATATATATATATATATATATATATATATATATATACCCGCGGTGGCGCAGCCCACGGAGCTCAGGCGTTCCCTCCGTCTGATGGTGGATCCTCCCACCCGGAGTTAGGCCGCGGTCCTGTTTCCCTCCGCCGCCTGCCGATGGCCCCCCCGCCTTTCCCGGCGGATCCCCCTTCTTTTCTGTCGGCGGCCCTCCTCTGTGTCAGCCGCCAGCCGGAGCCCAGTCTCCTCCCGCCTTCCCCCTCCCCTTCCGGCCTCCGCCGATGGGGCTACCCTAGGGCACCCTCCCCTCTTCCCTGTCTCAGTCGGGCCGGCCTCCTCCGCCCGGAGGACGCCCCCTACCTTCCCTTCCCCGTCCCCGTTCTCCCTCCCCTCACCTTCCCCGCCTGCGTCTCTCCGGCTCTCCCGTCGGACTCCGGCCTCGGTTGCTGCGCATGGGAGGGGGGCCCAAGGCACTCTCGTGTTGCGTGCAAACCTCTCTAGGCAGGGCAGCGTGCCTGCTCCACCTCGGCTTGCGTGGCATCAGGCCACGTGTGGCGCGTTGGACAGTGTGCCCTATCACCCGTAGGGCTGTGAGCCCCTAAGTTTTCAAATTTTTGAAATTTTTCGAAATTTTGAAATTTAATTTTATGTATTTTCTACATTGCTCTCCAGGGCTTTTGTGTTTTGGACCCTGGCACCTGTACTGCTTTTTTGAGCCACTTTTCCCATTCAATAAAATGCTGTTTAGTTATATATATATATATATATATATATATATATATATATATATATATATATATATATATATATATATATTTGAGTTATATATATATATATATATATATATATATATATATATATATATATATATATATATAACTCAAATATATATATATATATATATATATATATATATATATATATATATATATATATATATATATATATATAATATATTTGAGTTATATATATATATATATATATATATATATATATATATATATATATATATATATATATATATACATATCCATATATATATGAATAAATATTTAATAACCAAAGAAAATCATATACATACCCATGTTATAATATATATATATATATATATATATATATATAATATATATATATATATATATATATATATATAAATATATATATATATATATATATATATAAATAAATAAATAAATAAATATATATATATATATATATATATATATATATATATATATATATATATATATATATATATATATATATATATATATATATATATATATATATATATATGAATAAATATTTAATAAACCAAAGAAAATCTTAATAATATTTTCCTTGTGCATGGTAAAAATATGTATATGTATATAATTTACTTGACAATGGATTATAAATATACGAATAATAGAGGTATTATTTAAGCATAATAATAATAATAATAATAATAATAATAATAATAATAATAATAATAATAATAATAATAATAACACTAACAAACTAAAATAACCAATACGAAGGTTTAGTATAGGGTGCCACATTATACCTCTAATCTAACTGGTCCAATAATTAGGGGTGAGCAAATACCGACCGATATCAAAAAATCGACCGAATACCGATTAAAAATATACCGAAAAACCGAACCGAAATTATATATCGATACCGAATTGCCGAACCGACTAAATAACGGTATAATGGTAATGGTAACGGTTTGAGTGTAATACCATACCGAAAATACCGAAACGAACCGATTCACACACAAACACACACATATATATACACACACACACGCGCGTGCGCACATTTTTTAATGTTGTTCATGATTAATTTTACATTACACATTTTTAATGTTTATCTTTGTTTTGGTTGGTTTTCTAGAACTTGGAATGTATTTTAGTGGACTTAGATTTATGTTAAGAATGCTAAGAATTGAGTTTTTGATCTTTTGAGCTTATGTTTTTGTGTTCTCATAGAATTTTGAAGTGAATTTTTGTTACTTAAACTTATACTAAAGATTAAACTTAGTGACCGTGTGTGATATTTTAAGCTCATTTTTAGGTGTTTGTGACTTGTTACATATTGTTCTAATAATTTTGATTAATTGTTTGGTTGGTAGAGGCTTAGCTTTAAAATTAATGCTTCCAAAAAAGTAAAAAAATGTATATTATAGGTTAAGAGGTTCTACAATTTTAAGTGTGTTAATTGATCAAATATTAATTGGTAAAATACCGATACCGAACAAAAACCGACCGAATACCGATTTAACCAAAACCGAAAAAACCGATTCTAAATGGTACGATATTTGTATTGATTTTTCAAATACCGATTTAAAAAAACCAAAAAAATCAACCAAATACCGACCGATTATACCGACGCTCACTCCTACCAATAATCGTACAATAACCTAAAATGCTATTTAATATTACCTATAATTTATATATAATAAATATTTTAGAAATTAGTCGTCAATTCCTAAAATAAATAAAAAATATTTGTACACACATAAAATATGCCTACATGGTCGTCTTTGGTCTCACTACAAGATTTCATGGGCTCGATTTCGGTTCGGGTCTAGTCCGAGCTAATTAAATCGACACAGATCGGGTCTCCTACAAGTCAATAATATATTTAATAAATAATTTAAAATGTCTTTAGAGGTTAAGTCGCAACTTGGCCTGGCTTTTCTAGTTAGGGCACACTTATAGCTGGATCTTCCTTGGCATGGCAAATACACTAGTCAAGGCACGCCACTGCACTATCCGTACCATGATTCCTAGTCGTCTGGTACTTCAAAACTCAACCATGGCTAAAGTCATCTACCGTAATAATTAACTAAATAATTATTTATAAAAATCTAAAAATCACCATTTAAATCAAATAAATAATGAAAAATAAAAAAATATTTTAAAATTTCTGGGAAGAGGAGTTACAAATCTACCCACCTTAAAAATAATTTCGTCCTCGAAATTCTAATTCATAATTATTCCTTAAAATTCAAAGTCTACTATTACCTTAATCTCTTCAAATTTAATTTCTTAAAATATTTTATAACCTTCTTTAGTCATTTTATCACTCCGAATACTTGAGGACTTCTACCCACCTTTGGTCACACTACTCCTCAAAATATGGTCACTAAAATCTTATGATCTTCTAACTAGTTGCTAACATTTCTACCGGCTGATATCTAGGCATATGACAACTATAATCCTTCATATCTATAAACAACCAAAACTCAATAATCATACAATATTATACTATAATTTAAGAATTTTTGATGAATTCTAGACAGCACAATCATTCGTCACCCCGGAATAGGAAGGGACGAGAATCAATGGTACGAGAGGGCAAAGAAGAATAATCGAGAACAAATATAAAATTTCAAGGACGTAGAGGAATTTTCTAGGAGAATTTTCAAGGCAGAGTGGATTAAGATTTCTAAGGGTTTAGTCATAGTCACAGGCTCGTACCAGTACAGTTACGTAACCGGTACGATATGCTCTGACCTGCATGGGCTACCACAAAAACTTGTCACGACCCGTACCTACTTTTCGGGGCGCGAGCTCGTGAGCAAGCCAGCTACGCATCAAGCGGACTCCAGTCCGACTCGAGTACGTATAAGCTTTCAAGATCATGGTATCATGGCTAATATGGTAATCTACAATGTATCTCAATCCCCATGAATATATAAGACAAGAATGAACAAGTATGAGTCGTGGTCTGCAGCCCACTAGCATATATGTCCGATTAGACTCCAAGAATAATACGAGTCTATAAAGCTACGCTGATAAGCAGGATATATCATGAAAGTATGACAAGTTGTGTGGAAATTTAATACTAGACTTGGCTAACTATCAATCAGAACTCCTATAGCTTGTAGGACAATGCAAGATGCTCCCAATCTATATTGTTTCAATTGACGTATAAAGCATGATACTCTCAGTCGAGATTAGCCAATTCTAATATCGATCTCTCCTCTTAAAGGATACAAGGTCAAGCAGACACCTATAAATCGTAGTACAATGCAAGATACTCCTAATTCATAGTGTCGTAAATCAAGTCAATCAATCAATCAATATATGATATAGGTCATAATATAATGTAAGATACTCCCAATCTATAGTATGTCTCAAGTCAAGTCAATCAAGCAATATCAAGATAAAGAATCAGCTATAGGTCATAGTACAATGTAAGATACTCCCAATCTATAGTATATCTCAACTGTAGTACAATACAAGATACTCCCATTCAAGAATGGTCAAGTCAAGAACGAGATATAGAAACTGACAACTCAATCACGGGACAAGGTAACACGAAAAGACCAACAATCAATCAATGTCGAATATCCTATATGTGCACGTAAATCTAGAAACAAGTAAAACAGTCGATAACAAACCAATCACAATATGGGAAACAGGTAACTATATAAAAGAAGTACACTAGAAAGAAAATAATATAAATACTGCATATGTTCGGTAAGGTATACTTGCTTGAGGGTTGCACGGAGAACCAACAATACATCGCCAATCAACAAGTTAGAAAGTCCAAGTCTCACAACTGCATCCAAAAGTTTTAATAGATGTTACCAACATTTCCAGATTAGTCAAATTAGCTAGGATAGCTTGTCCTTAAGTCCAATTCTGTACACAGGGGCAAAACGGTAATTTCGGGCCGAAACGGTGTACGCCGTTGGACCCGCTTTGCACCAAAAAATGTGCCAGAGTCAATAATCTCTAAAGTCGTCAAACTATATGTCTACGGATTTGTTTTGATGATATGAACCCAACGGTATGTCCAGTTTTGGATTCCGGCAGGCCGTGCACAAAATCGCACATTAAAACGGGTCGTGGGGCCCGCGAAATGGTGATCCGATCAACTATATCAGAATTGGACCAAACTTGGCATTTAGGACCAGAAAAATAATACGGTCCTGTTGGCACAAGTTTCGTCTCGATCTGACGAACGTACACAAATTAATTGGGAAATTTGTACGGAGGTCGATACGGTAAATTTTGACGGATACGCATCAAATTTGTCGCGCACACGCAACCAATTTGAATTTCGTCAAAGCCCACACGTCCATGAAGCCGATACGCACCTTATGATGCTTTCGGTTAGCGACCATGTCGCCCGGATTGGCGGAACGCATGTCGTATCGAAGGTTTTCTAGATTTCTAAAGTATTTTTGCCAAGTTTTTCTTGGTTTTCAAACTGATTTATCTTATTATACAAATAACTAAAATTAAAAGTAACAGTAGGGTTTTGATCCTGGTCATGTTGTCTTTAAAAATGTTCAAATAGTTTTCTAAAATAATCATTGGATTGGCGATTGGTCGCCTTCCAAAATAAGGTATATGCAACAGATTTCGAACTGTCAAGAACGGATCTTTATCGATTTTCCATGAATTTTCATAAGAAATCTAGGATGAATTGATCTAAATTAATTGAAGGGTTAGGTCGAGGGTTATGTAGTTTGTTCATAGGATTTTACATATTCAAAAATGATCGACTACAAAGAGATATATGGGGGTCGATATGTAGGTACCATATTGCCCTTGCTGCTGGTGCTCTGTTTCAATCCTGCACGTGCGCTGCTGCATCCTCACGGCCGTGGCCGCGCGGCAGCACCCAGGGTGCCGCGCGCGTGTCGACGGAGGCGGGGCACGGTAGAGGTGGCGACGTGTCAAGTTTTTAGGGGTGGGGTTTCGATTCACAACTCCCTCTCGCTCTCTGTTTATATATAAATAGGTCAGTTCTGTGGAGAGCTCGGGCTGGGGAGGGGAAATTAGGATCGGGTTGGGCTTGCTGCTGCTTTCCTAGCTCGGGCTGGTGTGGGGGCTGAGCTTCCCTTTCTTATTTGTTTTCCTTTTTCTTAGTTGCTTTTCCTTATATATATATGAATAAATATTTAATAAACCAAAGAAAATCTTAATAAAATTTTCCTTGTGCATGGTAAAAATATATATATATATATATTTATATAATTTACTTGAAAATGGATTATAAAAATACGAATAATAGAGGTATTATTAAGCATAATAATATTATTATTAATAATAATAATAATAATAATAATAATAATAATAATAATAATAACACTAACAAACTAAAATACCAATACGAAGGTTTAGTATAAGGTGCCACATTATACCTCTAATCTAACTGGTCCAATAATCGTACAATAACCTAAAATGCTATTTAATATTACCTATAATTTACATATAATAAATATTTTAGAAATTAGTCGTCAATTCCTAAAATAAATAAAAAATATTTGTACACACATAAAATATGTCTACATGGTCGTCTTTGGTCTTACTACAAGATTTCATGGGCTCGATTTCGGTTCGGGTCTAGTCCGAGCTAAATCGACACAGACCGGGTCTCCTACAAGTCAATAATATATTTAATAAATAATTTAAAATGTCTTTAGAGGTTAAGTCGTAACTTGGTCTGGTTTTCCTAGTTAGGGCACACTTATGGCTGGGTCTTCCTTGGCATGGCTAATACATTAGTCAAAGTACGCCACTGCACTATCCGTGCCATGATTCCTAGTCGTCTGGTACTTCAAAACTCAACCATGGCTAAAGTCATCTACCGTAATAATTAACTAAGTAATTATTTATAAAAATCTAAAAATCACCATTTAAATCAAATAAATAATAAAAAAATAAAAAAATATTTTAAAATTTTCGGGAAGAGAAGTTATACTTGTTGTTGCGAAGTTGTGAGTCCTTCGTTTAAAAGCTCGTGGTTGAAGACGTCGTGCTCTTCAGATAAAAGTACGAGGTTGTAAGAAGTCGGCGTGCCCTTCAGATTAAAGCACGTGGTATAACTATTAGAAATTTATTGTACCCTGTCGATTCATGAGATGAAGAACAAAACTAAATGCAGAAGCGTACCTGAATCCATTGTCTTTGCTTGACGGATCTTGAAGCAGACGTCTCTTTGTGGGATTTGATCTTCCAATCCGCTACGGCCCTTAATAACAAAGATGAAATTTTGTTCCTCTCTTTGTTGATGGGGATACAGAAGAGAATAGAGAAACACTCTCTTTTGTGGCCGTATGAGTTGGGGACCATAACCCTAATGAATACACACGCACACACACACAGATATATATATATATATATATATATATATATATATGTGTGTGTGTGTGTGTGTGTGTGTGTGTGTGTGTGTTGATATTTCTAATTTGGCCCCTCACCAAATTAGAATTATCTCCGTTATCTACACATTAATTCCATGACAATTATACCCTTAAGCCAATTTTCAAATAGACCACTTTAATTTGGCTTAATTATTTAGATAGCCCAAATACAATTAATTTTACATGTATGGTCCCTTAATTATTGAATAATTCCAACAATCTCCCACTGGGCCACATATGTAACCTTATAATTGTGTTAACCTTAGTGAGCTCATAAATTGCTATCTTAATTCTTAGGGTATATCCGGACAATCTCGTCCATTAACCATATCAACATAGGATCAAAGCGGCATTCGTCACATATAGCGTAACTAAACCATCAATGGTCACATATACCAATATAGCTAAATGACATAGATCAATCATCGATGCGTAGCATAGAAATTACACGCAATGTGATCAATACATGTCTATTTCCAACTGGTCCTCCTTAACTTTAATGAGATCAACACTTTAATATAATGAAAACAGAATGAACTGAATTTCCATATATCTGATCAGATAAATATCCAAAATACTTTAATACATAAATGTGTCCAAAACCAAATAGCACCCAAATACATAAAATACAAACTCCCACTGTATTACCATATTCTTAATTAAGATAACACACATATGAGCAGTATGCTCATGAAAGACCCTGGGTGATAATGCTTTTGTGAGCGGATCCGCTAACATGGAGTTTGTCCTAATGTGGTATATGGACACTATAACCATTCTGAATTCTTTCCTTCACAACTAGAAACTTTATATTAATATCCTTTGACTTATACAAGTTTCTGTTATTATTGGAATATAGTACTGCTGATTTATTGTCACACCATAATTTTATGTGGTCTTTCAACACTGTACTGCAGGCGCAGCCTTGTGACAAAATTTTGCAACCATATTCCCTGAATAGATGTCCCATGACATGTTATAAACCTTGCTGCCATGGTAGAAGAAATCATGAGTGCATGTTTGACACTCATCCAAAATATATCTCCATTAGTCAGCATAACCTGATGTGGATCTCCTACTGTGTTGGCATCCAACAAAATTGGAGTTGGAATACCTTATGATCTCCAGAATTATCCGATCTCCTACAAAGAGCATATAATTCTTTGTTCTCTATTAATTACTTAAGTAGTTTGGCTATTGCCCAATGATCCATCCAATTTGCTTAAAATATCTGTCTAACATCTGAATATGTACGCAATATCCTAACGCGTACATGTAGGTCCTAAAAATCAAGTTGCACCCATCAAAAAAGCAATAAAAATCAAATTGCATACCCTTCAAATAAATTACGGAGGAGACAGACTGCGCAACAAATCAACTGCATGAGGTCGAACCGCGCTAACATCCAAGCGCGCTAGCTGACGTGGCAACGTCATCATTACCTGACAAAAATCTGATCTTCTGACAGCTGACAGCCCGATAAACGAGGAGTCCTTTTGTTTCTTGTGCAGCACAGTGCTCGAGGACAGCTGTACAGCCAGCGCAATCTGCCAGCCCAACCGAAGCGCTGTCTGCCAGATCCTTTGCAGCGCAGTTCGATCCCAGCGCAGTCTGAAGCTAGCACAGTTCTAGTGGCACAATCCATCAAGATAACTAACATTTTATACGTGGCCTACATGCCATCAATTGCTCACCACGTGGCAACCGTCTGTACATGACCATGCGCATTTTAATCAAACAATGCCACGCGTCTAATACAGTTGAGCCACGATCGAGTAACTGCCAGCGCAGTTTGCTGTCTGCGCAGCCCAATGCCTGCGCAATCTAACCTGTGCAATCCAGAAATAACTACTAATTAGTTATTTTCTAGAACTCTATAAATTTAGTTTCAAGTCCTTCATTATCAAGATCAGATCATTCACGATCATTAGAGAGATCATGAGTTCTTGCCCAAGTGCTGCTGCTTTCTTCAGAGGCTACCGTCTTCAAAGTTCACATCGTCCAAGGGATAAAGCGATCGTTTTCAGATCGGATTCCTATAGTTGTACTTTCCCAGAATTCAATTGTAATCTTCTTACAAAGTTTGTGAAATAAAAATAATACTTATATTTTTGCAAACAAAATAGCGACTCTGCTGGGGACGACTTTCTCCTCCGACGAGGAAGTGACAACTCAATGTGACGTTGCGTCTATCGGAAAGACGCAGAAGACGCTGGTTGTAAAGGTCAACCAGACTGTCTACGAGGTGATGATCAACTCCGGGGCTACTCGTCGCACTGCAACCCCTGCCAAGAGCAAGGTTCGTTCAGTGTGGACTCCAAAGTCCTCTGCACAATCCTCTGCGCAACCTGCTATCTCTGCTGCTAAGGAGCCACTGGCCACTTCTGCTCCTGCGCAAAACACCATTCGCGCTACCAAAGTACAAGCCAGAGCTCCTACGCAGTGTACTGCTCCTCTTGCTGCCATGCAAGCCACTTCCTATGCTGCTATGGCAAAGTCCAAGACTCCTCTCCCCCTGGCGCAGTTGGTGACCTCCTTTCCTCCTGCGTAATCCACTGAAGCCAGAACTCCTGCTGCGTAAACTACAGTTTCTGTGGCCAAAAGGCCATCTGTCAAAGCTCCCCATGCGCAATCAGCTAATACGTCTATTGCCACTTTAACCTCTGCGCAAGCTGTTCCAGCGCAGTCTAATAGGGATGGCCCTTTGGCTAATCTTTCTTCTTCTCACAGCAAGAGGAAAAACTCTGCTCCTCTTCCCAAGTACCCTATTTCTCCAACGCAATCCACTGGGGGTAGTCTGTTGACTATGCCTCCTCCTCCTCAGAACAAAGGAAAAGGCCCATTGGTCTTTTCTCAAACTTCCTCGTTCCATGACTTGGAAGACAACAGAGGGAAACGCTCTTTAGCCAACCCTTCTTCAAAAAACAAGGGAAAAGGTCCTTTGGTCTTTTCTCAGTATTCTTCGGTTTTTACCGTAGAAGATCAATCTGAACATGCCTCGGCACCAATCAGTACAAGAACTCTCTCAAACAAGAGCTCTTCTCTCCCTGCCAAAAGGAAATGTACTGATCAAAGAGGTATTCTGCCTACTCCGGTAGCAGAATTTTGAGATCTTCCAACTCTCCGGATATCCCACTCACAGCAAGGAAAATTACTGGTGTCTCAGACAGAAACCCCTGGGGGTGAGTTTGCTGATCTCCGGGATTATCTCAATAGACCTCGATCTACATTAACTTCGGCGAAACACAAACAGCCAATGCTGAAGATGAACCTGCATCAGAGACAAACTTCCAGGATGAAAAATCCTGACACCTATGCTAATGAGGTGAGTACTTCTCTATATACTCATGGGACAAAACATCTGAAGAACCGGAACCATGTTCCGAATCTGGTCAAAGAATATATCCCTCAAATTTCTTCTCGTTCCGCCATTGTTCCTGATCTCCGAGAGCACCTCAAGCAAAAGCAGAACAATATCTTGACATCTCCAGTTCAACTACTTGAACACCATTGTAATCACAAGGTTGTCATCCAGTGCTGTTGCCAGACAATAAAACGATCTGTAACTCCACCTCCCAGTTTTCCTAAATAAAATAAATTCATTTTCTATAAAGATATACTTGTTAATAATTTTAATTTATAATTTGGAAATATTTTGAATGGATTATTTCTGGACAACTTTTCAATTGGAAAGTTGTTGTAATGACTTTCTAGTTGTTTCTTATTTTATTGTAATAATTTTCTTATTTAAGTATTTCAAAAACTGTTTTAAATAGGGCAGGGGGGCTTTTTGTAATATTTCTAATTATTTTTGGTGCGGGTTGTAATATTGAAAAGGAAGAGAGGGTATATGCTTATGTGTTTAAGCGGGGGGGGGGGGGTTAATTGCATTTTTCCATTCCCTTTGTCTTATAATTAATTGTAAGAGAGAGAGAGAGAGAGAGAGAGAGAGAGAGAGAGAGAGAGCCGGCCCATTTCTTTCCATCTGTCCCTCTCGATTCTTCCACCGCCTCTTCGGTTCCTCCGCCGACCTTTCGAGAACCCCGCTGTTCTCGAGAGTTCTCCGCCGACCCTTGGGTTCCCCAGTCCCGCCGGCGACTTGACGGTGACTTCGATGGCGATGGTGACGGTGACTCTGATGGCGGTGATGATCTGAGCGGGCTTCGACTTTGATCTGAGCGAGGCGACTTCGATCCTGATGGCGACTCTTCTGATGTTGATGGCGATGAAGATGACGGCCATGTCTAGGCGAGTCTCTCTCGACGCCTAGGCGCTGCTTCGACCGAGCCTTCCTTTCCAGATCTGACTCTTCTCTTCTTCCCCGGCAAGCTTTCGAGGCTTCGACTTCTTTGAGGGTAAACCCTAGCCTTCTGTCTGTAGATCTAGGTCAGATCTCTAGATCTGACCGTTGCCTTCCTCTTTGCAAAGATCTGTGATGAGATCTTGAGGAGATCTCTGAGATCCACGGATCTGTGATGAAATCTTGTAGATCGTTGCATGCTTATTTAGATCTATGATGTTTCCACATATTTTGTGGCTAGATCTTGTAGATCGATTCTGTTATTTTGTGATGGGTTGGGATCTACAGATCTACTATGAGATCCTGTAGGTTGATCTTTGTTTGTTGAAGATCTGTGCTAGATCTGATGATCGTGTCTGGATCTCGAAGATTATTATGTTCTTTGCAGATCTGTGATAGATCGTTAGATCTGAGCATGTTTCTTTTGTGATCATTAGAGATCTATTATTATGCATGCAGAATTGATTTAGATCTATGGGTTTAGAAATCAGATCTGAGAAATCGAGACAAGTTCTTCATAAAACTTGTAGATCTGAGAATTTGGGTTCGTTTCTAAGAACTGAGATCTTGTGTCCTGACACTCTTGTGTCGGACACTGCATGCATGATTATATTATTTTCTTCTGTGATGGAAGTTGTTTACTTCTCTTTTGGTAACCATTATTTCTTTCTGTTTCGAGCTACTTTGGTGTTCGTGTCTGTTTGGACTTGGTGTCGTGTCCGGATTAGACGGTTGGATTATTGTGGACCACTGCTTGGTGTACCTGCTGTTGAACTTGATGATTGTACCAGCTGTTGTACCCATGTCGTACCTACTGTTGTATCCGACGTGTGTGTCGGATACGAAGGAGATGACCTGTGACGTGTGTACCTGCTGTGCTGTTGGACTGTTGATGGGCTGACCTTGGGTTGGGCTTGAGTTGGGATAGCTGTTGGATTCAATTGTTTTATTCATTATCAAATTTGAATTTTAATTGTAATTATTATGTGGGCTGGATCAGCCCACTGGGTTGTAATATTTTGTATATGTTTCCGTGGGTGTGGGCTGGCCATAGGAATTTAGTGTTGGGCCAGTTTTGAGTTAGTTATGTGCTGGACTTATGGCAGGAGTTAGGAATTATAGTGTTTGGACCGAGTTGGGTTGTTGGGCCAGAATTTGGGCCAGTACTTTGGTTGGACTATAGCAGTATATTTACAATTTAATTTAAATAAATCTTCTTTTGTTTACTTTCAGTTTAAAACTTTGCAATTAGATTTCAGAAGTTGAGCTCTTTATTTTAAAAAGGTTTTACTAAATTCTGGTAATTAACTCATAACCAAAACTGTCTTTCCAATGAAAGACAGCCCTTTTGATTAATCAGTTAATTATTAAAACTGGAATTATTCTTCTTAAAACTAGTTAACTTGTTAGCTAATAAAGATACTTCCTGCAATTGCAGTTGGATTCATTAGACATTAGTTCATTAGTAAATAGAATAGATAGTAATATTTTAGCAATTGATAGTTTAGATCTTAACCAACTTGTAATCATTATTAACAGGAGATCATCCAGCTCTTTTACCTACTTGTGCTTTCCTGAAGCAAGGCAAGTACATTCTATGGTTTTGATCAGTACATTTTCTTGTTCTTTATTGCTGACACACTGCGACACGTTCATGATCTTTTCTGGCTTGTTCTTTCATGATCTTACTTGTATCTTGGGGTGGGGAAATACTCTAGATATGTGACCAAACCCGGATACTTATTCATGATCTTTAGCTTAGGCCTCGCACAGTGCACGCGGGTCCTAAGCCGTACCATTACATGATCTTTCATGATCTTTCATGTTCTTTCATGATCTTACCCATAGCCGGTCACATATCATAGAAGTATTTCAAATTTATAACACAAATGTTCAGGATTTTGTTCTTACATTAGTTTCCTATGATCCTGATCTTGATTTTAGCTATAGTCGTGATCTTTCCTGCATCTTTACATAGTCATGATCTTTCATGTATCTTTATAGCAGTAGTTCTCGTTCTTCCTATTCTTTACATACCTTGCTCTTTTCTTGTTATTTCAGCATTACTTTCCATATCAAGATGTTATTGTTCTTTACCTAGAATTGTGCTTTGCTCCGCTCCTGAATAGGATATGTTGCAGGTGAGATGGAGGCCTTGTGTGACACCTACTATGGTCAGGATACTGCTTTCCTTGTTGAGCCAGCTGGGGCTGCTTGTGACCTAGAGGCTGCAGAAGCCTAGAGCTTCTATTAGTTTTTCCCTATTATTTTTCCATGTTTTGAGACTAGCAGACTCTTTTATTTGTTGAATGTAATAATTCAGATATTGTACTTTACTCTGGTTGGGACACATTTATAGATGCTGTGATTTTATCCATGTTCTTATTATCTGGTTAGTTTCCCTAGATTGGTACAGCTTACTTTGTTGTGTCTAACAACAAAGGCTGGACGTGTCCGACTCGTGTCCGATTATTCGGGAGCGGGTCGTGACATGATCTGTCTTCGATCGTCTGAATTTTGTAACTCCCGAACCTATGTCAGAAGATGAAGACGAAGTGTTGTATGCTTCCGTCAATATGGCTTCTCGAGACACTGGGGGTAGAAAGTGCTCCAAGCACGGCAAACCTCGCAGGCCTAGCCAGTGGTACTTAGATTTACTCCAAGAATCTTCTGAAGGAGTATTTCGACATACCCGATCCCGAAGCCGAGACACAATCGATCAAAGGAATCTTCTCCAAGAACCTTCTGGTCATCTTCCTACTTCTCATTCAGGAGATGATTCCTTTTCTGATTATGATGCATACAGCGAAAGTTTTGAACAAATAGTATCCTCTATTGTACCTAGAGAAGTGACAGCATACGTTGTCACTGAAGACCCAGATGCTTCCAGTTCAACAAATCAAGAACAACGAATAGCTGCACTGGAAGATAAGCTGAAGACCATGGCTGAAATGGTCGCCAGTATGCATTCTATCATCGTGGCCAACATACAGTACCATCGACCACATCTGCTGTAAATCCTGAGATTATAGCATCATCGGTACCTGTCAATGCAGGGCTGGGGGTAGTATCTCCTCAAATACCCCCTGTACAAATTCAATCCACACCCAGTCAGTCAGGAGCTGGGGGTAGCACTTACCATGCTGTTCCTCCTCCTAACACTCAGCCTGCTCCTTCTGCATCATCAGAGGATGCTAATGAAGCTGTCAAACTCTTGCGCACTCAATTCGAGGCCTTCAAAGAGAAGGACAATTTACAGAGATTGGGGATCAAATAACCCTATCCAGTTGAGTGGAAGGAAGTCCCATTTCCTCCAAAGTACAAAATCTCTACAATTTTACTGTTTAACGGCAGCACATCTCCAAGTCAGTTCATTAACCACTTTGAAGTAATGACTGTTCAACTTCAGCCAAATGACGCCCTTCTTAGTGTTCGTCGGCTGTTTAGCCGGTGTGGCATACGATTGGTACAGAAGCTTACTTGATGGATGTATCACTTCTTTCTCGGATCTTAAACAAATCTTCTTAGAGCGATTCTACGAGGGAATCAACGATATGACCATGTCGGCCCTCAACAAGATCAAACAAAGAAATAATGAAACCGCAGAGAGTTTCATTAAAAGATTCCGCTGAGAAGCATTAAAGATGCCTCCTGGAACTCCGACCGCTGTCACAATAGATACCTGCAAGGCAAATCTTTTGCCTATCATCAGCATGTGGACAGGGTCAACTCAATTTCAAGACTGGCCATCATTCATTATCAACGCTAAAGCAGCTGAAGTTAGCGCTGACAAGTTCAAGCAGTTGGGGGTACACATGTCTAACCCCGACCGGGATGAACACCCTACATCTGGTAGCGGTAATCGCCAGAACAACCGCAAGGGTAAAGAAATTTTGAACATCAACTTGAAGAACAAAGAATCTCTGGCCGTTAACGTAGCTCCACCTACGTCTACTTCTACTCCTTCTGTCCCTCCACCAAGGGAACCTCGTCCGAAAGTAGAGTACTCCTTTGACGAGAATGACACCGTGAGCATCTTTGATTGCTTGATCAAAAGAAATAAGCTCCAACTCCCAGACCCGAAGAAGCCCGACGAGGTCGGTAAGACTGATCATCCCAAATACTGTGTTTGTCACAGGTTCATTGGGCATCCCACTCGAGCATGTTACGTGCTCAAAGGCAAAATTTAAGAGCTAGTCAACGCTGGTGTTGTCACTCTTCAAAAATATGAGAAGACTGTTACCGCGAACATGGTCTCGGTACAGTTCGGTAACTTCCTTCCACAGATGGCACAGCATGGTGTCATCCCTATCCCCAAGGCCACTCTCGAGATCGAGAATCTCCTTCCTCCACGAAGTGAAGGTCTCGTCCCCTTATCTCTTGATAATGGCGAGATTATGTGGATCCACCCGGATCTTATTTCTGACTTCGAGGCTCCTTCTAAGCAAAAAGACCGCTCCAAGGACAGAATAAAGATCTGCAATATGGTGTCTTTTGACCCTATAGTTGAAGAAGAAATCCTGCAGGGCACCAGGTCAGGGAAAGCCTACCTACGAGAAGTTCCTAAAAATCAAGAAAACCCTGCTTCTTCTTCTGAGTCTGCTCCAGTGCAACCTGTCTCTGCTGAGGACATCCCTTCTGTATCCTCACCGGCTGTAGAACCTATTCCTTCCAAACCGACAGCAGCCGACAAAAGCAAACAACAAGTCCGCTTCGACAAACCTTTGAAGAAGTCATCTACTTCTGGACTTGAGAAGCCATATAACTTTGATATCTTGGCTCAACTAGCCAATACACTGGCCAGGCTGTCAATCTTCGAGCTCTTGTGCCTCTCCAAAGAGACTCGAGAAACTCTGAGTGAAGCTCTAATGCAGGCAGAAACTTGCCTAACCCTTTTAAAAAAAGCCAAAACAGAGCCCGTCTCTTGCCTCCATTGTCACAGTGTGTTGGAGTTAATTCCAAATATTACCTTCACACAGGATGATATGCTGATGGAAGACAATAGGCATGCCCGTCCTCTATACTATACAGGATATGTTGACTCGATGAAAGTCGATCGTATTTTGATAGATCCAGGGTCAGTACTCAGCATCATGCCAAAGACAATGCTAGATGCACTGAAGATCCCAGTACATAGTCTTTCTGGTATAATCACCACCATCCTGGGGTTCAACCAAGGAAGAAGTGAGCCTCTGGGCAAGATTCGCCTAAAAAACTCCAAATAGGCAATCTCCGCACAAATATAACCTTCTACATTATAGACAACCATGGTTGCTCTTACAATGCTCTTTTGGGGAGACCATTCTTGCATGAACATAACATTGTTCCTTCGACTCTCCATCAATGCTTCAAATACGTTGATGACAATGGAGAGGTTCAAAAAGAGATTGCAGATCTTTACCCCTTCAAAGGTGTCGAAGCATATTGTAACGATGCTCGCATGTATAAAGATGAGTTCATGAAGGTAGTACTGGCTCTGGATACTGAAGAAGAACAAGAAGCAGTGCCCAATGACACCCTCATCATACCTGTTAAAGGACGTATTTCTCATCCTCAGTCATCCAAACCACTGGCTATTCACTTGCCAGTCCAGAAGCAACCAACTAATGGTGGTCAAAATCAAAAAGAGATCACCTCTTTTGAGCCACTTGTTATCGACCTACGTCGTAACAAGGATAAAAGGCAGCTCACCTCTTCTGAGCCACTTGTTATTGATTTATCTTATAACAAGGATAAAAGGGAGATCACCTCCTCTGAGCCACTTGTTATTGACCTTCGTCGTAGCAATCCTCCTCCACATTCTTCTTCTCCCCCTCTTGTAATCAATCTGACCAAGTCTGCTAAGGCTAAAGGTCCTGTTGTAAATACAGATGTACAAATCAATGAAAAAGCATCTCCTTTCCAGTATACTGATGTCATTTATCATGCTAAGTGCTATTTGGATATGTTAGATAGCTTTCAGTCATTTACAATGGGAGTCGTACAGTCTCTTCAAACAGAGGCGAAAGTCCAATACTTTTTAGTAAAGGGCCAGAACAAAAATTCAGCTATACGGATGATAGCAAAAGTAACGATACAGGACGTCTCCAACTTCGTCGTTATAGTCAACAATCAAAAGACATCATCCGAAAGATGGGTTATGACTTCAAGAATGGCCTCAACTACAGTAAGGGTAGAAGAACTCCTATCCGTACGGTTGTTCCGAAAGGAAAATCAGAGATGTACTACAGCAGGACAAAAAGAGGTCTCGGATATGCTTCACCTCCAGTCTTATCTCCAGTAGTCTTAGAATCCGATAGTGAGGAGCACTCTAATTTTTCTGATTCTAGATCATGGGATTCTGACACTAGCATTGGTCAAGTTCTGTCACGACCCGCACCCTAGAGTAAGGGCACGAGACGTGAATACGCCCAGCCTACGCCGCAGTGTCGGCGGTAGAACGCTGTCCTAGGTCACAACATCTAGCAATGTAAATATCTAAACAGTTTATACTCCCCGAATGGGGGTGACATAGCAATAGAAACTCAATCACAACTAAGGAAGATATAGCACGATATGAACAGAACTCAAGGAAATGAAATAGATAACACAGTTGTCTAAGATAATCCCAGCAATACAAAATCTCAGATAAAAGAATATATACAACTGATCTCCAAAAGAGTCTAACTAGAACATGTCTCAAGACTACAAATGAAAGACAAGCTAGCTAATCTAGTCTAGGCAGTCGGGGGAAAGTCCTCAGCTACTGCTGGATCCTCCTGAGGGTCCAGCTCACAGGTGTCATCTAAGGCTGCCCCGTAGTAGGTGTCCAGGCAAGCCTCCTCCTCATCCTCTGTAATATTTTCAACAGGTCCAGTCAGGACAGGAGCGAGTACAGTACATCTCAACAGATCATAGCAGGTTAGAAAATAAAAACATGCAGTAAAGTAAGATACAAGTACTGAAGGAAGTGCAGTATGTAAAAAGAGAGAGAACTGTAATAGAAATATCTACTATAAATAGAGAACTAACAGTGGCTAGTGATGTAGAGTACAGGATAGCACATGTGAACGGGACAGATTTGTACATGATCTACACTAAAGAGTTGTACATGATCTACACTACTATAAAATTGTTCACAAGACTACTAGCACTCCCCCTTTTCCCCAATCAATACACAAGGATCTAAACAGGTTATGTTATTGTACATGATATCACATGGGGCCCATATAGGGTGCACATGATAGTATACATGAAGGCTCTGTGAACATGAGAGTACAAGATTCACAAGAGTGTACATGTATGGTGAAAGCACAGGAGTACATGATGAAAGTGAAACGCATATGACACAATGTACCCGATGCTCCCGAGGGGGATAACATCGCATGTAGAGATCCATATAGTACCAATCTGTGTGACCAACGTGACAGTACAAGTAAAGTAATCTACTGCAGGAAATAATTCTAAGCAGGATATGAAATGATCAGAGAATGTACTCGCCTGTAACTGAGTGTCCAAAATAAAACGTACTGTCCAAGGGGTGGTGTCTGGCTCCTAAACAGAACAACACAAGTCACAACAGGTCCAGAATAGCAAAATGGAGTCCTACTATGCATTCTACATGATTCTAAGTCAATCTAGGCCAAAGTCAACTCTTGGTCAACTTTGGTCAACCCTAGAAGTCAAACTAGGTCAACTATGGTCAAACTAGGTCTAACAAGACTAGGTTAGCCTAAACTAGGTTTAGCAATCTTGCTAAACCCTAACAAGCCTATAATAGTCTATCAAGACTTATACCCAACCATGCTAGCCTATAATAAGTATTTACATACCACAAGACCAACACAAGCTATTTACATTCAAACTTAACATATATATATATATACATATTGTGATACCATTACACTATACATTATAAAGATATATATATATATATATTACACTCACATACTCATATTATATATATACATATCCCATACATATCTCTAAATTATAATACACATATATTATAATGTATAGGATACATATATGCATCTCCTATATATGTGTATACATTATATACAAGAACATAGGAAATTAGGAATTGGGCAATGTGTATAGAGAGGTAGAGGGTGAAGAGAGTGACAATGTGTGTGTGTGTAGAGAGTGTTGCTGTGTGAACATGACAGAATGTGTGTGTGTGTATAACACTGTGAGAGAGGAGAGTGCTGTGTGTGTGTCAAAGTTTGCAGGAAAGATCAGGGAAAGGGAAAATGCTGTGTGCAGGAAAATGATAATGTGTGGAAATGTTTGCAGGAAAATAACATGAAAAGGAAAGGCAAGGAAATCAATTCATATCCTGCTAACTCAGGTTAACCCACATAATAAACACACCCAATCAAGTAGAGAACAGGGAAAAATGTATCAAGCCACTGTTATCAGTGAAGGGAATTACTTCCCAATTCAGATTAGCATGACAGCCCTGCCAATTTCTCAGGTTTAGTATTCTCCAAACAATTGTGAACTCAACCAACTCAGGTTTCACCAAACTGTAAAATCAATCTCAGGTACTTAGTTAAGATAAAATCAATTTAAAGAATCAACAAACAGTAAACTAATAGATCAGTTCCTTAATGCACATTCAAGGATAAACTCAAATCAGTTTGAAAATCATTAACATTGAACTAGGAATATCGGTTTATGGTATATATGAACATCTACCTATTTACAGTTCATCAAATCTCAGTTGTAAGTCTAGAGGAAAATCTCAGATTCTTCTTAGCACTTTAGGGAACCATTGAATCTATGTCAGCAGTAAAACCAATTCATGAAACCTTTAACACACATCAATACCCATACAGCCCACACACATCAAACACTCTAGAAATTTAATCACAGATAGGTAGCAAGTAGGAGAACGCATTTGAACTTTAAAAACATGAATTAAACAATAATTTGCAGGTTAATTTACTCAACCAAAATGAAATATTAAAAACTGGAACACACAGACTGATACATGTTTCAGAAAAATGGAAGAATGGCAAAATGCTAATGAACTTGATTTAAATCCTAATTACAGAGGTTGGTAATTAATATATATATCATATATGTGTCCCACAATGCAATGGTGTCCACCCAAGTGGACACGACGTGTCCAGAACAAGGAAAACTCAAAACAGACACAACAGTGCACTGTCTCGTGCACACATGCACTCGTGTCGTGTGCACGACACATGACACTACTGTGTCTCGTGCTCGTGTCAGGAGGTACACCTAGTGTCCAGCTAAGTGTCCAAGCACCTGTACTGAGTCCTAGGGTGTCGTGTCCCTAGCAATAGGGCCGTATCAGTGGGGGAAAAATCCCAGTGCACAGCCTAGGCAAATCCCCGTGCGAGGCCTCGTGCGTGTCCGACACGAAACTATTGGACTCGAGACTGAAAGGGGGGACTGTCAGTTGTTTCCCCTTGGTCTATGCCAAGTGGCACGAGTCCAAACTTTGTGTCCAACGAGCACTCGTACTCGAGTAGCAGGGAATCCCTGTAGCTGCGCGCGGCCGTGTGCACGCGCGTGTCCACACAAACAAACTGACACAGAACGACACAGAAACTAGGACACAAGGATAGGAAACCAAAGGCTAGATCTAGAACCTATTTCCTATTCAAAAAGAATGGGTTAACATGATCGACCTGCCCTCTGTGGCATATGGTCGAACACCTAACACCCATGGCTGATACGTGTCCAGAACGGACACGAAACCACCGACACAGGACACGAACCTTATCCAGGCATTAGGGTGGCTCTTAGGGCTTCCTATTGGTGAAGACTACATGAAGTTTCATGGAAATTTGGAGAAGTTACCTCTATGTGAACTTCCAATGGAAGAGGGCTCTTTCTATCTCTTTGCTTGATGTCCAAATCACTTCCAATCAATAGCAAACTGGACCAAAACCTCCATAACAGCAAGAATACCAGTGTTAGAAACTATTGCAACTGATTTGGGGATTTTAGGACCTATTATGGAATTAAAATGAATTAATGGAGACAAGAACTCACCTCCTTGAAAATAGGGCTCTTCCTAAGAAAGAGGCAACCCTAGTTTTGAGAGGGATTATATATGGTGGGAATCCCTAGGCATTAGGGTGGCCGGCCACATGGGGATTGGGTTGGGGTTTGTCAAGTTATTGGGCCTTGGGCCAACTACAAAGCTAAATGTAGATTAGATTTAAACAAGGTTCTAAAACCACAAGTCATGACTTATGACTTCTATTCCTATTTGCTAAAATGGCTTAAACCAAGTGCTAGGCTAGGTTAGACTAGAGTCTCTTGACCTAACCATGGCCCACTAACTAGGGTTAGTTTCTAGGTAGGTCTACAAAGTCAACACTAGCCAAAAGTCAACCTAGTCAAACAATTCCAAATAAATTCCTAAAATTCCCATAAATTCTAATTAATTCCAATAAATTTAAAAATACCCCAAAATGACAAAAATACTCTCATACTAGAATGTGGTAGTGACAAATCTACCCTCCTTAAAAGAATTTCGTCCTCGAAATTGAAAGGCGAAATGCAACTGATGAGAAGGATAGAAAGTATACCTCAAGGTCCAAAAAGATAAGGGTACCCCTCGCGCATCTCATCCTCCCGCTCCCAGGTAGAATCTCCTGGAGAATGATGCCTCCATGCGACGCGTACCAACGGTATCACCTGGTTCCTCAGAACCTTCTCCCGTTGATCCAGAATCTCCACGGGCTGCTCTGGATAGCTGAGAGAAGGACCCACCTCAATCTCCGAATGATCGAGCACATGGCTAGGGTCAGCCACGTACCGTCTCAACTGTGATACATGAAATACATTGTGGACCTCCACAAGTGCAGACGGCAAGTCTAGCCTGTAAGCCACGTCACCGACTCTCCCGCTGATAACGAAAGGGCCGATGAAGCGCGGGCTAAGCTTTCCGCCTCCACCAAAACGTATCGTACCACGAGTCGGAGATATCCTCAAGAAAACCTGGTCTCTGACCTAATCACAAACAAGGTCTCAATTAAAATAATAACAAACATGATCAAAATCACAAACAACAACCTAAATCTAATCCTACTCTAATCTGTACCTCAAACTCCAAGGGTCTACGGTGGCTATCGGCCCAATGCCGTTGTCTGTCCTGCGCCACGCGAAGTCTGTCCCTGATGAGCTTCACCTTTTTGGCTGCATCCACAATCATCTCTGGCCCCAGCAAAACTCGCTCACCAACATCATCCCAGGATAAGGGTGTACGACACCTACGCCCGTACAGAGCCTCGAAAGGTGACATCTCGATGCTGGCCTGGAAACTATTATTATAGGCAAACTCCACCAAATGAAGATGATCCTTCCAGGAACCTCCAAAGTCCAGGACGCACGTCCGCAGCATATCCTCAAGGGTCTGAATAGTCCGCTCTGACTGTCCGTCCGTTTGGGGGTGGTATGCAGTACTAAACTTGAGCTGAGTGCCCAAGCTGGTCTGCAGACTCCTCCAGAAATGGAAAGTAAAATGGCTATCCCGATCTGAGACGATGCTGACCGGAACTCCGTGGATCCTGACTATCTGCCGCATATATATCTCCGCCAGTCTCTCTGTAGACGTACCCACCTTGAAGGGCAAGAAGTGGGCCGATTTGGTCAACCTATCCACGATGACCCAAATCGCGTCTTTCCCTCCTGGAGTACGCAGAAATTCTGATACGAAGTCCATCGTGATATGCTCCCATTTCCACTCGGGAATGGGCAGCGGCTGCAACAATCCACTGGGCCTCTGTCTCTCTGCCTTGACCTGCTGACAGACCAAGCATCTAGCTACGAAGTGGGACACCTCCCGCTTCAATCCTGACCACCATACATGCTCCCGCAGATCTCGGTACATCTTGTTGGCACCCGGGTGTATAGAGTACTGAGATCTGTGGGCCTCCTGCATAATCTGCTCTCTGAGCTCCCCGCTAGGCACACATAACCTGGCACCGTGCCTCAGGGCACCATCCTCTGCAAGTGAGAACTCAGGATCCCCCACTCCAATACTGATCTGCTCTCTGATACTCTGTAAAGCCACATCCTGAAACTGAGCTGCCTTGATCCTGTCCATCAAGTCTGACTGTATCTGCATCCTCCATAGCTGCATCTGCACTCCCGGCACGATCACCTCAATCCCAAGGCTCTCCAAGTCGGCAAGCAAATACCGATCCATGGTCAAATACATGGTTGTCGGATACCTGCTCAAGGCATCGGCAACCACGTTGGCCTTCCCCGGATAATACTGCAGTACAATATCGAAGTCCTTCATCAACTCCAACCATCTGCGCTGTCTCATATTCAACTCCTTCTGAGTGAACACATACTTTAGGCTCTTGTGATCTGTGAAGATCTCCACCCTCTCACCGTACAGATAATGCTTCCACAGCTTCAAAGCAAAAATCACTACTGCCAGCTCCAGGTCGTGGGTAGGGTAGTTCTTCTCATGGGGACGTAACTGCCTGGAAGCATAGGCAATCACCTTCCAGTGCTGCTGTAACACACAACCCAGCCCCTTCCCTGAAGCATCACTATAAATAGTGAAACCACCTGATCCTGAAGGCAACGTCAGAATCGGAGCTGTCGTCAGCCGCTTCTTCAACTCATCAAAAGCCGCCTGACACTCCTCTGACCATACATACTCAGCATCCTTCTGGGTCAACCGTGTCAACGGCTCTACGATCCGGGAGAAATCCTGCACGAATCTCCGATAATACCCTGCCAGCCCCAGGAAGCTCCTGATCTCTGCAACTGAAGTCGGCGCTGTCCATGCCTCAACTGCCGCAATCTTCTTGGGGTCAACTGAGATACCATCTCTAGTCACCACATGCCCCAAGAAATCCACCCGGTCTAAAAAGAACTCACATTTGGAGAGCTTCCCGTAAAGCTGCTCCTTCCTGAGAATCTCCAATACTATTCTCAAATGCTCCTCGTGCTCCTCCTCAGTCTTGGAATATATCAAGATATCATCAATAAACACTACTACAAACTGATCCAGATACTGATGGAACACCTTGTTCATAAGGTTCATAAACACAGCTGGTGCATTGGTTAGCCCAAACGGCATAACCAAAAACTCGAACTGCCCATACCGCGTCCTGAAAGCGATCTTGGGAATATCCTCCCCCTTCACCTTCACCTGGTGATATCCTGACCTCAGATCAATCTTGGAGAATACCCGAGCTCCGCTCAACTGGTCAAACAGATCGCCGATCCGCGGCAGTAGGTATCTGTTCTTGATCGTGAGGTTGTTGAGTGCCCTATAGTCAATACACATGCATACTGACCCATCCTTCTTCGGCACGAACAATACTGGTGCACCCTTGTCCTGTAGCTCATCCACCTACTTCTTCAGCTCCACCAGCTCGCTGTTGTTCACCCGATAGACATGCTGAGCAATGGGCTCCGCTCCTGGAACCAAGTCTATCGATAACTCAATGTCCCTGTCTGGTGGCAGTCCCGGCAACTCCTTCGGGAAAACATCTATATACTCTGCTATCAAGGGGTGTGGAATCGTCTGCTCCTCGACCGAGACTCCACAGAAGACTCCGCTGCTCTGCTCTGCCTGACGTCTGGAGTACTCGAACTCTGGCTCCCCTGGCACTCTGAACAGAACTCTACCCCCTCTGCAATCGATGCTGGCGTGGTACCTGCTCAACCAATCCATGCCTAGTACTATATCGTAGTTCGGCAATGGCATTACGAGCAAGCTCACCTCCAACTTACGGCCTCCCAAAACTACTCTTCGACCCTTACAAACATCACTCACGAGGATAATACCACCCCCGGTCGTGATCTTGTAAGTCCTAGGCAACGATTTAGCTATGATACCGTGTCTAATCGCAAAAGATACTGAAATAAAGCTATACGATGTACCGGAATCAAACAATACAAATGATGGACTGGAGTCGAGAAGAATCGAACCTGCAATCAGCTCTCCGATAACCTCCGTATCCTCTGCTGCCATGGCGAAAGCTCGCCCCTGCTGGTCTCCCCTGGCCTGCTGCTGGTGCTGGACGAACCTCTGCTGCTGAGTCGGCAGGGCTGGTCCCCGCTGCTGGCCTGCTGCTGCTCTGGCTCCTCCTCCCTGGGCTGCTCGTCCTCCAAACCTAGCACAATCCCCCAGCTGGTGATCTGCCGCTCCGCAAAGAAGGCACCTCCCGAGCCTCTTTCTGTACTCGTTGAAGACATGCCCAGGCTTCTTGCAGAAGGTGCAACTGACTGTCTGGTGCCTGGGTGCCTGATGCTGAAACTGCTGATGGTGAATTGGCCTCTGCTGAATCGGCTGCGACTGGAACTGCCTCTGCTGCTGATGCTGAAAATGAGGCCTCTTGGCCCGGCCTCCGCTGCTGCTACTGCCCCCAGCTGGGTCTCTCCCTCTCTTGAGCCTAAGCTCAAGATCATCCTCTGCTAGCAGGGCTCCCGTCAAGATCTCCTCAAATGTAGCATCTCTGTTCCCCTTGGTTAGGGACTTGACCTCCTTGACCAGACCCTTCCGGAACCTCTGGGCCTTCGCCGTCTCGCTCAACCCCTCAACAAACCTGCCGAGATGGCCAAACTCTCCCGCATACTCCTCAACTGAGAGGCTCCCTTGGACCAAGCTCTCAAACTGTGTCTCCAAGGCTCTGACTGCTGAATCTGGGAAGAACTTTTTCTTGAAGAAGCCCCTGAACTGCTCCCAAGTCTGCCCTGGTACCCCCACCCTGGGGTCCGACTGATACCAGGTGCGAGCAAGATCTCGTATCCGGCTAGCTGCGGCCTCGATCAGGAGGTCCGCTGGAATCCTGGCCAAGCGGAAGATCTCCTCCATATGCTCGATCCACTCGTCGGCATACAGGATCCCCTCTGTCCCCCATGAAGTCCCTGGGGCTCATCTTCTGAAACTGCTCGATCCCTGGTGTCCTCTGCTGCTGTACCACCGGTCGAGCTGTGGCTGTCGTGACGGCCAACTCCATGCCTCTGTCCTGCCGAGCCTGCTGTCGGTCCATGAACTGCTGGAAGTATGCAAACATCTGAGCTGCGTCCACATGTCCTGGAGGCGGTGGCGGCAAGAAAGGATCCTCTGGAAAGTCCGGGTCCTGTCTCCCAGTCGGTGGGTGCATACCCCCTGCTGCGGCTGCCAAGGTCTCAACACGAGCTGAGGTGGCAAGAGCTGCAGTCCCCTGGCCTCGCCGTGCTGGCTGAGAGGTAGCAGTCCCCTCTATAGCATCCTCATGGACGGTACGCTGCGAACGAGTCTCTACCATCCTGAAGATAGACAAACAAGAGTATCAATTTCTGAGAAAGAAGCGATATAACAAAGACGGACAATTATAATTCAAAGGATCGGCAGACAAAAGGATTTAGATGGCAATAAAAGGAATTTTTCTAAAGTGATTGAGTATCTTAAAATTAATGTCCTATATCCTATAGCAGGCTGTAGTGATTCTCTAGTTCGAGTACCACTACACTTCTAGTCTAGACCTGTATGGGCCACCACTCAAAACGTGTCACGACCCGCACCCTAGAGTAAGGGCACGAGACGTGAATACGCCCAGCCTACGTCGCAGTGTCGGCGGTAGAACGCTGTCCTAGGTCACAACATCTAGCAATGTAAATATCTAAACAATTTATACTCCCCGAATGGGGGTGACATAGCAATAGAAACTCAATCACAACTAAGGAAGATATAGCACGATATGAACAGAACTCAAGGAAATGAAATAGATAACACAGTAGTCTAAGATAATCCCAGCAATACAAAATCTCAGATAAAAGAATATATACAACTGATCTCCAAAAGAGTCTAACTAGAACATGTCTCAAGACTACAAATGAAAGACAAGCTAGCTAATCTAGTCTAGGCAGTCGGGGGAAAGTCCTCAGCTACTGCTGGATCCTCCTGAGGGTCCAGCTCACAGGTGTCATCTAAGGCTGCCCCGTAGTAGGTGTCCAGGCAAGCCTCCTCCTCGTCCTCTGTAATATTTTCAACAGGTCCAGTCAGGACAGGAGCGAGTACAGTACATCTCAACAGATCATAGCAGGTTAGAAAATAAAAACATGCAGTAAAGTAAGATACAAGTACTGAAGGAAGTGCAGTATGTAAAAAGAGAGAGAACTGTAATAGAAATATCTACTATAAATAGAGAACTAACAGTGGCTAGTGATATAGAGTACAGGATAGCACATATGAACGAGACAGATTTGTACATGATCTACACTAAAGAGTTGTACATGATCTACACTACTATAAAATTGTTCACATGACTACTAGCACTCCCCCTTTTCCCCAATCAATACACAAGGATCTAAACAGGTTATGTTATTGTACATGATATCACATAGGGCCCATATAGGGTGCACATGATAGTATATATGAAGGCTCTGTGAACATGAGAGTACAAGATTCACAAGAGTGTATATGTATGGTGAAAGCACAGGAGTACATGATGAAAGTGAAACGCACATGACACAATGTACCCGATGCTTCCGAGGGGGATAACATCGCATGTAGAGATCCATATAGTACCAATCCGTGTGACCAACGTGACAGTACAAGTAAAGTAATCTACTGCAGGAAATAATTCTAAGCAGGATATGAAATGATCAGAGAATGTACTCGCCTGTAACTGAGTGTCCAAAATGAAACGTACTGTCCAAGGAGTGGTGTCTGGCTCCTAAACAGAACAGCACAAGTCACAACAGGTCCAGAATAGCAAAATGGAGTCCTACTATGCATTCTACATGATTCTAAGTCAATCTAGGCCAAAGTCAACTCTTGGTCAACTTTGGTCAACCCTAGAAGTCAAACTAGGTCAACTATGGTCAAACTAGGTCTAACAAGACTAGGTTTGCCTAAACTAGGTTTAGCAATCTTGCTAAACCCTAACAAGCCTATAATAGTCTATCAAGACTTATACCCAACCATGCTAGCCTATAATAAGTATTTACATACCACAAGACCAACACAAGCTATTTACATTCAAACTTAACATATATATATATACATATTGTGATACCATTACACTATACATTATATAGATATATATATACATTACACTCACATACTCATATTATATATACATATCCCATACATATCTCTAAATTATAATACACATATATTATAATGTATAGGATACATATATGCATCTCCTATATATGTGTATACATTATATACAGGAACATAGGAAATTAGGAATTGGGTAATGTGTATAGAGAGGTAGAAGGTGAAGAGAGTGACAATGTGTGTGTGTGTAGAGAGTGTTGCTGTGTGAACATGACAGAATGTGTGTGTGTGTATAACACTGTGAGAGAGGAGAGTGCTGTGTGTGTGTCAAAGTTTGCAGGAAAGATCAGGGAAAGGGAAAATGCTGTGTGCAGGAAAATGATAATGTGTGGAAATGTTTGTAGGAAAATAACAGGAAAAGGAAAGGCAAGGAAATCAATTCATATCCTGCTAACTCAGGTTAACCCACATAATAAACACACCCAATCAAGTAGAGAACAGGGAAAAATGTATCAAGCCACTGTTATCAGTGAAGGGAATTACTTTCCAATTCAGATTAGCATGACAGCCCTGCCAATTTCTCAGGTTTAGTATTCTCCAAACAATTGTGAACTCAACCAACTCAGGTTTCACCAAACTGTAAAATCAATCTCAGGTACTTAGTTAAGATAAAATCAATTTAAAGAATCAACAAACAGTAAACTAATAGATCAGTTCCTTAATGCACATTCAAGGATAAACTCAAATCAGTTTGAAAATCATTAACAGTGAACTAGGAATATCGGTTTATGGTATATATGAACATCTACCTATTTACAGTTCATCAAATCTCAGTTATAAGTCTAGAGGAAAATCTCAGATTCTTCTTAGCACTTTAGGGAACCATTGAATCTATGTCAGTAGTAAAACCAATTCATGAAACCTTTAACACACATCAATACCCATACAGCCCACACACATCAAACACTCTAGAAATTTAATCACAGATAGGTAGCATGTAGGAGAACACATTTGAACTTTAAAAACATGAATTAAACAATAATTTGCAGGTTAATTTACTCAACCAAAATGAAATATTAAAAACTGGAACACACAGACTGATACATGTTTCAGAAAAATGGAAGAATGGCAAAATGCTAATGAACTTGATTTAAATCCTAATTACAGAGGTTGGTAATTAATATATATATCATATATGTGTCCCACAATGCAATGGTGTCCACCCAAGTGGACACGACGTGTCCAGAACAAGGAAAACTCAAAACAGACACAACAGTGCACTGTTCAGTGCACTGTCTCGTGCACACGTGCACTCGTGTCGTGTGCACGACACAGGACACTACTGTGTCTCGTGCTCGTGTCAGGAGGTACACCTAGTGTCCAGCTAAGTGTCCAAGCACCTGTACTGAGTCCTAGGGTGTCGTGTCCCTAGCAATAGGGCCGTATCAGTAGGGGGAAAAATCCCAGTGCACAGCCTAGGCAAATCCCCGTGCGAGGCCTCGTGCGTGTCCGACACGAAACTATTGGACTCGAGACTGAAAGGGGGGACTGTCAGTCGTTGCCCCTTGGTCTATGCCAAGTGGCACGAATCCAAACTTTGTGTCCAACGAGCACTCATACTCGAGTAGCAGGGAATCCCTGTAGCTGCGCGCGGCCGTGTGCACGCGCGTGTCCACACAAGCAAACTGACACAGAACGACACGAAAACTAGGACACAAGGACAGGAAACCAAAGGCTAGATCTAGAACCTATTTCCTATTCAAAAAGAATGGGTTAACATGATCGACCTGCCCTCTGTGGCATATGGTCGAACACCTAACACCCATGGCTGATACGTGTCCAGAACGGACACGAAACCACCGACACAGGACACGAACCTTATCCAGGCATTAGGGTGGCTCTTAGGGCTTCCTATTGGTGAAGACTACATGAAGTTTCATGGAAATTTGGAGAAGTTACCTCTATGTGAACTTCCAATGGAAGAGGGCTCTTTCTAGCTCTTTGCTTGATGTCCAAATCACTTCCAATCAATAGCAAACTGGACCAAAACCTCCATAACAGCAAGAATACCAGTGTTAGAAACTATTGCAACTGATTTGGGGATTTTAGGACCTATTATGGAATTAAAATGAATTAATGAAGACAAGAACTCACCTCCTTGAAAATAGGGCTCTTCCTAAGAAAGAGGCAACCCTAGTTTTGAGAGGGATTATATATGGTGGGAATCCCTAGGCATTAGGGTGGCCGGCCACTTGGGGATTGGGTTGGGGTTTGTCAAGTTATTGGGCCTTGGGCCAACTACAAAGCTAAATGTAGATTAGATTTAAACAAGGTTCTAAAACCACAAGTCATGACTTATGACTTCTATTCCTATTTGCTAAAATGGCTTAAACCAAGTGCTAGGCTAGGTTAGACTAGAGTCTCTTGACCTAACCATGGCCCACTAACTAGGGTTAGTTTCTAGGTAGGTCTACAAAGTCAACACTAGCCAAAAGTCAACCTAGTCAAACAATTCCAAATAAATTCCTAAAATTCCCATAAATTCTAATTAATTCCAATAAATTTAAAAATACCCCAAAATGACAAAAATACCCTCACACTAGAATGTGGTAGTGACAAGTTCATCGGCTGATTGTATCTTCTAACATGGTCTCCACCGAACTTCCAGAAGGTTATGATGAAGACATCGAAGAAAGTCCTAAAACAGATCCTTGGGCTCAACGAATGGATACCCAATGGGAACTCCGATTCAAACAACGAGAACCTCCTACCGAAGATCAATTAGTTCAAATTGACGTAGGAAAAAGCGGGTCACCTCGTCCAATATTCGTTAGCAAGAACCTTCCAGAGGCAGATAAGCAAGAATTAATTCTTCTTATTCGAGAATATATTGATGTCTTTGCTTGGAGTTATGAAGACATGCCAGGTTTAGATTCTAAAGTTGCTACTCACAAATTGAATATCTTGCCTAATGCAAAGTCGGTCAAACAACATCAGAGGCGATTCAAGCTAGAAATGATGGACACAATCGACGATGAAGTCAAGAAGCTCATCACTTATGGCTTTATTCGAGAAGAACAACATCCAGATTGGGTAGCCAATGTTGTTCCAGTCTTGAAGAAAATTGGCAAAGTTCGAGTTTGCATCGACTTCCATGATCTTAACGAAGCCTGTCCAAAAGATGAGTTTCCTCTCCCTATCACAGATGTCATGATCGACAACACTTGTGGGTTTGAAAGGATATCCTTCATAGATGGATTCTCCGGATACAATCAGATTCGGATGAATCCTGAAGATGAAAAATATACTTCTTTTTGCACTCCTTGCGGAGTCTATTGCTATACCGTGATGCCATTTGGTCTCAAGAACGCGGGTGCAACTTACCAACAAGCTATGAGTACCATCTTTCGAGATCATCTTCGCAAGACCGTTGAATGTTATGTCGACGATATTGCCATCAAGAGTCGTCTAAAGGAAGATCACATCCAGGATTTAAGAACTATCTTCACTCTCATGCGCCAACATCAACTCAAAATGAATCCCACCAAGTCATTCTTGGGTGTCTCTAGTGGCAAATTTCTCGGCTTCGTCATTACCTCTAAGGGTATACACGTAGATCCCGAGAAGATCAAAGCCATTCAAGAGATGCGTCCTCCACGCAACCTAAAAGAGCTACGAGGATTCCAAGGTCAACTTGCGTACATCAGGAGGTTCATTTTAAATCTGTCTGGACGCTGCAGACCATTTACTTAGCTAATGAAGAAGGGTGTATCTTTCATTTGGACCGAAGAATGTCAACAAGCATTCGACGACATAAAACAATATCTCATGAACCCACCAGTCTTAGTGCCACCAATCTCTGGCATACCATTCTTAATGTATGTCCGTGCTATGGATCATTCATTGGGTGCTTTACTTGCCCAAAAGAACAAAGAAGGTCATGAACAGGCCATCTATTATCTCAGTCATACTATGATTGGTGCCGAACACCATTATAGTCCGGTCGAAAAAGAATGCTTAGCTCTTATGTTTGATGTTCAAAAGATGAGGCATTACATCATCGGACAAACTATTCATGTCATTTCCCGAGTTAATCCTCTTTGGGTACTGATAAAGAAGCCAAGTACACTCAACTCTCGATTGGCTACATGGGCCATTCTGCTAGCCCAATATGACATGGTATATGTTCCACAAAAATATGTTAAGGGTCAAGCATTGGCGGACTTCTTAGTAGCTTATCCTATACCAGAGACATCTAAGCTTTATGATAAAATTCCAGACGAGACACTGGAATCAAATATGATCTCTGAAGAATTTCCTACTTGGCGTCTGTTCTTCGACGGTGCATCCAGGATCGGACCAAATGGTACCATTGTCGCAGGAGTTGGAGTTGTTCTTGTTTCTCCAGATGGGTCAACTATCCAAAGAGCCTACTCCCTAGATGAACCTTGCTCCAACAACGTAGCAGAATACAATGCTCTACTCATTGGCCTTCAATTAGCTAAACAACTGGACGTCGAATATCTTGAAGTCTATGGTGACTCTAAGCTGGTTGTTAACCAGGTTAGAGGAACCTATGAAGTTCGTCATCAAGATCTAGTGCCTTATCATGAAATGGCAATCAGCATGGCTACATCATTCAAAGCCTTCTCCATCGAATATGTCCATCGAGCTTGCAATACTGAGGCAGATGCTTTGGCCAATCTCGCAGCAGTCTTAGCCATCCCTATCAAAAGAAAGCAAGTGGTGGTTGTCTCTAATTAGGAATTGTTCTGCATCGAAAACAATCGTAATATTGAGTTCAGTAATCTTACTGAAGCTAATGTTATCAGTGAAGATTGGAGAACTCCTTTCATCGACTTCATGGTTCATGATATACTCCCTGAAGATCCCAAGGAGGCTATGAGTATTCGTTGACGGTCTCTCTGGTTCTACTATAATCAGACCACCAAGACTCTCTATCGACAGACTTATGACGGTCTACTCTTACGCTGTCTTGCTGGTGATGAAGCGAAGCAAGTATTGCGTGAAGCTCACGACGGTGTTTGCGGAGCGCATCAACCTGGTCCTAAACTACAAGATCGTATCCGATGCATGGGTTACTACTGGTCCTCTATGGTATCTGATGCCATCGAATATGCAAGGAAATGTCGAGCTTGTCAAATCTATACGGATTTCATCTATCAACCGTCGAAATTTCTACATCCAACTGCTGCTTCCTGGCCTTTCGAAGCTTGGGGCATGGATATTATAGGTCCTATTAATCCTCCTTCTTCTAAAGGACATCGGTTCATACTAGCTATAACCGACTACTTCTCCAAATGGGCTGAAGCTATACCTCCGGCTGAAGTCAAAACCAGCAGCGTTATCAACTTTGTCAAACATCATGTCATCTATAGATTTGGTGTACCTCAACGAATCATTCATGACAACGGACCACAGTTCATTAGCCAGAAGTTTACCAAGTTTTGTGACGATCATCGGATTGACAATGTCGCTTCGACGGCTTACAATCATGCTGCTAATGGTTTAGCTGAAGCATTTAACAAGACTATTATCAAACTCCTTAAGAAGTTTGTATCTTCTAACAAACAGAATTGGAGTGAAAACTTGGAGAATGTTTATGGGCCTACCGTACTACGGTCCGTAATCCTACAGGCTGTACACCTTTCTCTCTAGTATACGGTTGTGACGCAGTTCTACCTTTGGAACTTCAGATCCCATCCCTGCGGATTGCCATCGCCAACGAGCTCACTACAGAGAACAACGATCTCCTTCGACTTCAGGAATTAGAAGCACTCGACGAGAAAAGGTTATTGGCTCAACAACATATTGAGTTATACCAAGCCCGTATCTCGAAGACTTTCAACCGCAAAGTTAAAGTCAGAGTCTTTCAGAAAGGAAAACTAGTTCTAACCATCAGACGTCCTATGACTATGACTCATATGAGCAAGGACAAGTTCGATGCAAAGTAGGAAGGTCCATATATCGTAAGCAAAGTCTTCTCAAATGGAGCCTATCAACTTTCCGAGCTAGACGGTCGAGTTGCAATGATGCCCATCAATGGCAAATTCCTTAAGAAATACTATGTATGAATGTAACAGGGATTTTATGTAAGGATTTTATGTAAATATGATTAGACAGTTCATAAATAAATGTTAATTTTATTTCATCATAAACGATGTTACATAATATCATGGACGAGGATTGCTATCGTCCTTCTTATAGACAGGATGAGGACCACTGCCGTCCTTTTCAAAAACATAATCGGCAAAAGAGCTGAGAACATCCTTGCTCGAACCCACCAGGAACTTGCAAGCAGCCATCCTCATGGCCTCTTCTTCCTCCGTCGTCCTTGGTTCAAGTAGGAAGTCCAAGATGTCCCTTGGCGGCTTCGGTGCAAACGAACCTTCGCCCGTCTCTGTCTGTTTTGGCTGGGCCGGCTCGATTGGACGTTTCTCGGTGCCCGCTTCAACCTTCGGACGATTTCAGCCTTCTTGGATGTATTTCCAGACGACATCTTTGTGTTGAAAAGTAAAAGTGATCATTCCATCAAATCTTCTGTTCTATTTATAGACAGAGATTCGTGAAACAACGAAGCGACACATTCATCCGACGGTTCACCCGTTCATTACATTCATCTGACGGTTCGCCCGTTCACTACATTCATCCGACGGTTCGCCCATTCATTACATTCATCCGACGGTTCATTCGTTCACTACATTCATTCGACGGTTCGCCCGTTCATTACACTCATCCGGCCGTTCATCCGTTTACTATATTTATCTGACGGTTCACCAGTTCATCCATTTATCAGACGGTTCACCCGTTCATCCATTCATCCGACGGTTCACCCGTTCACCCATTCATCCGACGGTTTGCCCGTTCACTACATTCATTCCATCTATCCGACGGTTCATCCGTTCATTCCATCTATCCGACGGTTCATCCGTTCATTCCATCTATCCGATGGTTCATCCGTTCATTCTATTCATTTGACGGTCCATCCGTTCATTCCGACGAGTCATTTCGTTCACACATTTTTGACGATTCACCCGTTCATTCCATCCATTTCATTCACATCAGCAACTTGTCATGTATTTGTTACCTTTGATTAAGTTGTCTACTGAAATAATGATATTCAACAAATTATATTCTGCCATGTCCACATTACCACTGAGCAGATATAATAAATATAATTATTTTCTAAATTAAGAAATATATCATGTCCCGGACCTCTGAATATATTTTCTATTGCTATTATTTATATCCGAATGAGATATGCAATAAATAATAGAGCCACAAAGAAAATGTCTTTTTATTGATCAAAATTAAAAGGCATTACAAAAAGACATGTCACAAAATAGAAGATACAAAAGTCTTCCTATTCAGCTGTTGGGGTCATCAAACTAGCCATCTGCTGCTTTAAAGTTTGAAGTCGCTCCTCACGAGAATCCATCACCCGCCTTCTAGCTTCTTCCATTCAGAATTATCATCAAAAGTCGGCAAGGTTACTAGTCGGCGGGAGATTTCAGCTTGATGAGTCCTGACATACTCATTTCTTTCGTGGGTCAGAATGTCCAGTTGCTGGACTGCAGCTTGATGTTGAGTAGTCTCTTCTTTCAGAGCAAGTTGAACAATTCTCAACTCTTCTTGAAGTCGATCGAACTCTGCTTTCAGCTCAGTAACTTTCTTTTCCTTCTCCCCAGCAGCAGATGCTATTATTTCCATCTGGGAGTTGTACTCTGAAGACTTGGCAGTGAAAGTGTCCAAGAAAACCTGGAAATCAGCTTTCGTAACTGCAGCCTCTCGAGACATCCTCTCAAACTCAGCATGTACCAAGGGTTCCACCTCTCCCCGATTAAGATCTTTGTAGATCTTAATTGATTCCTCCAGCTCATTCAGTATGTGTTCAAGATAAACAGCTTGAGCTTCATCACCTTGATTTCGGATGGCACTGATCAGATAAGAGGTTGGGCCTCTAACAGTGATGAAACCAACATCTTCTTTCTCCATTACCCTTTCTACTAAGGGTCCCAATGAATTGAAGAAAAGGTTGGTGAAGAAGCCAATTATAAATCTGTTAGTAGCTATTGCACCGGGTGTAGCAGCTACTCCCATGGACGTTGTAACTCCCTAAATCGAATTTGTGGATTTAAAGAATTTTTCCTAAAAATTCTAATTTTTAGTGTAATAATTGTTCTCATATGCAAGACTTGGATAATAAAAACTATTTTTGAAGAAAACTTATTTATTTATCCCTTAAAGAAATTAGGCCTTATGTTGTAAATTCTATTAATTTAGTGGTTAATTATTTATATATTGTTAATGTTGCCTACTATACTGATATGATATTTTAGTAACTTGTAGCTATTAGCTATTAGGAAGAGCTCGTGAACAGTATAGACTAATTCCATTTAATAATTTGTTAGTCATTAATTAATTGGTTCAGATAGTTATTAACTAATCAATATAATTAGTTGATCACTTATTAATTCAGCTAGTTATTAGAAAATCTGTTTGTAAATTGATGATGGATCATTTTATTTGAATTTGAAAACCTGTTCTTTTGGAAGAACTGTGGAGGGAAAATATTTTGGATTTTTGGCATTTGAAAATATGTTTCAATTTTGAATTTTGAAATCCTGTTATTTGTTATTCTGTTATCTACCTTTTAAAATTATTGGAGGAAATACTTGATTTTGGGGAGCAGTTTTGAAATCTGCTTTAATTTGAAAATCTGTTACATGTGTTTCCAAAAGAACCCCAGATCTGTTTTTAATTACCACACTGCCATTCTAAATACCCTCAGATCTACACATATTTACCTACTACTGCCATTATACAGTTACCCCTAGATCTACTTTTAATTACTACTTTACCACTACATTAATTTACTATAAATACACTGTAATATTTTAATATTATTACACACAGTCCAATGTTCTGACACTCTCTCTCTATACGTCACTCTCTCTCTCTCATCTCTCTCTCTGTCCTCTCTCTCTCTCCTCACTGGGAAGGGCTGAGAGCACCGCCACTGGCGATCCCGGCCATCGACCGTCGCCTCGATCCTCGTGCACCGCCATCAGCAGCGAACCACCTCATCCTCGTGCCACGCCATCAGTGCAGAGCAGGGAGCCTCGGAGTCCGTGCTGCCACCTTGGGCCGCGTGCACCGCCAGAGCGCTGCCTCGACTGTCGAGCTTGCCTCGACTGCAGCATCACCGCCATCAGTGGAGCATCTTGGAGACCGTGCCACCGCCATCGGCACTCGAGCGCCGAGCTACCGCCTCTGTGTTCTTGCAGACCGCGCCACCATCACGAGCAGCGGGCCACCTCGAGCTCGCCGCCCCTTCGAGAGATCGCCACCTCGAGACGAATCCGCCGTCGCTCGCAGGGCCATCATTCACCGGAGCTCTGCCTTGCCAGAGTCGCCGTGGATTGACGACCCCATCAGGCTGGTGAGCCCCTCTCGATCTACTCGAACCCCCCATTTTCTTCTTGTTTTCTAGGGTTTCGACCAAGGATATTAGGGTTAGATCTAGGGTTTTGTGGTCGAGGTGAGGAAGGAGCAGTAGGCTGCGGCCATGGCTGAACTACCTAGGGTTTCGGCCATACCTAGAATCTAGGGTTTTGGCCAGAGTTGATGTAGTATTTCTAGGGTTTCTGACCTAGAAATCGAGATCTAGGGTTTTGATTCTAGAAATTGGGTTAGGGTTCGAGCCATGGAAATATTTAGGATTAGGGTTTCGACCTAGGGTTTGTGGGTGCTTGGGGTTGAAGACGATGAGCCATGGAAACTAGGGTTTCGGTGACTGGATGGAGGAAGAAGGGAACCTAAACCTAGGGTTAGGTTGCAGCCATGGGAGAGCTAAGACTAGGGTTTCGAGTTGAGGCATGCGGCCATGTAAGAAGGTTTAGGGTTAGGGTTTTGGAAAGCTTGAGAGCTGAGGAAGACGAAGAAGACTTTGGATTAGGGTTCAGGCGGAAAGGAGTTGCGGTTATGGGTTAGGGTTTAGAAGAAGACCAGAGAAGGAAGATGGTCTTCTCGCCGAAGAAGACGAGTCTCGCCGGAGCAGCCGGAGCAGACGGAGAAGACGAAGGGAATGGGATATTTTGCTCTGTCGGTTGAGTGGTTTGAGTTTTGGAGAATTCGAGAGTGAGAGGAGAGAAAGATCTGGAATAAATGATAGGGGGTTGGGCCGGGTCCCTGGGCCACAGGAGACAGGCCCGGTTTGGGCTGAGTGTTTTAGATAAAATTAAGTTAGTTCTTAAGTTTAAACAGAGAGCAGAGAGGGCTGAGCCATTAGCCGGGTTGTTTGGGCCAGTCGGGCTGGGTCGATTGGGCTAAATGGTCGGGCTTCTTAAATGTGTAGGTTTTTAATTGCTGTTTAGCAGTGAAATAGATTGGGCTGGCTGATTTAAAGATTTAAGTTTAAATTGTGAGTTTAAATAGCATATTTTATTAACAAATAAATTAGTCAAAATTTTATTATACTTTTCCTACTAATGTATGTAGATATTATTTTTTGAAATGGTATTTCCCTAATAAATTCTATAGTTGCAAGTAAATTTTAGACTTAAAATATTATAATAATAAGTGTTAATTTCTTATAAAATATGTTTTGTTAAGAATAATATTCATATTTATTTTCTTGCTAAATAATTCTAGTAAATTAAAAAGGTTTATATAGTTATAAATTTTGCTACCAAAATGTTTCATATTTCTAAAATAGTTTATTAGTATTTATATTGACTTAAACTATAATAATTTTCTAAATATTATTAGCTAGAATATTCCATTGGCTAAGTTAATGATTTGATTATCTAAGTTGTTAGCTAATTGTCATTATTCAAACCCTAAATAACTTGTACAAAATATAACAGGTGATCATTGCAACCATGCAGTACTATTCTCGTGCAACAAAACCGAGGCAAGTACACTGACTTGACTTGTACCTTGTTTTCTGTCTTACCTTCATGTGCCATGTTCTCATATCGGACACGAATTACACACGATTGTCTTGTTCCATTGTTCATTGCTTGTGCGTCATTGTTCATTGCGGGGATTGGGGAAAATATTAGCTTTTGTGTGACCACACCCAACATAGGTATTATAGATAGCCTAATCGTACACGTCACGTACGATAAAACCGTACCATGTAGAATTGACTCATTGATTGATTGATTGATTGCTCCTAAGCCGGTCACATATTAGTTTTAATATTTCAAAATGGTCACAATTGCATATTGATTGTCGTAATTAATTGTCTGGTACATTGATAGCCGTGTTCATTGTCTAGCATCTTGATTGTCATCTATTGCCTGCAGTTTTACATTTCATTTCTGGTACCACAGTTTCAGTTTCATTTCATGTTCTAGTTTTCTGGTATTCTAGTTTCACCTTGTACTCTGGATCACAGACTATATTGTATATTGTCTAGTCAGGGTTGTACTTTGCTCTTTTCCTGATAGGATCGTTGCAGGTGAGTGGGAGATTACATGGAGCTGGTGATTGCTTGGATATTGCAGCTTTTTATTTCAGTTTATTTTTCTGGAGATTGTATCTTAGAGATTCATTATTGTATATTATTTCATTGGACCGAATTTGTCTCCGGCTGAGTTTGTATTTTAAAACACTTGATAGATATTGGTGATTTCTGTGAACGTTATAAAAGCTGTGTTTGGTTTACATTACATTGTGACTTTGAGTTTTCCTTAGTATTATACAGCTTACTTCGTCGTGTCCAACGACGAAGGCTGGGCGTGTCCGACTCGTATCCGATTATTCGGGAGCGGGGCATGACAGACGTCGAAGTAGCAGGTGCCTGTACAGGTGGATGTTCAGCTTCTTGAACGTGAGTTGAGGTCTCTTTGGACAAAGGAGCCATGGTTGAGCTGGTCGCTTCTCCCAGATGTTCCTCTGCAAAATTAAATAAACCCTATCAGTTTGCTGTCATTAGCAACTATCGAAAAGGATCACAAGTAAGGGCAATCTTACCATTGCTGGGTCCAGTGACAAGTTTTGTTGACACAAAGTCACAGTCAACCAAATATTGACTACATTGACTAAATAATATCTGTATAAATTCAATACGACACACGACGTCTGCTTTCAGTTCGGGACAAACGACAGCTCAGTTTCCGACTCTCAGTATATTTTCGAGTCTGTACTTTTACATTTCATTGAGTCTAGAAGTATGTACTCTGAGTTATGCTGAGCTCTTGGAACTTGGTCTACAAGCCTACCCAAAATCCCAAGCTCCACCAAAACAAAATTGCCCACAAGTCCCACTTAGAATCACTCTGTGCTCTGGAGACAGAGTTCGGGCCGAACTCTGCCTCCACACAGAGTTCGGGCCGAACTCTGTCCCCTAGAAATCAGGAACCCTAATTTTAGGGTTAGCTGGTTGCTAGCTGTCCAACGGCCAATTTTTTGAATTCTCTTACCCGAATTCTGGCCGAATTCTGCCTCAAAAATCAGTATAAATAGGGCATGAATTCTCTCATTTTGAATCACTCAATCTTCTCTTCTCTTCTCTCCTACAAGCTCTATAAGCCATACCCTTCCCATCTACTAGCCACAAGCCTCCTAAGTCTCGAGTGCTCAGCATCTCTCAGTTAGGATTCTTGTGCAAGAGTGAAGAAATCGCTTGGACAATTCCAAGCAATCGCCACTGCGATTCTCTGTAAGAAGTTGACGTGCTCTTCTGAAGTAAAGGCACGGGTTGTAAGCTACTATTTCACAAATAGTGGATTTAATCCTGAGCTAGAGTTCTCAGGCCTGGACTAGTCCTCCACGAGGGAAACCAGGTTAAAATTGCTGTGTTTGCGTATGCTCTCTTGTCTTTCATTTGCATTCCGCATTTTACTCTGATTATTCATTGTTCGTGAAAGAGTAATTTTTTAATTGGTCATTATATATATATATACTCTATTCACCCCCCCTCTAGAGTTGCCAAACTGTTCTTCAATTGGTATCAGAGCTCTGTTCTCTTTATAAGGACTAACATCCTAAGAGCTGATCCATGGCAACCACACAATCCTTGATCTCCAATCATGGTGAAGGTCAGTCCACTCATAGGCCTCCCCTATTTGATGGGACTAACTACACATATTGGAAAACAAGGATGAGTTTTTATCTGAAGTCTCTAGACTTTGACCTGTGGACTGTCGTAACTGACGGTTACAAAAAGCCCGCCAGAATAGTTGTCGATGGTGACCTCACTGAGAAACCACACGACAAATATTCTGTCGAGGAGAAGAAACAGGCAAGTCTAGATGCTAGGGCTATTAATGCTTTATTCTGTGCTATAGACGGGAACGAGTTTAACAGGGTCTCTACATGCACCACTGCTCATGAAGTATGGAGACTTCTGGAAGTGATGCATGAAGGAACCACTCAAGTCAAGGAATCAAAGATAAGCCGTCTCACTCAAGAGTACGAAGCCTTCAAGATGAAGCCAAATGAGACGATCACTCAAATGTTTACAAGATTCCTCGACATCATCAACCCGTTATCCTCGCTTGGTAAGCAGTACTCAAACCATGAGAAGATCCGCAAGCTACTCAGAGGGCTACCAAAGATTTGGAACCCTAAGGTGACAGCCATCATAGAAGGAAATGATCTCACAAGTATGTCTATGGAGACTTTGATGGGCAAGCTCATGACTCACGAGCTTGACCTCAAGGACTTCGAAGAGCCTGCTCCGAAGACCAGGGAGATCGCACTCAAAGTTCATCGACGAAAGGTTGATCACGATGAGACTGAAGACGATATCTCAGATGATGAAGACCAAGCTCTCATGGTACGTAACTTCAAGAAATTCCTTCGCTTCAATCAAAGAAAGAAGGAACCACAAGAAGACGATGAAGAAGAGCCAACCTGCTATGGTTGCAAAAAGACTGGACACGTCAGAAGAGACTGTCCGCTCTTAAAGAAAAGCAACCGGTATGAAAAGCCCTACAAGAAGAACTCATCAAAAAGGTATGCCAACACAAGCATTTGGCATGAAAGCGAAGCAAGTGACTCCGAGGAAGAAAAGAACTCTCCTCAAGACAAAGCAAATGTGTGCCTCATGGCAAATTCCACCAAGGTATCAAACGAAACTTTAGATGACTTCTCTTTTGATGAACTTGGCGATGCTTTCACCGATTTACTTGATGATCACAAAAAGGTTATCGGTAAATACAAGCATGCCAAGGACAAAATCAAAAGTCTAGAAGATGAGATACAAAGAATTTCTTTACTTCTTGATAATGTTAGAAACACATCACCCACAAATGACACTGATGAAGTATCCAAGCTTAAATTAAGCTTACATGATGCTGAAGCACGCATTGAGCAACAAACTCAAGAAATCACTACTCTCAACACGTTGCTTGCTGAAGAAAAGAGTAGACACAAGATTTCCATGACTAAGATTTATGGCTTAAATATCAAGATTGATGAACTGCAAGCTATGTCTAAAAGATTAGAAACCAAATTGGGTAAACAGGTTGTTCAACCTCAAACCCAATCACATGGGCACAACACCACTCATACTAGTCAACCACGTCATTCTCATGCAGCACATAACCATGCATTTATATACACAAACTTTCACAAACCACGTGCACGTAAGAATATTCCTCATACTCATTATACTGCACAAAGACACAACCAATATCACTCTACACATAGACAAAGTCATCATACCATACCACATCAACATGCCATGCCACGTAGACAAAATCATCATGTTATGCCACATAAGCAAAATCATCATATCATGCCACAGCATCACACTATGCCATATAGACAATCTCAGCATGCCACTCCTCACAGTCAATATCGTCATGCTATGCCACACAGACATCATCATCATGCCACTCACTCTATGCATAGTCCTCATTACCATGCTAACTCTCCATATCATCCTCATCCTGTTGCTTATAGATATCATTCTCATGCTCCCAGTATAAATAAAAATGCTATCTGTACTTACTGTGGAATACATGGACACATCTCACCACAGTGTAGAGTTAGAAGATTGGTAGACAAGAAAATATATGCTTGGTTTCAAAAAACTAACTTTTCAGGACCCTCAAGAAAATGGGTACCAAAGGTCACATCTACTCTTGATGTAGGTGGACCTTCCCTCCTCAACTGAGAGTAAGTAGATTCTCGATAGTGGATGCTCGCGACATATGACGGGAGACGCAAATCTTTTTGCATCACTATCGATGAAAAGAGAAGGATACGTATCCTTCGGTAACAATCTCAAAGGGCACATAATAGGTAATGGTATCATTGGTCATCCTCCTTCTCCTGTTATAAAGGATGTCTGCCTAGTGACCGAGTTAAAGCATAACCTGCTCAGCATTAGCCACCTTGCTGATCATGGATATGATATTAACTTTGGACAAAACTGTTGCTATATCTATGATAGGTCAACAGGAGACATTGCTTTTGAAGGGAAAAGAGAGGACAATATCTATATTTTCTATCTCTCTATAAATACTAACCATGCAGGTAGATGTTTATATGCCCACAAAGACGAACGACTACTTTGGCACCAGCGTCTCGGTCATGCCAACATGGATGCTATATCCAGGCTTTCTACCAAGAAGCTAGTGAGAGGATTGCCTGACATCACATTCAAAAAGGACACGATATGTGCCGAATGTGAACTAAACAAGGCAACTAAATCCTCATTTCATTCCATCAACTCTGTAAGTACTACTAGACCCTTGCAATTACTTCATATGGATTTATTTGGTCCTAGTAGAATAGCTAGCCTTGGTGGCAAACTTTATGCTTTTGTTATTGTTGATGATTTTTCGAGATTTACTTGGGTTTTCTTTCTCGCTAATAAGAGCGACGCTATCTCTGTTTTCAAAGTTTTTGTAAATAAAGTTCAAAACGAAAAAGGCTACATGATTACTCGAATCCGAAGTGATCATGGAGGCGAATTCGTAAATTCAGATTTTGAAAGTTTTTGTAATGCAAATGGTTTTGATCATGAATTTTCTTGTCATAGAACTCCTCAACAAAATGGTGTTGTGGAGCGGAAGAATAGGACTCTTGGCGATATGGCTAGAGTCATGTTGAATAAATTTTCTCTTCCGAAATATTTTTGGGCAGAGGCTGTAAGTACAGCATGCCACATTTTGAATAGGGTGCTTATTCGTCCCATTTCGAAGAAAACACCCTATGAGCTTTGGTTTGGGAGAACCCCAAATGTTTCTTATTTTAGAGTTTTTGGCTGCAGATGTTTTATCCTTAACACCAAAGACAACTTAGGCAAATTTGATGCCAAAGCTGACGATGGTATCTTTCTTGGTTATGCCGCCAAGAGTAAGGGATATAGAGTTTTCAATAAACGCTCACTTATTGTGGAAGAGTCAACAAATGTGACTTTTGATGAAGACAACAGTACAGCAAATACTCTTAATGATGACATTGAGCCATCAACTTCTACTCCAATGAATACTTCAACCGAAACTAATTCTCTGGAGGGTTTGCCTAAGAAATTCTCTTTCAAACCTTCTCATCCAGAAAATTTAGTCATAGGTGAAGTTTCACGTGGAGTTACTACTAGATCATCATTAAGAGACTCTGTTGCTAGCACTGCCTTCATTTCACAAGTAGAGCCTAAAAACATTTCTGAAGCTTTTACTGATGAATTTTGGATCTCTGCTATGCAAGAAGAACTCAACCAATTTGAGAGAAGCCAAGTATGGGAACTAGTTCCTAAACCGGCTAATCACTCAATAATTGGTACCAAATGGGTGTTTAGAAACAAAGTAAGTGAAGATGGTTCAGTCACACGTAACAAAGCTCGTCTAGTAGCTCAAGGATACAACCAAGAGGAAGGTATCGACTACGATGAGACATATGCTCCTGTTGCTAGACTAGAATCCATTCGGATGCTTTGTGCTTTTGCCAATCATCAGAACTTTAAATTATTTTAAATGGATGTTAAAAGTGCTTTCTTGAATGGCTTTATTAAGGAGGAAGTTTATGTCAAACAACCCCCTGGCTTTGAAAATCACAAATTTCCCGACCACGTGTTCAAGCTAAAGAAAGCGCTTTATGGCCTTAAACAAGCCCCCAGAGCTTGGTATGAAAGGCTAAGCAGCTTCTTGCTTGAGAAAGGTTTTTCTAAAGGAAAAATTGACACTACACTATTTATCAAATATTTCAAAGACACCATTCTATTAATTCAGATTTATGTTGATGATATTATTTTTGGGTCTACTGATGAAACTCTTTGTCAAGAATTTGCCAAGTGTATGCAGACGGAATTTGAGATGAGCATGATGGGAGAGCTCAACTACTTTCTTGGTCTGCAAGTAAAACAACTGGCTAATGGAACTTTTATCTGCCAATCAAAGTACACCAAGGACATGCTGAAAAAGTTCGATCTTGACAACATCAAACCAATCAGCACGCCAATGGCCACTTCAACCAAACTCGAACCAGATGAGAGCGGCAAACCTGTTGATCAACGTAAGTATCGAGGTATGATAGGCAGCTTACTTTATTTAACTGCTAGTCGTCCCGATATCATGTTCAGTGTTTGCCTATGTGCTAGATATCAAGCTAATCCTAAGGAATCACACATGACCGCAGTTAAGCGTATCTTTAGATACCTTAAGGGTACGGTTACAGTAGGCCTATGGTATCCCAAGTCAACATCATTTGATCTTATTGGTTACTCTGATGCTGACTTTGCTGGATGCAAGGTCGACCGTAAAAGTACGAGCGGCATGTGTCATTTATTAGGAAAAGCTTTAGTCTCCTGGTTTAGCAAGAAACAGAACTCTGTTGCACTATCCACAACAGAAGCTGAATACATAGCAGCTGGGCGTTGTTGTGCACAAATTCTGTAGATGAAGCAAACCCTGGAAGACTATAAGTTATCTTTCATGCATATTCCTATATTCTGTGACAATACTAGTGCCATCAATTTGACTAAGAACCCTGTATGCCACTCACGCACTAAACACATTGAGATCAGACACCACTTTTTGCGTGATCATCAGCAAAATGGCACGATTAACTTAGAATTTATTGACACTGATCATCAGCTGGCAGATTTCTTTACTAAGCCACTATCCGAAGAGCGTTTCAATTTTCTTTGTCGTGAACTTGGAATCTTAGATGAAGCAGTCATAAATTGAAACTCACCTGCGTAAATATCGAGTATATTGTGATTCTTTTACGAAGAATTTGGTATGGATACAAGCCGAAAGGGTCCTTCTGACAACAAGGCGTAAAAGCCTAAGCGACACGGTGCACTAGTCCTCAGGACTACCGCTAGCTGGGATCCGGCCCCTGCAGCTAACCCATGACAAATTTGGACTATTGAACCACAATATATATCCTTATTTATTATATGGCTCGTTTCGATTTAATATTGCCTAATTGATATTTTCTAAAAAGTTCATTCTGTTTTCTGTGTACCTCTCCTTCTCTATCTATTCTATTCTCTTTGGTGTCCTCAACTTTCTTTTGTTTAACTCTTAAATCTTTTTCTTTGTTATCATTTCTTGTTATTCTTCAACTTTTGTTTTCTTTTTAGCCTTTGTTCTGTTCTGGACCAATGATCCAGAACTCGGGCCGAACTCTGCTCCTATCCGAGTTCGGGCCGAGTTCGGTCCCTTGGTTCCAGGGTCGGGATCTGGCTCTGCCGTTGGATCAATTCTAATCCTATGGTCAATATTTCACCCGACCAAAGACCAAGCCCTACTTTATTTCGGGATTCCCTCTCTTTCCCTCCATAATTCCTTCTTCTCCACCTATTCCATCTTCTTCCTTCAAAACCCTAACCCTAGTTCTTGAGATAGAGGGCTCTATTTCTTCTCAAACTCAAGGGAAAGGGGTTTTTCAACGTTCTCTTCAACTGTTTGACATTATCTTCAGGTATAACTCTCATTTTCTCTCCTTTTCAAGTTATCAAATTTCTTGCAAATGGCTCCACGCTTGCCCAATCGTGGGAAGAGGATCCGAACCGAGGGTGCTTCCTCTTCGAATCCTCCTCCTCCGATTGAACAAGTAGATGAACAACATCCCCTCAATCCGTTGTTCAATCCACCATGTCCCGATGACCCTAACACTTATGACGACCGTCTTTTTGTGTCGCTAGAAGCCTCAAATGAATGGTTTAGCGATTTTAGAACTCGTCCGGTGTTTGGGGGTCATCCCATAAACTTCACCATATTTTCTCAATATGAGTCTTTATTCCGTGATCTTTGTTTGGATGCTTTAGTTGCTTCAAATTGTGTCATCTATCGTAGTGCAATCCAAATGTTTTATTGCAATTTAACTTTTGATGCAACCCACATCTATTCCCGGGTTGCCGGTATTGACATCGTCTTCAATGATTCGAAGTTGGGGGAGTTTCTTGAACTTATTAATCTTGATGCTTGGGATAAACTTGTGGAAGCACGCCAATTCCAATTTGTTGGCGATACTTCTCTTGAAGGATTCAAGGAGGAACTATGTGCTCCTAACATAAGTCCTCGCAAGCTTATGGCTAAGCATCTCAATCCCTACTTCTATGAACTTCATCGCATGATTTTTAACACCATCTTACCCAAGGCTGGATCAACTGATGAAGTTACATACTTTGAGATCTCAGCCTTATATCATCTCCATTATCGTATTCCATTCAATCTTCCTAGGACAATGATGGATTGGATGATAAATTGTAGGAAGAAACCAAGGGCGTTAGTTTATCCTTTATATCTTCCTATGTTTTTCGTGCATTTATCATTCCTCTTCATGACTGTCCATTCTTGCCCGCTCCTGCCTTCTTATCCAAGGCACGCCGTACTCAGGCAGTTGTCGCCTCTCCTGAGGCATCTGAGCATTCTGAGGATGAGGAGCCTGACGCCCCTCCTTTTGGTCAGGATGCACCTCCTCCTCCTGCCACCCTGGAGTCTATACAGACTATGCTTCGCGATCGCTTTGCTGTTGAGGATGATCGTTGGACGCAGCAGGATTACCGTACCACTCTGCAGATTAGTGCCCTTGGGAACTCTCTACATGATATGCGGTATTCACTCGCTCGTCATCCTGATCTGCATGTGCCTATTGAGCGGGATCCAGATCGAGCGGGTCATCGTATAGACGATCCGTGGGTCATGAGGTATATGGATCCGGATGATGCTTTCGTGGACCCTCGTCGCTCTTTTCCTGGTCCTTCAGATGTTCCAGGACCTTCTGGTGCTCCGTGATGGAGACTGGCTTGTTATGCTGCTGCCACTGCTGATGGTCTTAGTTGCTTTATGTTTTTAGTTATTTAGTTATGGATTTATGTACTGGATTTTTTTTCTTAGAACCCTGATGATGTGTTTGACATTCTGGTTGGTGGATATCATTTTATGCTATTTCTCGTAGTTTCTTTTATGCCAATGCACTCTCTTGTCTAGTATTATACTATTTTTTTCTCTTGGTGTGCTATTCATTGCTTATTTATATTGCTAACTGCCAAAAGGGGGAGAAACATATGTATATTTTTGTGCTGGCTTGTTTTGGGAAACTATTACAGGTTCTATGCAGGTTCTATGCATTCATCTGTGTATATCTGTGCTCGTTCTGGGAATATGTTATCTATCAGGTTACAGGGTATATGCACTGTTTACGGGGGAGAGCTACTACTTCTAGCTCGGAACCGTTCACTGATTACGGGGGAGCTATCCGATTCTAGCTCTGCATCAGTTATGGGGGAGCTATGTTGTAATCAACTGTGTCAAGGTATGAATATTGAAATATACATATATTATTTTGTCAATTATCAATATGGGGGAGATTGTTGACACAAAGTCACAGTCAACCAAATATTGACTACATTGACTAAATAATATCTGTATAAATTCAATACGACACACGACGTCTGCTTTCAGTTCGGGACAAACGACAGCTCAGTTTCCGACTCTCAGTATATTTTCGAGTCTGTACTTTTACATTTCATTGAGTCTAGAAGTATGTACTCTGAGTTATGCTGAGCTCTTGGAACTTGGTCTACAAGCCTACCCAAAATCCCAAGCTCCACCAAAACAAAATTGCCCACAAGTCCCACTTAGAATCACTCTGTGATCTGGAGACAGAGTTCGGGCCGAACTCTGCCTCCACACAGAGTTCGGGCCGAACTCTGTCCCCTAGAAATCAGGAACCCTAATTTTAGGGTTAGCTGGTTGCTAGCTGTCCAACGGCCAATTTTTTGAATTCTCCTACCCGAATTCTGGCCGAATTTTGCCTCAAAAATCAGTATAAATAGGGCATGAATTCTCTCATTTTGAATCACTCAATCTTCTCTTCTCTTCTCTCCTACAAGCTCTATAAGCCATACCCTTCCCATCTACTAGCCACAAGCCTCCTAAGTCTCGAGTGCTCAGCATCTCTCAGTTAGGATTCTTGTGCAAGAGTGAAGAAATCGCTTGGACAATTCCAAGCAATCGCCACTGCGATTCTCTGTAAGAAGTTGACGTGCTCTTCTGAAGTAAAGGCACGGGTTGTAAGCTACTATTTCACAAATAGTGGATTTAATCCTGAGCTAGAGTTCTCAGGCCTGGACTAGTCCTCCACGAGGGAAACTAGGTTAAAATTGCTGTGTTTGCGTATGCTCTCTTGTCTTTCATTTACATTCCGCATTTTACTCTGATTATTCATTGTTCGTGAAAGAGTAATTTTTTAATTGGTCATTATATATATATATACTCTATTCACCCCCCCTCTAGAGTTGCCAAACTGTTCTTCAAGTTTGTCATCCACTGACATGGGTTGTAGCCTCGCAGAAGTAGCTTCAGACATTACCGCCTAGCTATTACCCGCTTCAGAGCCGCCTGATAAATGACGGCTACTGCTGGCTATCACCTTTATTTGTACTATATCAGTACATATTGGAGGAATTGGAGAAAGTTGAATTTCTGCATGGATAAAAAATTAAGATGTCAGCCATTTAATCCATAAAAGAAGGGTATTAATATCAGTCAATACCAATACCTCCTTGATGGGTGATAGTAGCTCCCTCCGGTGCTACTTCTTTAACCACATTCTTTTCTGGGGATGCATGCACATCATCATCCTCTTCTGGATTCAGAGTATCATCAACAGCCTCTGCTAATGTATCTTCATCACTTGCACTCTCTTCTTGTGCTTCTTCGCTATCACTTGCGGCAACCGGATCTATATCATCATGGAGGCCGAAGTCACAGTCATTTAGAGCATCGATCATTAATCGATCTTCTTCAGCACGTAGTGATCGAGGAGAAGCTGGAAGGTGGGCAGTTTCTATTACAAGTGTTGGAGATTGCGGTGCTTCGGGAGATGTTTCTGGCTCATTTGGCTTCGCAGCCTCATCTGTTGTCTCTGCGATTTTCTTCCTGGTCTCTACAGCCTCGTCCCTCTTCTCTAGACTGAAAGCTTCATACCTGGGTTCAAGGGCAGGTGTAGGAGACGACATCATGACTCCGGCGACAGCACTGGTCACGACCGATGACAGGATAGGCCTTGGAGGAGTGGCCACTTTTCTCCTGAAAACTATCTTCTTTCTGCGTAAAGGTCTCTCCGGACTCTCTACATCTATGACATCTACTTGCCTTTGAAGAGAGGTCGGAATCGTCGCCTCTTCTCTCTGAGCCGACTCAGCATGCTGCCGAGATTGCAACCGGGTAGTAACCCTTTCTGAAGATTCTAAGACAATCTTCCTCTTAGCAACTGGAGAAGAAGGTTCTTCCGCCTTCCTTTTCTTCCTCTCCTTGATTGGAGATCTGATGACCTTCAAAGAGACGCACAGCGGCTCGTTGACTTCTTCGGGGAAGTTGGCTTCCCTCGAAGCTTCCAGCGGTGCATCAACTGGCTCATTCTCTTCATCATTACCAGGAGCCAACACAACAGATGCTCCCTTCTTTAATTGGCCTGCAGTCGCAAAACTGTCTACTAGACTGAAATTCTCAGCAAAAGTGTTCACCGATGTGTAGAAGAGTGAATATGTATACAACATGCAAGGACCATGATCGCTCTTTAGCGGCATCGAGAACATCGTCCTCGTGTCCCGAGCATTATAGTAAGCCCAAGCCCGAGCTCCATCGATCAGATAATCTTTTCCCTGTCGGCACGTTATGGCGTTGTCTACATAGAATTGGTCATAGCCGAATTGGCGTGCAAAACGGCTTGGGAGATAAGGCTCCAGATATAATTCATCTTCAAACTGGTACACCAAGTGAGATGGTCGGATCGTCTTCAACCAGTTGAAAATTGTGTGGCCAAGAGGCTGTGCTCTCCCAGAGTCGACAAGGTTGGTGGACATATGCTCGTAGCCAGCTGGAGGGGAAACACAATAGAAGTTCCATCCCTTTCCAAGATTCAGAGCGCGCCTGCAATCTCTTAAAGTGGTATATATCCACTTGCTTTTTGAGAATCTCCTCAAGAAGCTGCCGCTCACCGCCCCCATATCGGGGTTCATCAGTGAAGGATAGTGCAGAAGCAGCCATCCGAACAGATATGTGTATGGTAGCTCCAGCCGAGGAAAGCTTCCCTTCTCGCCCTTTCCTCGAAGCATTTGATCGACAAAAAGGCGGAGGCCAGCATTCACTCTGCAAGTCATTGCTGACAATAGATCCATCTGGTAGCCAAAGACTAAGCGGACAGCAGCAAACAGCACGTCGCGATGAAAGCGATCGACGGTGCTGGCTCCAGGAACGACGTATCGTCGAAGCCAATAAGTGAGGAAACCCGCCAACTGGGCCTCCTTCGACATGGGCCTATAGCCCATCCTCATATAACTCTCAATAATGTCATCTTTCTTAAGAGGAGAATATTGAAGATCATCCTCGATCTTGATATCCATATCCTTGTTCTCCTCCATCAACCTTATCACTTCGCTATCGCTAAGTGGTCTGAAGAAGGTGGGTTTGCAGTTGTCATGCTCCTTGGTCTTCTTTTCCATGATATGGTTGAGGAAGAGATATGGCAACCATTTCGTCGAGTAACAGGTGCCAGATGTACCACTCTTGTAGTACAAGGAACAGATCTTGTAGTGGCATAGTAGCTCTTCAAAGACAGCTACCATGTCAGCATTCTCTTGCCGTAATTTGTCTAACTCATCATTGGTAGGGACAAATTCTTCATAGGGGATATCCCCCATTGGCAAGCTGGAGATGTACTTCATCTTATGTAAAGCCAATCCGATCTCTCCGTATGGTGTAATAAAAGTCCATGTTCTGTAATTGTATCTCTCCGCTAATGCAAGAAATAGATGCGGATTAGGCAGAAAACCATAAACGATGGCGTACACCGCTTGGTACAGCTCAATCTCCTTGAGCCGGTCTTCAAATTGAGCCAATATCCAATTGGCTATACAGCTCCACCTCTTGTTATCTGGATTCATAAGACCTATCAATCGAATATCTTGGTCTGGATATCTTCCCTCAATCTTCGCAAACTCATTTGCGAATATCAGAGTTCTGACCGGTAGCATCAGGGAAGAGTTTTCTGGTGGGATGCAACCAGGTTTCTGTCCTCTGAGTAGGGAGCTGTGATGCTCAGAGAAACTATAGAACATGTCTTTGCTGTTTGGCCCCTTCTTCACACAGATGTTCCCTGTTCGGGCTTGCTGAAGTGGTGTTATATCCCATTCCATCCTTCTGGGATAGCTCGCAAAAGCATAGCGAGACAGGGGAAGGCATCTGGAAATCTCCGGTAGAAGTATCATCTTCTCGCCTCTTTGAAAAAGTCTCTGTTCCATGCGAGGTCTAGGCTGAGTGTTCTTGTCGAAAGCCTCACCGAACAGGAACAACGGCTTCTTATGAGTAACTGTATCTATAGTTTGGAGTGGCTGTCCGTTCATTAAACATAGCAGAGTTTCATTATCTTGTGCCATCAGGATGGCTTGCCGAGATGACGGCAAGGCATATTGAGGATATGTCACATAGGAAAGATCCTCCTTGAACTCAGGTTCAGCCAAAGATCCTGCAAAGACCTCATAATCTGGATCTTTCCTGAGGTTAACCGCATCAAATAAAGAGATTAAGATCAGTACATGCCAAATCACAAAGTTTTTTTAAAAAGAGTTCATCAAATTGTGCTATGTGCAAAGCATCAGATTGCACCAATGCAGCCCACATGCGCAAAGTATCCAATTACGCCAACACTTTCACTTGTGCAAGTCATCAGGTTGCGCTAACCCACTTGCGCAAGGCACAGTTTGCGCAGGCTCAACCGACTTGCGCAAATCGATAGACTACGCCGAACATCTGCCAGCGCTTTCCAACCGATTGCACAAGAATATAGTTCTCAGAAAAGTGAAAACTATTGTGTGTGCAACCAGAACCCTAAACAGGGCGGCGCAATACCATCAATCTCTAAAAAGAGAAAGGTATGAAGGTTCGAAAATGTCAAGAACCCTAAAAAGGGGTTTCGACCGAGTTTGTCATCTACCTTGCAGCGCTGGGTGGCCAATTTCATGACGAGAGATTCAAGGCGCAACCCGAGTCGAGGTATCGGCGGGGGCCTTGCCCTTCTCAGTAGTTGTACACTTAGGTGTTATTGCAATCGACGGTGGAAAGAAGAAGAAGGAAGTCAAAGTAGGAGGGAATCTTTTATCTCTTCAGAAAATCGAAAGCAAGTAAAGCTTGACAGAATGATAATGGAAACTATTTATAGTTTTCAGAAGTGTAACAGTCACCTCAGATTGTGCCATAAAAGTCGGAGCTGATTCCTCTAAATGCGCAGCCAAAGCGCCACTTGACTTTAAATTCGAAATTCAAAGTATTTCGAAACTTTGAATATTTTCAAATTTTGAAAACTTTGAAGGGGGTCTTGTAGGTCCTAAAAATCAAGTTGCACCCATCAAAAAAGCAATAAAAATCAAATTGCGCACCCTTCAAATGAATTGCGCAGGAGACAGACTACACAATAAATCAACTGCGCGAGGCCGAACCGCGCTAACATCCAAGCGTGCTAGCTGACATGGCAATGTCATCATTACCTGACAAAAATTTGATCTTCTGACAGCTGACAGCCCGATAAACGAGGAGTCATTTCGTTTCTTGTGCAGCACAGCGCTCGAGGACAGCTGTACAGCCAGCACAATCTGCCAGCCCAACCGAAGCGCAGTCTGCCAGATCCTTTGCAGCATAGTTCGATCCCAACGCAGTCTGAAGCTAGCACAGTTCTAGTGGCACAATCCATCAAGATAACTGACATTTTATACGTGGCCTACATGCCATCAATTGCTCACCATGTGGCAACCGTCTGTACATGACCATGCACATTTCAATCAAACAATGCCACGCGTCTAATACAGTTGAGCCACGATCGAGTAACTGCCAGCGCAGTTCGCTGTCTGCGCAGCCCAATGCCTACACAATCCAACCTGCGCAATCCAGAAATAACTACTAATTAGTTATTTTCCAGAACTCTATAAATAGAGTTTCAAGTCCTTCATTATCAAGATCAGATCATTTACGATCATCAGAGAGATCAGGAGTTCTTGCCCAAGTGCTGCTGCTTTCTTCAGAGGCTACCATCTTTAAAGTTCACATTGTCCAAGGAATAAAGCGATCGTCTTCAGATCAGATTTCTATAGTTGTACTTTCCCAAAATTCAATTGTAATCTTCTTACAAAGTTTGTGAAATAAAAAAGAACACTTTTGTTTTTGCAAACAGAACATACTTGAGCATACATTAGACTTCCTACAACTGATTATGAAGGAAAAATCTATTGTATTTTCTTAATTTTAAGGCTAATCTTAGGGCACTTGACTGAGACTGAACTTGTCTCCTCTAACGAAAGGGTTGTCACCTTGTTTGCATTCCTGCATGCCAAATCTTTTAAGCACTTAATTTATTGATATAAATCTTTTGTGATAATCCAAGAATATCCCGAGAACGATCACGGTATATCTGGATTCCTAATACAAAAGAAACGACACCAAGATATTTCTTCTGAAAGTTATTTGGTAGAAATTTTTAGTGTCGTACAATATACCTATATCATTTTTGGCAAGCAGTATATCATCAACATATATAAATAAAAAAATTATTTACTCCTACTGAACTTGTGATATACACAATCTTTAATAGTATTTATCTCGAAAACCAAACGAGATAATCACTTGAAGTACCTTTGACGAGAAGCTTGCTTGAGTTCATAAATAGATTTTGTCAATTTGCAAACCATATTCTTTGGGTCTTTCGATACAAAGTTTTATGGTTGCACCATATAAACTGTTTCATCAATGTTACCATTAAGAATGTCGTCTTGACATCCATTTAATGTAATTCAAGATCAAAATGTGCAACATGTGCTATGATTGTTTTAAGGGAGTTTTTCAAAGATACCGAAGAGAAACTCTTTAAAATCAATCCCAAAATTTTGAGTAAAGTCACTAGCTACAAGACGTACTTTATACCTCTCCACATGACCCTTTGAATCCTTCTTGGTTCTAAATGTCCATTTGCAACCAATGGACTTCATAACTTTTGGTAATGGGACAAGTTCTTAAACTTTATTGTCTTGCATGGACTTATACTCCTTATTTATTATATCAATCCACTTTGAGAACTGGAACTTTTTATGGCCTGACAAAAGTTGATTAGATCATCTTCCAGTATCCACAGTCTTTCTCACGTTCCTAGAGAAATATGACAATATTATCCGAAATTATATTTCCCCTTTCTCTGGTGGACCATCTTAATATTACCGGTTCTTGAGGTTGTTGAGTTTGTTCCTTATGAATAATTACCTTATCTTGAATGGGGTGCCGCTACGTTGTCGTTGTTAAGGTATCTCAACAAGGTAATTCAACATTGTCTTATTGAGGCTCCGAATTCACTTCTTGATCATGACAGGTATAGAATCCTGCACATCGTCAAAAGTGATAATAGGAGTCGTAATTGATTCCTTCTCAAAGACAATGATCCTGACTTTATTTCTCCCCCAAACTCAACATCCTCAAAAACTATTACACTTCTCGTCTCAAAATAAATTTTATTTATGTGGGCCGTATAATTATTAACCCATCGATTTGTCAACATAGCCAATAAAGTAGCTGTTTACAATTTAATTTTGGTCTGTATTTCCTTTACACATTAATATCGTCATTAAAGTCTATAAAGTCAATAAAATCCAAATCTCATCAAACACTAATCGTTCAACTCTATTTCTAGAGATGTGACCTAATCGCTTATGTCATAATGAGGCTAAAAACATTTGTTGTTAATTTTGTGTTTAATACCACATGACTCCACTTGCAAGGTTTCATTGTAAGATGCAATAGTTTCAAGTAAATATAGGTTATCATAAACCTTAAGGGAACCGTTACCAATAATATTTGAATTTAAAGATAGACTAAATTTATTGTTTCCAAATGAACAATGGTAACCAGATTTGTCCATTAAGAAAATTAAAACTGAATTTCGTCTAAAAGACGGTACAATAAAAGTGTCTATCAAATCCAGATAATAATCGGTTCCTAAAAATAACCTAAAATGTCATATTGCTTTCACTTCTACCGATTTGCCGTCACCCACATAGATGTATCTTTCACCATCAATTGGCTTCGGTAGCTCAGACAACCTTGTCTATAAACACTAATGTGGGTAGTAGCACCAGAATCTAACCACCACGTGTTTTTTAGGTACTAAATCTAAATTAACATCAGAACAGACCAAATTTAGGAATGTACTTTTCTTTATACGCCATGTGTGGTATTTTGTACATTTCTTCCTTATGTGTCATGTCTTATCACAAAAGAACAACCCTTATTTTTATATTGTTGTTTCTTTTGATCTGGGCCCTTAGCAGCTACTGTATTCATTCCTTTTTGCCCTTGAAGTTTATCCCATTAAACATGAAAATTAAAATCTTATTGGCAGATATTTTAACAACATTAACTGTAAAGAGAACAAAGCAACAAAAAATAAACATGCTCTGATAAATAACCAAAGCGTAAAATATAGTCAAACAAATTAAAATAATGGTGAACCCCATCTCAAGATACCTAGTACATCATTAATATCAAGTTTTGGACAGTGATATTAACTGCAAGTAGTATTCTTGGTGTAATGATCAAACGTTGACAATAAGTCATGTCAAATAATAAGCCTATCTTTTGTAGTGCCCCGTCCCGCTCAGTCAATCAGAGGAATCGAAATGCCGACGGCGTTCGGACTTAGCCTTGCAACGGCTGCTCGAAGACATCGCTCGGTCGAGGAGACCGCTCTCAGGTGGGGTAGTTTCGGTGAACTTGCCTCATCTTAGCCTTCACATAATAAATCACATATTTTTAAATTGCACAAGTAGGCTTGATAATAAAAGAGACGAATCCACATAGCAAAAGAGAATAATCCCGACGGGTCGAATTGAGTTAGAATATGGAAAGGTCCAACGGTCGGCTTAGAGTTGGTGCAGGGCGCGCTTTGAAAATGACACTCGATCCTTCATCATGTGGCTTGGGAGAAGGAAAGTTGGTATTCGCCGCAAAGCTAAGAGTTATCCAAATTCATAGGCGTCGCCCGCACAAATGCTTCATAAAGCATGCACAATCTCATCGCACAAGGTGTAGCATAGCCTCTGCTCGCCCGACAGGTTAAGTTGTATTGCACGGCTTGCGGCATAAGTCTAGGCACCCCAAATAACTTGGTTGTTCAAGTCGTTCGCGTGTACGGCACGTTCCCACGACGCAAGGCTTGACGCAGCCTTTACTCGTCAAGTTGTTACAAAAGTAAGTTAGGCAAGTTACGTTAAGCTATCAGAAGTAGTAGCAAGCACGACCCTACGAGTTCTACGGCTGGGTGTATCTACATAGTCTTACAGTCTCAAGGCCCGTCATATAGAGTATGACTTGGGCGGTGGTGTCGCATAGGCTTAAGGCACGATGCACAGACTTAGTGTTTAAGGCACGAGCCACGGTTGATTCAAAAGTAAGTTTAGAAAAAGGGCTATAAAATGGTCATTTTGAGTTGAATAAAATGATATGGTAACATGGAAAAAATGCTTGCGACTATAGGTCGTCGAGGCGATTTCAGAAGAAGGAAGAATGCTCGCGACTATAGGTCGTCGAGGCGGTCTCAGATTTGAGAAGTATTGAACTTGGTCCTGAAAGACATAGTAACACTAGAGATAACATAACTGTATGAGACGTCAGTTTGTGTCGAGTCTTGCATGGTCATGGACAACTTGTCGACAAGGTGGGTCGTTTCCCCGTACGGCAACCCGGCGGCCACGGGACCGTTACGGCCGTCGATTGGAAACGAGTAATTAGCTGTGCTGGGCACGGGTTAGGCGGGGACTTGCAGCGGGGCTAGCTACCTTGCGCTGAAAGGGGCACCCGTCTAACAAAAGCTAGAGGAGTCCACGATGGCTCTGGGAGTCAGTGACCAAATCATATAGATGAGTCGGCATGGCGACAATCCGCGTGTGTACCTTTGGATTGAGTTGAGTTGTTGAATATGTGTACAGTTAGAATACAAATGTTTGGGCTTAAGAATGGCTATAACATAGGCGCCATGCTTCGGCATGAGATGTGGCGTCGAGTCTTGAGTTGTCGGCATATAAGTTGCATAAGTTGGTTGAGTTGTTTGAGTTTAAGTCGAGAAACCACCGCAAGGCAAAGTTGGTTGAGTGACACTAACATTCGCACGTCTTGATTGGGTCAGTTGGTGATCAAAGTAGCAAGGACCGCGAGGCGGCGATATGGTTTAGTCACCCTGAGTTGCGAGGCACGGCACGATGGATTCATAGCACGATCACATGAAAATGAAGCCTCATTGCGTAGTTGCGTCTCTGATTAAGTGTCGTAAGACAAACACGACTTGATAGGGTAACGTTGATGTTGTAAGCACGGGATGGTCTAGAGACATAGGATAGGCCAAGGCGTCGGTCCTAAAACTGATCTTAAGGAAAGAGTAGAAAGACAATCATAAAGGGGACTAAGTTGCACAAAGTAAATCAAACGTGTTGGTTTTGTATGGGTGGGCGAGGAGCTCATTCCACAAGTACAATTGAGTACTGACACCCACATAGTTTATATGTACAGGCACATGTAGAAGCTCGTGGCGCGAAGCTCGCTTGGATGCGTCGAGGCACAGAGTTCCTTGGCGATTCGAAGCGTGCGGCCGTATGGATTAAAGACTTATACGGGACATAATGTATGGATGTCGCCTTCCGAAGCATCCGCTGGCTCAAGAATTGTAATTGAGAGATGAGAGAGAGCTGAGTGACTTGTAATGTGAGATGAGTGAGCTTGAGAGACATGTAATCTTGGCCTTGCGCCCCAATGTAACCTTTGTTTCAATATCAATAAAGAGCTTCTTTGAATAACTTGTGTCTGTTCTAATTTTCCGCTGCTATGATTCAATATATCTGCATGGGACTTCTGTGCGACGACCCTGTCGCAGCCGCTGAAATCGGTCGTTATGGAACCCGCCTTGCACGAGCGCAATCCAGGCTCGTGCGGCATCATGCCTTAGCGAGGACGATCTCTCCTACGGGAGCGGGGCGTGACATAATGGTATCAGAGTACGGCTTTACGTCCTTGGACTATCGATTGAATTCTTTAACTCCGTTGTTTCCGTAAACTCTGAATCGTTGCTTCCGTAAAGTTGATATCGTTGGTGCGCTCTCTCTCAAATGTCCCACGGGATGTCCATACAATAAGTCTAACTATTTTGTAAAACATAGGAGAACAATTTTTGATAAAATAAAAAGATGGTTCGCGTAATCACGGTTGGCTAAGTCGGGCTGGACATATACACCAAAGTTGCGTCGACCATTTGAAAAGTCGAGTATGGGAATTGAATAGTGTCGAACAAGAACGAGTTAAACTCGATTGAGCAAAATGAGATGACTATCGATAGGGGTGCTATCGAGCGATGACAACGTCGGTGCGATATAGATGAGCATGCTTGGACTTCGAGGAATGGTTGAACGAAAAATTTAAAGAAGTCGATTTTGACTCGAATAATAAGTTGAGGATTTGTCGAATGACTTCATCCCTGAGTGGTGTATGCGATAGCCTCAGGGATGTCGATTGATCGATTGAGGATACAGGGTGTCGATGAGTCTGTCAGCAAGCGTCGCACTTATGCAAAGCCTTAGATCGTGTACGATGGAGTAAGTTGTTGTCTTGAAGTTTGATAAGTTGATTCAAACAATCTAGAATTGACGCGCACAGAACGTGTACGGGATTGAGGATTACGCGAGTATGAAACACGAAAATGATTGAGTAGATAAATCAAATCAAGGAAAAGTTAAGGTGTGAGAATTGATGAGTTGATCGAGGAAATTGATACGGATCGTATACAAAAAGTTAGCATGATGGGGAGATAGCATACATGAAAAAGGTTTGATTTTGAAGTTACGCAAATGACTCTAAGAATTTGAAATGAATGTTGCTCGATGATTTGAGTTAGCAAAGGAATGATGCAAATTGAGGAAATACGTTGGTCGATGACTTAAGATAATCGAATAAACAATACGTGAAATTGGTTTAAGGAAATTGATGTTGTAAATGATTCGAAGGATAATAATCGAACTAGAATTTGAATGTCGAGGAGATTGTCCAGTCGGACGATAGCATCGTTCGCACGACTCGAAATTTGGTTGCAAAGGAAGATCGTCAGGTTACGCATATCGTCGATGGTATTAAGGCGTATCAAAGATTGCTATGCGATAACTCGGGGGTACTCTAACTCGGCGAATGACGATCATGCAAGTGTTATTGTTCGGTTGGATGCTATACTTAGGATTTTGATTGAGATGAATGCCGGATGAAAATAAAAGTGTCTTGATGGTTACGCGGATAACCACAGCGTCGATATTCTTGTCTTGCGCAAGCGAAATTCTAGCCTCGCACATGTGTTGCGTCAGATTTGAGGCGATCGTTCCGCGTGAGCACTAACATGGTGATTCATGTCGCGGGAATGATCGAACTCGAAAAATCAGGACGCGACAACTTTGATTGTCTCGACTTGTCGGTTTGATGTAAAGAAAAATTCGAGGATGTTTAGACTTGTGATTGATGAATGAAATAAACTTGCGGATTGAGTAGGTCCAATCCGCATATCGAGAATGAATTAGTCTAGACACAAAACAAGAGTTACGTCCCGATGAGGATGACTATCACGCAGGAGCGTGCATGGTGATTCATGCCCACCGTAGATAATCTGAATCGCGTAAGATTGGGGCGCAACATATTGTTAAGCTAGACGACCTCATGATCGAATACGTGAATTGGGATGAATGACTTAAGGAATATGAAGTATGAATTATGGTTTAGCGATGGATTGTGTCGTAGCGTGCTTGACTTGGAAGGGATGATAGGAGGATTATGTCGAATGTGTTCGAAGAGATTGACTATGCGAAATGGCTTGTTGAACGAGTGAGATTGATATGTTAAGGAATTGGTTAAAATGTAAGTTGTCAAATGATGGCTTTGCTGAATGACTCAGACCCCGTACGACGAATGTTGCGATGTGTGTAGGGAATCGATGCTCAATGTTTAGAAATCGGAGTGATGCGAGCTTGGGTAGAAAACCCCGTACTATCAACTTGGTTTGACCTTAGGATGGGGTCAGTGTTGATATTGTTGTTTGGGAACTATGATTCCAATACTAACGAGTGACTTTAGCCAAAAGACATAGCCTAGCGGTTAGGCAGACGTCCGAGTGCAAAGTAGTAGGAAATTGTGGAGGTACCACTCATGAGGCTCGGTTGACATGCACGTATATCAGGGACGCCCGAATATGTGCACGATCCGACTCGAGTGGTGATGACGGATTCTCTATCACAAGGTTTGGCTGAAATACATGTATTTTGGGGACGCCTGGGATATATGCACGATCCAACTAAGTGATACGTTGAATCAAGTGAGACTTAAGGAACGAGAAGGTGTCAAGGATTTTGAAATCGTGTTTCAAGGAAATGATTGGTGGCATTGCGATTAATAGATTGAGACAAATTTGAACGTTGGTTGATCGGATGATTGTCTAGAACTGAGTTGTCCGTGTGTGCGACGAGAGTAAGTTACCTAAGTTGAGATATAGTTATTCGAGGTAAAAGATAACCGTAGCACGAGCGAGGCTCTGATTTAAGAAATGCTAGGAGAGATGTGTACGAAGAAAGGTAGGATATGGAATCAAGTATAAGTCGATAGGTGTACTCAGTAAGTTTCGAGGACGAAACTTTTTCTGAGTGGTGCATGATGTAGTGCCTCGTCCCCCTCAGTCAATCGGAGGAATCGAAATGTCGACGGCGTTCGGACTTAGCCTTGCAACGGCTGCTCGAAGATATCGTTCGGTTGAGGCGACCGCTTGCTCAGGTGGGGTAGTTTCGGTAAACTTGCCTCATCTTAGCCTTCATATAATAAATTGCATATTTTCAACTTGCACAAGTACGCTTGATAATAAAAAAGACGAACCCACATAGCAAAAAGGAATAATCACGACGGGTCGAATTGAGTTAGAATATAGAAAGGTCCAACGGTCGGCTTAGAGTTGGTGCACGGCGTGCTTTGAAAATGACACTCGATCCTTCGCCCTGTGGCTTGGGAGAAGGAAAGTTGGTATTTGTCGCAAAGCTAAGAGTTAGCCAAATTCATAGGCGTCGCCCGTACAAATGCTTCATAAAGCATGCACGATCTCATCGCCCAAGGCGTAGCATAGCCTCTGCTCGCCCGACGGGTTAAGTTGTATTGCACGGCTTGCTGCATAAGTCTAGGCACCCCAAAGAACTTGGTTGTTCAAGTCGATCGCGTGCACGGTACGTTCCCACGACGCAAGGCTTGACGTAGCCTTTACTCGTCAAGTTATTGCAAAAGTAAGTTAGGCAAGTTACGTTAAGCTATCAGGAGTAGTAGCAAGCACGACCCTACGAGTTATATGGCTGGGTGTGTCCACATAGTCTTACAGTCTCAAGACACGTCATATAGAGTAGGACTTGGGCGGTGGTGTCGCATAGGCTTAAGGCACGATGCACGGACTTAGTGTTTAAGGCACGAGCCACGGTTGATTCAAAAGTGAGTTTAGAAAAAGGGCTATTAAATGGTCGTTTTGAGTTGAATAAAATGATATGGTAACATGGAAAGAATTGTCACGACCCGATCCTAACTAGTTGGGTCGAACCGGATCATGCCCAGCCTATACCGTTGTTGAGACGGCGGCAGTAAGCTGTTCCAGTAGCAGGTAACCATACAACAACACTATATTTGTCACAACTCAACATCGGAAAATGAAACTTTATTAAACTTTGAAATTTAATACAAATGGAAATTGTTCTGAAATGAAATAACAGAATTTGAAATAAAATAACAATGCAGAAAAAGGAAATCTATATATCAGCCGGACCATCGGTCTATGTCCCAACGTCCTTCAATGGGGACTCTGGCAGCACTACCGGGTACAGGACAGGGTCGTAGTAGCTACTGATTAACAGCTCAGCATCCTCAATGTCTCCTAAAAATGTATCTCCAGTCAGGATGGAGCAAAGTACAATTCATGCTAATTTAACAGTTAAATTAAATAATAGAATCATGCAATTCTAAACAGTTTAAACATGTACAGTTTTCAGCAGTAAAAAGTATGATTTGAACAGGCAATGAAATATGACCGGCTTAGGTTTGTTATAGTAAAGAATAGGGGTTTTGTTACAGTATGGTCATACTCATTACACTATTCCCCCAGTCCCCAGTAGTTACAGTGCTCTCAGAGAGAGTTTCGTGTTTGCATCATGGTTTAAACTTACAGTAAAGCGATTAATTAAATAACTGTAAACTAACACAAACTATACTAGCCTCAAAGGAATTGACTGGAGAGGTAGAAGACTTCGAGACAGGAAATCAGAATCGTCCTCGAATTCCTACATTCGAGAAATTGACTCAGATTTTAGGTTTTACCAATCTAGCTACGCTAGTTGAAATCCCTATTTGTGTCCTAATCCATTTTTAGTTCTTTAATTAACAAAACACGAAAACACGATTATTTGTGCGTTGATTTAATATGAGGGAAAAGATTATTTTATATTTTTGAGTTCGGAAAACTCGTCGATGCCAGATTATTTGTTAAAACTTGGTATTTTTTATAATTTATAAGTATAAAGCTAATTTCTTATTTTAGTGAGAAATACATGATTTTTAATTAAGTAAAAACTTGTCAATTTTTAGGTGAGAAAATCTTAATTAATTTTATACGAAAATACTTTTTATTCAATTTACTCGTTAAATAGAAAAAAACTCGCAAAACCAGAAATAACTAAAAATCTACACTACCAATTACAGTTACAGACCACAGCCAGCTGGGCTTATGCCCATTACAATTTATTTACATAAATTGAAATAAGACAAAACTGCCGTTAGTCCTAAACTAAAATATTAATAAAATATAAACAGAATTTAATAGTAAAAATAATGATAAATATAAAGTCTCAGATATGGTCCAATCCTCAACTTGGCTAATGCCTCAACGTCCGGGCGAAGCCGGTTTCGTTTGCACTTAACCGGGTCCACTGACCGATACGGTCGTCACCCAAATCCAATATTAAATAAAATCCCGAAATCCGTTTTAAATTCATTTTTAAAATAATCTAGGATTTACGGAAAAATCCGGCAGCATCTCCTCTGTTTTTGGTCAACCCAAAAACTGGAAAATAGCGCCGATAATTTCCTGCAAATCCCAAACCAGGGAAAACCCAAATTTGTATATATATAAAAAAATCCACAACCAATCCATAGAATAATCGGGACGACCCGAATAATTTCGGAAGTCCGATTCCAACCCAAAAATCACAGAACGCTACCGAAAAAATCCGGAAAGCCAAAACATAAGAGAAACCAATTCCCGAAATATTTCGGAAATCCAAAATAATCCACAGAACCTTTCCGAAGGTTCCGAAGAAATACGACGTCGCTAAATTGAATTCCCAAAGGGAATCGGGGACCATTTCTCATCATAGACTAGAATAGAAATGGGCGGGACAGGGGTTATACCTCAGGTTGCTCGGTTAGAGCTCTCAGATGAAATAACAGAAAGAAATAAGAGCTCCGAACAGCAAAATAATCTCGGAACAGCGTCGAAAGTGAAATCCAGCTTCTGGTCGGTGTTTTCCATAAATAAATTCACTTTATTTATTGTGTTTCTGGGAAAATTACAACTATAGGAATCTGATCTAGAAGACAATCACTTTATCCCTTGGACGATGCGATGAAGAAAACTCGAACTTCGAAGAACTTGGACAGCAACTGGGCAATCTCTCTGTTCTCTCTGAATTGAATATAGTATCTGATGAAGATGAAGAAACTCTCTTTTATAGAGTTCTGGATAACTGTTTTGAAGCATACGCTCAGTCAGTTACTTGACGTGTGCATAACTACAGGGACGCGTGGCAAATTCTGATGGAGACACATTAGAGTGCGGTTGAAAGTAGTGGAATATATCTAGGAGAGATAGATGGCATGGATGTCACGTTGCATAACTTCTGAATAAGTGGGTAACTGAGTACAGGACACGTGAGAATGTGTGTTGACTGTACGTTTAAAGTCATCCTGAATGCATTTGCTATGATATACTGTCTTTGTTGAAGAGGAGTCATACGCTACTTTTTGAAGACATATGTCTTGCATATGCTGACTTGGATAGTATAGAGTCATATAAAGCTGATACGCTCACTTTATTAACAAGGAGTCGTATAGAGTCCATACGCTCACTTGATTGATAAGGAGTCGTATGGAGTCCATACGCTCACTTGACAAGGAGTCGTATGGAGTACATACGCTCACTTGGTTGACAAGAAGTCGTATGAAGTACATACGCTCACTTGGTTGACAAGGAGTCGTATGGAGTCCATACGCTCACTTGGTTGACAAAGAGTCGTATGGAGTACATACGCTCACTTGGTTGACAAGGAGTCGTATGAAGTCCATACGCTCACTTGATTGACAAGGAGTCGTATGGAGTCCATACGCTCACTTGGTTGGCAAGGAGTCGTAAGCTTTGAGGAAGTAGACACGTGGCTGTCCTCAATCTTCTCAAATACGCCATATCTTCTAATAACTGACAAATATCTCTCGAGCGTCGTGTTGCAGATATGATGGCTGACAGACTGTCAGAAATGACAATAATGATGGCTGTGCATTTATAATGGCTGATGAGCTGTCCTCGTAAGAGACAAAATCAATTCTCGAAAACCTATACGACGGTTAATCTTCATAGGGCAGCTGTCTTTGCACGAAAGACGAAGTGTCAGATTCATCCTCCATTAAACGTATGTTGTACTGTCATTCAAGAAATAATAAAATATTCACTGAGCGTACAGCTTTGGCTGAGCGTATGGCCTTGAGCATATGGCTTTGGCTGAGCGTATGGCCTTGAGCGTATGGCTTTGACTGAGTCTTATGTCAGCGTGTCATAATTTTTCACACCCTACAAGACCCCCTTCAAAGTTTTCGAACTTTATAAATTTCAAAAGTTCGAAATTACTTTGAACTTAAAGTGGGAATAAGTCTTGACACGCTGGCATGATTTTGTTATTTTCCTCAATTTCAGTGCCAATCTTTAGGGATTCTGTTTAAAGAACGACCGCCATTTAAACTTCTCTTTACTTCTATAAATAGGTCTTTCAAAACCTAATTCATTTTTTTACTTCTGCATTTGTCTTCGAGAGAGAAAAAGCTCCAAAACTCAAACTTCTTCTTCTTCGACTCAATCTTCATCAATGGCGCCCAAAGTCGACGCTGCTGCAAAGGGAAAGGGGAAGGCTCCTGCGGAGTCATCTCGACCTGTCGCCGCTGCTACTAAAAAGAATGCGGATGAGCGTATTCGACGAAGTGAACGCCCATTGAAGCCCCTCTATGGTGAGGATGGAGATGATGAACAGTAACTATCCCCTATTTAGGGCTCCGGTTAGGACAAGATCATAAAACGTATCCCCTTTTTAGGGTCAATACGTCAGAAAATACGCTTCCCTCTTTAGGGTTTAGTCGTATTCCATATTTTTCGTTTATACGAAAAATATGTTTGGAGCGTATTCTGTAAGATACGCGTATCTTTGATAGAAATGTCAAAATATGCTGATTTGAAGGAATACGTTATGTCAAGTTGTCTCACTGAGATACGCTAACTCCTTTGTTAGCATATTTTTGATGAACATCTTGTCAACCATACGCTGATACGCTTAAGAAAAAGATCCAATCATTCTCTGATCTTTGAATAAAAGTTGAGCGTAAACTGAACTTAAAATTTATCATACGCCTAGGATAGACTGAGCGTAAAAGTGATATCTGAATTCGTCATACGCTTAGGATAGACTGAGCGTATGTTGATCTTTGAATCTGCCATACGCTTAGGATAGAGTGAGCGTATGTTGAACTTTGAATCTGCCATACGCTTAGGATAGAGTGAGCGTATGTTGATCTTTGAATCTGCCATACGCTTAGGATAGAGTGAGCGTATATTGATCTTTGAATCTACCATACGCTTAGGATAGAATGAGCGTATGTTGATCTTTGAATCTGTCATACGCTTAGGATAAACTGAGCGTATATTGGTCTTTGTCATCTCTTTGTGTTGAAGATTTCTAACTTCTTATTCTTCTTTTGCAGTGGATATTCTGGCTCAGGATGCACAATTTGAAGGATGTGTAGGGAACAACTATAAAAGTGACCTATCACATGTCCATTTTCCTCAATTTGATGGACCTTCCACAAGGATAGCTATTCTGACAAATCAGGAGAATGACACCCTGTTGAATTTAATGAGTGGACTGCCTCTACAGAGTGTGGATAGTGCTACCCACTCGAAGCCAACATTTCTTTTTGGAGATGCTATTGATATAAACTCCCAGCCTGCTCTTGATAAAGTGTCATACTCATATTATAGAGATGGTGATGAGAATCAGCCAATGTATCTGACTGGTTTGTCCAAAAGCATCAACATAGCTCGCTTATTCCACGCGAGTCATCAAAGGCAAATGAAGTGGGATATCACTCCATTCTGTCAAGCAAAAGCTGGATGGATAGGATACAGTCAAGGAAGATTCCGCAGTGGTACTGAACCACATGTCTCAGTTTTACGAGGATTGTTGCCAGCTACCATTCCTCCTGAGGACTCGGCACTTCTGAGGCCAGTTAGAGTCCCAATCTTTGCAAATGAATTTGTTCAGCTAGAAAATGCTGTTTACCCAAAACAGTCTATGAGGATTACTGGTCTGGTGAACCCGGAGAATACCAGATGGACTGTTCTTGTAAGATGGATTCTGAACAACTTTGGGGAACAGTTAAAGGTGATAGGCCTATATAATGCCATCAAATGCACCGCTTATGGTTTTAGGCCAAACCCAGATTTGTTCTTGGCATTAGCGGAAAGGTATAATTACCATACCGGCACTTTCATGACTCCAAGAGGCGAGATGGGATTCGCCCTCCATGAGATGGCATACATTTCTCAGCTGCCAACAGGAGATTTGCCATATGAAGAGTATATTCCTTTCATTGATAAAATGAATAAAATTTTCGATGCCAACCCACAGGTTCTTCATGTATTTGAAGAATTAATGTGCCATTACAGTATATGTAAGGCTTTTTATAAGGCACAAGGTGCAGAGGGAAATTCTAACTGCAATTCTTCTAAGTGGATGGCCTATTTATTCCAAGGCCGTACTGAAGAAGTTCAGAAGAAGAAGAAGACTGATCAATATGTCGGTCGCTTTAAACCCCTGAGTCAAGCTGAGATTGACAAACTAATCCGGGACACCACTCATGACGACATCATCATTGAAAAAGACGAAGGCACCTACAAAGCTGGTGATAGGTTGGAGACCTATATAAAGCAAGGTAGCCGAAAATTATCTGATGAAGGTCATCTGGCCGAATTTATATCCCTCTGGCTGAGAAAATTTGTAGTACCCGGCACCTGTTCAGTAGACAAGATACACAGAGGAGTTGTTTTTGCAGCAGTCCGTCTGACTTTCGGGTACAAGATGGATTTGCTGACAGCAATGACATGTCGTCTGAATGCTGGCTTAAGGGCATATACAGACAGGATGTTTGAATTGACGAAGAAGAAGCTCACATCTTTTCCCCGGGTAGAAATGCCCTTTACATATTTATATGGGTGGCTGCTTCTCCATTTCGAATCTCTCATGACTGTTGGAATGGCTAGACTAGACGATACCTTTTTGGAAAGATACCATCATACACCAAAGTGGAAGTATGACACTCTGACAGACTGTAGAACCATATTAAACAGGGGAGAATTATGGAGTTTCACTTGTGTTCCTCCACCTGTTGGTTATAAAACCATGTCTGGAAAGTTGATTGATGGCATTGGTGCCAACGAGTTAGATGATATTCAACATGAATGGCTGAAGAGGATCAGGCCATCTCACTTGATCTGTCGTCGTGACGATGTCACCTATCTGGAGCCATATCTTCCGAGTAGGTTTGCTCGGCAATTTGGCTATGATCAGTTGCATGTGGGAAATGCAACGACATGTTTTGGCTACCAAGGCGGATTAATCGATGGCGCCAGAGCTTGGATATACTATATTGCTAAAGGTATCGGAGCTACTTTTTCCATGCCAGATCCGGTTACTTATCGGAGATGAGCTAAAATATTGGCGTCTTATGCCAAATTCTATGTATCGGCTAATACCTTCGATGAAAAATTCAGCATCTTAGGTAAAAGCTTCATCCATGTTGATAAGAGATCAACCAAATCAGCCCTGCCAAGAGATTGTCATGACCGAGAAGATCCTCTGGCTACTGATGAAGTTTATGATAAAGTTTTAGAGAATCTCTTCTCTGATGAACTTCATCAGCCATTACATGTATCCATTGGAAGTGCCGAAGAGAGTGTATCTGCCGACAGTACACCGAAAAGGAAGCGGGGCAAAGATGCTTCTGGGCCTGCTCCAAAAAGGGTTACTCGGGCAGAGGCTCGTAATCGTGGAAGACGAATCAGAGATGCGGACGAAGCAGGTAGTGACTCCAAAGATGATTATCCTACTATTCTACTAACAAAAAGAATAGGAAGGAAGGTGATAGTTTCAAAGACTAAATCTGTGATTTATCTCAATGCAGAGAGTCCCACCAATCGTGCCGAGTGATTGGCTTTAGAGAAGCAAGCTGCCTTTGCTTCTTCTGTAAAGATAGAACCTATTGAAGAGGATGTGCCTGAACCTGCTGAACCATCTATGCCTTCTGATATGGAGTTGATTCCGCCAACGGCCGATGATGCGCAGGTGATTAGTCAACCCGCGGTAGAGGCCGAGAATCAGACTAAAATAGCTAATGACTTACTGATTTTGAGAGAATCAGTGAAGGAAGCCACTACTCTCAAGCTAATTGCTGAAGTTTCGGAGAGCAATAAGAGTGACGACGAACAGGTTGACTATGAACCTTCGTTTCATTCATTTGAAGAAGAGGACATGGAGATAGAAGATGAGACACCATCTAAAACTCAAATTGATATACTGAAGACAGCTGGTCAACATTCAGGGTTGACTCCAGAGCCGGAGAAACTTCTAGAAATAGAAGTCCATGTTTCGAGTACTTCTGGGACGGACATCAGTGAAATAAATCCAGTGTCAGAAAACACTCTGAACAGACTACGAGCTGGACTGAATGATCCAAAAGAAACATAATACGAACCAGCTTCAGGTAATATTTTATTCAGCAAAGTTTTGTCTTTTCCTTGCTTTATTGTCGTTTAATTTTGATCATGCTTCTCTGATTCCAACAGTTGTAGGAACTGCACCGGTAATGAGCTCGACTCAAGCCCCACTTATCCAGACTGATATGGGTGAGGGGAGCTCACATTTGCCTAGTTCCCCAAAAGCACCCACCTCAGCTCCCAGAATAGAGGTTACTCCTGCTCCTTCTTTTACAGTTGCAGTGACTCCCGGTTTTGAAACAAGGATAGCAAAGGTCATGGGGATGTATTCAGAGATTATTTATTCATATCTGGACACATTCTCAAGGCGACTTATGAAGGATAAAACTATGCCTTTTTCGAATCTTCGAGCGGCGATTAGTTTCCCACTTTTAGCTTTGAGACAGGCTGGTTATGAGACCCAGTGTGTCTTCTTTGAGCATCTCCTGGATGATTTAGAAGCAACCATCCATAAGTACTGGAAGATCAAAAAGGAGGATATTAAGTCTTTAACTGCAGCTGAGATTGCCCAATTAGAAAGTGAAGCTCAAGCTCAGCACACTGCTTTGAAAGAATTCCTCGCTCTGTCTTCTGAAGAGTTACTGGCGAAAGATAAAGAAATAATAATCACTCGTCAGAATATGGAGCGTTTGGAGAAAGATGAAGCATCAAAAGCTGAAGAGCTTAAGAAGTTGAAGGAGGAGCTGGCTCGTCTTCAGGAGCGAATTGCCTCCATGGAAAAGGAGCAATCGGAGATTGCCACTGCTCGTATATCTGAAGCTGAACGCTGTCAACTTTTACAGCAAAAGCGGGAACTGATACAGGCTAATCAGATTGAAGAGACAAATCGTCGTAGCTCTATTATCGTGGATTATGACCAACGAATGGTTGGAGTTGAAGCAGCAGAGCGAACCCATAAAGCTCATGAAGAAAAGATGAATAATGTAATTGTTCGTATTCAGGAGATAATTGCTCCTCCTAAATAGATCTTTTACATTTTTCATGTGTTGAATTTTTGATACCCACTTGTAATCAATATTTTGACTTTGATTGAAGAAATGAATATCTTGACTTGATTTTAATTCTGTGGATGATATTTTTGTAGAAAATATGTTCAGAGGTAAATAATACATGACATATTTCAATAGAATAAAATATATAAATAAACTTTGTAATTTTATCAGATGATATTAAACCAAAGATAATTTTAGTTTAATACTGATTAGAGAAAACAGAATTCAGATATAAAGATATCTTTGGACTCTATTTTCCATGATCTTTGAACTCGGAAATCAAAAGACTAGATATCATTTTCATAGAATAGAAAATATGATACTGAGATAGAAAATTCAGAGGTAATATTGACGTGATTTTCTATACGAGATCTTTATTAAATCCACTAGGGATCTAATAAGACAGAATATCAAATTCTCTGGGAAGATGATACGTGGCAGAATATCAGTTTCCGCTGGGGATAACGATATCGAGATAACTTTTGTAGGGAAGAATTAACTCTGATTTTATATTCGCTAGGGAATAATGAAAATATTATATATTGATAAAATTTATACATAATATTTCTTTAAGAATTTGCCATTGATAGGCATCATCGTGACTTTACCATCCATAGAGGCAAGCTGATATGCTCCATTAGAGAAGACTTTGTTTACTACGAATGGGCCTTCCCATTTCGCGTCGAATTTGTCTTTGCTCATATGTGTCATAGTCATAGGACGTCTGACGGTAAGGACCAGTTCTCCCTTCCGATATGCTCTGACTTTTACTTTCCGGTTAAAAGCTTTTGAAATTCGGGCCTGATACAGTTCGATATTTTGTTGAGCATACAATCACTTTTCATCTAGAGCTTCCAGCTCTTGAAGTCGAAGACGATCATTATTTTCTGTTGTAAGTTCATTGGAGATTGCGATTCTCAGAGAAGGAATCTGGATCTCAAGGGGAAGAACAGCTTCACACCCATATACCAAAGAGAAAGGCGTACATCCAGTCGCATTGCGAACTGTGGTACGGTAGGCCCATAGACATTCACCAAGCTTCTCGCTCCAGTTGCGTTTGTTGGAAAAAACGAACTTTTTTAAGAGCTTGATGATCGTTTTATTGAAAGCTTCTGCCAATCCATTAGCTGCTGGATTATATGCTGTAGAAGCTAAATTATTGATTCGATGGTCGTTGCAGAATCGAGTAAATTTTTGACTGACGAACTGCGGTCCATTATCATGAATAATACGTCGAGGAACACCAAATCGATAAATGACATGATGTTTGACGAAGTTGATGACATTAGAAGTTTTGACTTCAGATAACGGGATTGCTTCAGCCCATTTGGAAAAGTAATCGGTTATTGCTAGAATAAACCGATGTCCTTTTGATGATGGTGGGTTGATAGGACCAATGACGTCCATGCCCCAAGCCTCAAAGGGCCATGATACCGCTGTTGGATGTAAGAACTCTGATGGTTGATGGATAAAGTCTGCATGAATTTGACAGGCTTTACATTTTTGAGCATATTGAATGGCGTCAGCCACCATCGTGGGCCAATAATAACCCATGCGTCGGATACGATCTTGAAGTTTAGGACCTGGTTGATGGGCTCCGCAAACACCATCATGTGCCTCACGGATAATCTGTTGTGCTTCTTCGCCAGCGATGCATCGGAGGAGAAGACCGTCGTAGGCCCGACGATATAGTGTCTTCGTTGTATGATTATAATAGAATCTGAGAGATCGACGTCGGATAGATGCTGCTTCGCTCGGATTATCGGGAAGTATGTCATACAACACAAAGTCTAAAAACGGACGTCTCCAGTCTTCAGTTATGGCTTCTGTTTTGTTAGAAAAGACATATTCCATATTAGAATCGGAAGAAGATGAGGACACTCTGTCAAACCTTAATCCAGTGCTAAGGTTGGATGAAAATTCATCAAGGTTGAGAGAATTTTCGTCTGGATTATGGGGAAAACCCAAAGCCAAATTATTCTCAACATAGAATAGTTCTCGGTTATGAACCACTATCACTTGCTGACGTCTGATTGGTATGGCTAACACAGCGGCAAGATTAGTCAAAGCATCGGCTTCTGCATTACAGGCTCGTCGAACGTGTTCAATAAAGAAACCTTCAAAGGAGGAGGCCATAGAGAGTGCTGCTCGATGATAAGGTATCAAATCTTGATGACGGACTTCATACGTTCCTCTGATCTGATTGATGATAAGCTTGGAGTCTCCATAAACTTCTAAATATTGAATATCTAGATGTTTAGCAAGTTGAAGACCGATGAGCAATACATTATATTCGGCTACATTGTTTGAACATGATTGATCCAGAGAATAAGCCCTCTGAATAGTTAGTCCTTCTGGGGATACGAGAACAATCCCAACTCCGGCGACAATATTGCCATTAGGACCTATTCTAGATGCTCCATCAAAGAATAGACGCCAGGTAGGAGTTTCTTCAGAAACCAGATTCGAATCCAGAACTTCATCTGGAATCTCATCATATAATTTAGAATCTTCTGGAATTGCATGAGCCGCCAGAAAATCAGCGAGAGCTTGTCCTTTAACTGACTTTTGAGGAATATAATACATGTCGTATTGAGCTAACAAGATTCCCCAATTAGCTAGTCTAGAGTTGAGAATACCGGGTTTCTTCATCATAATCCTGATAGGATTCACTCTGGAAATGACGTGAATCGTTTGACCAATAATATAATGTCGCGTCTTCTGAACGGCAAACATTAATGCTAGGCATTCTTTCTCGATTGGAGAATAACGCGGTTCAGTACCTGTCATTGTGCGAATGAGATAATAAATAGCCTGTTCATGGCCATCTTTATTTTTCTGGGCGAGTAATGCACCGAGAGAATGATCCATGGCTCGAACATATAGAAGGAATGGTATTCCCGAGATGGGAGGTACCAAAACCGGAGGGTTCATGAGATACTGTTTGATATCGTCAAATGCTTTTTGACATTCTTCGTTCCAGACGAAAGATACACCTTTCTTCAGAAGTTTGTTGAATGGTCTGCAGCGTCCTGATAAGTTAGAAATGAATCTCCTGATATAAGCAATTCTTCCTTGAAATCCTCATAGCTCTTTTAAGGTGCGTGGAGGACGCATCTCTTGAATGGCTTTGATCTTCTCAAGATCCACGTGTATACCTTTAGCGGTAATGATGAAGCCGAGAAATTTGCCACTAGAGACGCCCAGAAAGGACTTAGTAGGGTTCATTTTAAGTTGATGCTGACGCATTAAATCAAAGATAGTCTTCAAATCTTGGATATGATCCTCCTTTCATCGACTTTTGATTGCAATATCATCAACATAGCATTCGACTATTTTCCGGAGATGTTCGCGGAATATAGTGCTCATTGCTCGCTGATATGTTGCTCCTGCATTTTTGAGACCAAACGGCATCACTGTATAACAGTATGTACCAATCAGCGTTCTGAAGGAAGTATGTCTCTCGTCATCTGGAAACATTTTGATTTGATTGTACCCCGAATACCATCCATGAATGACATTCGTTCGAAACCATACGTGTTATCGATCATGACGTCGGTAATTGGAAGAGAAAACTCGTCTTTAGGACAAGCCGCATTGAGATCGCGAAAGTCTATACAGACTCGGATCTTGCCGGTCTTTTTGAGGACAGGAACGATGTTAGCCACCCATTCAGGATGTTGTTCCTTTCGAATAAATCTGGAAGCCATAAGCTTGTTGACTTCAGCTTCAATTGCATCCATAATGTCTGGACGAAATCGTCGTTGTTGTTGTTTGACCGGTTTAGCATTTAGCATGATATTAAGTTTGTGCGTTGCGATCTTCGGATCTAGTCCTGGCATATCCTCGTAGCTCCAGGCGAAGACATCGATATAATCATGAATAAGCTTGATCATGTCTTGCTTGTCTGTTTCTGAAAGACTTTTGCTGATGAATATTGGTTTGGGGGACCCCTCTTCACCAACATCAATTTGGATCAATTTATCTTCAGTGGGAGGTTCTCTTTGCTCGAACCTGAATTCCCATTGGTTATCTAATCTTTGAGCCCATTATTCTGATTCGGGTGATATTTCAAAATCATCCTCATCTTCATCATTTTCTTGCGGGCCATCGGCAGAGACCATATTGATGGATAGAATAGAACGATGAAAATCGCCAATACTTGTGTCAGAATCCCAAGAGAGGGAATCAGAAGACTCAGATCGTTCGTCTCCATCGGATTCTGAATCCTCATGGACTGCGTTGATAAAGGAGATAGGAGCAATGTAACCTAAACCACATTTTGTCCTTTCGTATGTTAATGGAGGAATTCGAACAGGCATTCTTCTTCCTTTTCCATTATTGAGGCTGGTTCTGAAGTCATAACCCATATTCTTGATGATATTTTTGGACTGCTGACTGTAGCGACGTAGTTGTAACCTTCCAGTATCGTCATTTTTCTCATCTTCTTCCAGGTCAGGAGGATTCTGGGGTCCTTTATAGAAGAATATTGGATTTTCTCCCAACTTTCTAATAGGGACCACGAAGTATGATTTTTGTATAGACTCTAATGATACTTCTGTGTGAAGAGTTTGAACAACTCCTATAGTTAGTGGCTCTAAGCTATCTAGCAATTGTAAATAACTTTGTACATGATTACAGACATCAATATACTGTAAAGGAGATGCTTCATTAATATTAGATGTTGTATTTACAGAAGAAGGCTGAGCCTTATCAGACTTAGTCAAATTAATGACTAAAGGGGGAGAAGAAGAGCGATCAGAAGTTTTGTTTCGATTAAGATCGATAACAAAAGGCTCAGAAGAGGTGAGCTCCCTTGAAGAAGATCGTGGATAAGTAGTACGTCCACTGACTGGAATGACTAGAGTATCTGGTCTAGCCTGAGAAGATGGATGGGGAGTGGTGCGTCCACTGACAGGAATTATCAGCGAACTTTGTGGGGCTTGGAAAGACAATGCAGTAGTACATCCACTGACAGAAATTATCAGTGAACCTTCTTCAGATGGTTTAAGAGACTGTGGATGAGTGATACGCCCTTTTACAGGAATAACAACGGTGTCGACTTTTGATGTCTTATCGTCGTCATCCATATCTTGCAAGACTTTTGAGTATTCATCTTTGTACATGCGAGAGTCACTGAAGTAAGCTTCGACTCCTCTGAATGGATAGAGATCTGCAACTTCCTTTTGAACCTCTCCATTATCATCAACATATTTGAAGCATTGATGAAGAGTCGAAGGAACAATATTATGTTCATGCAAGAATGGTCTCCCCAATAAAGCATTATATGAGCAACCATGATTATCGATGATGTAGAAAGTAACCTTAGTGCGAAGATTGCCTATTTGAAATTTGAGGCGAATCTTGCCCAAAGGCCCACTTTTTCCTTGATTGAATCCCAGGATGGTAGTGATAGTACCGAAAAGACTATGCACGGGTATTTTCAGTGTATCTAGCATAGTTTTTGGCATAATACTGAGAGCGAATCCTGGATCAATCAGTAGACGATCAACCTTCATAGAATCGACATATCCTGTTTAATATAAAGGACGGTCATGTCGATTATCCTCTAGCAGCATATCGTCCTGCGTAAAGGTAATGTTTGGAATTGATTCCAATACATTATGGCAATGAAGACGAGAGACTGGTTCTGTTTCCGGCTTCTTGAGGAAAGTCAGGCAGGTTTCTGCTTGCAACAGTACTTCACTCAGAGTTTCTCGAGTCTCTTTAGAGAGGCGTAAGAGCTCGAAGATTGACAATTTAGATGCTGTATTGGCTAGTTGAGCCAATATATCAAAATTATAAGGCCTTTCAAGTCCTGTAGGAGATGACTTCTTCAATGGTTTGTCGAAGCGGACTTGTTGTTTGCCTTTGTCAGCTGTTGTTGGTTTAGAAGGAACCGTCTCAACAGGAATATTTGAAGGTCCTTCGTTAGAGATTGATGTTGGAGTTGTAACCGGAGGGACATCAGAAGTTTCTTCAGGAATTTCAGCATAATCTTTCAGATATATTTTTCCTGACCGAGTTCCGGTAAGAACTTCGATTTCAGGCTTAGGCTCAGTGTCTATCGAAACCATGTTGCAATTCTTTATCTTGCTCTTGGCTCTTTTGTGCTTGATGAGAGTTTCATTCCAGAAACCAAGGCCAACACGAGATTGATTATGTCTCATAGTGATGGCTAAAGGTGCTTGGAGTCCTTTGCCTGAGTTTAAACCAGGAGCAGTGACTAGATCATAACCCATCTTCGCCATTAATTCACGAGATTGTGAACTATATAGATGGAATGCAGGCTTATATCTATCTTCAAATTGAGGTACAGTTTTTACTTCCGTATGGGGTAAATTTCCTGCCAAGATGAAAGTAGAGGTTAGAGAAAGATTGGGTGTGATACTAGAAGTCACATTGTACGACTTAGTCTTCCCAGGCTTCTTTTTAGACAAAGGAGTCTTCCGAGGCGAAGAGGAAGACGTCTCGAACTCCGTCATTAAATCCGGGTGAATCCACATGATCTCTCCCTTTTTAGTTGTGACAGGAACAAGTCCTTCATTCTGTGCTGGTGGGATGTTCACAACTTCAAGAGTTGCTTTGGGGATAGGAACAATCCCACTTTCCACCATTAACAGAGGAAAGTCACCGAACTGCATTGAAATCACATTTGCTGTGACTGTCTTGTCTTTAGGTGTCAGTGTCACAGCTCCTAATTTAATCATTTCCTGGATCTTTCCTTTTAATACATAGTAAGACCGGATTGTATGACCCAGCATTCTATGATATGGACAGTATTTTGGATGATCCGTCTTGTTGGCTTCATCCGGCTTTTTGATTTCTGGCAATTGTATCTTGTTACCTTTGAGCAAGCATTCAAAGATACCCTGAACATCGTCATCGTCGAAAGAATACTCTTCCTTCGGCCGAGGAGGTCTCTGTTGTTGATTTGTTGGAGCTGGGGTAGCTTGGGTAGTCATTATCTCTTGACTATTGCTCTGGAGTTTGACTTCAAGAGCCTCTTTTCCTTTACGATTGTTGGGTCGAGCACTATTACCAGTACTCTGATTTGATTCTTTGGGAGTCATTTGTACCCCCAGGCCTTTGAAGGTCTCAGCACTGACTTCGACGGCTTTGGCACTGACGATGAAAGAAGGCCAATCTTGGAATTGAGTGTACCCTGTCCACATGCTGATGATTGGTAAGAGATTTGACTTGTAAGTGTCGATAGTAACAGCATCGGGAGTTCCGAGAGGCATTTTGAGGGCTTCTCTTCTGAATCTTTCAATGAAGCTCTCCGTGCTTTCATTATTGTTCTGTTTAATTCTTATGAAGGCCGACGTGGTCATGTCGTTGACGCCTTCATAGAATCGTTCTAGAAACATCTGTTTGAATCCAGCAAATGAAGTAATACACCTATCAGGGAGACTTCGATACCATTCATAAGCGGTTCCTTTAAGATAACCGACGAATACCCGAGTGAGGAGGGCATCGCTTGGTTGCAACTGATCAGTCATTACTTCAAAGTAATTAATGAATTGACTTGGGGAGGTAGTCCCATCAAAGAAAGAGATGGTCGGAGGTTTGTATTTTGGGGGATACGATACCTCCTTCCATTGTATGGGATAAGGCTGCTTGATACCCAATCTTTGTAAGCCATCTTTTTGCTTGAATGCTTCGAACTGAGACCGAAGATTTTTCAACTCTTCAGTGACAGCTCCGGAAGATTACGACATTATTGCTTGTTGAGTATAATTGGGAGGAGGGGCTGCAGCATATGTATCACCCCCAGCTCCGGACTGACTTGGAGTGGGTTGTACATTAGACTGTACCACCGGAATAGTAGAGGGTTCCGGGTTTGGGGCAACAGGAGTATTTAATACCACTGGCGGTACTGTTGTTTGAACTTGCTGAGTTCGTTGCTGAGCTTGCATAAGAGTATGCATAGCAGTCAACGTATCTGCCATAGCTCGCAACTGTTGTTCCAAGGAAGAAATCCTCTGTTCATGAGCTTCAGTGCTAGTCGAAGGCTCTTGATTACCATCTACCATATAAGTGGTAATCGTTCGAGGAATAGACGATGAAACAGTATGTTCTGAATCATCGCTGTGAGAATCAGTCTCTTTCCCGGGGCTATTTATGGAAGTCAATACCGGGAAGTTGGACTCTCCAAGGAAGTCCTCTGTGATCTCCGGATTATCACTTGGATGAGAAGAAGAAGAGACCCTGGTCGAGGCTCCGGTCCTGGATCGGGTGCCGAGGTAAACACCATCTTCAGAATCTGACATAGCATCAGATCGTATTCTACCCCCAATATTTCTAGAGGTCATGTTGACAGAAGCATAAAGAGGTTCGTCTTCGTCCAGTATTGGTTCATGTTGAATCCGTTCGAAAACAGATCGTCTTTTTGGAGAACAACAACACTGAATTACGACCCGAGGTTGGAAGTTACAACCATGCTTTTTATGGCAAATATGAGCAATGTCATAGCCAGATGGAGTGTCGATTCTCCGTTTGTTTTGCAAATGTTCCCGGAGAACTGTAGGAACAGATTGGGAAGTACTTGAAGATAGTTTCTGTGTAGAAACTTGTCTTTTATTCTTCTGTCTTGAGTGTATAAAGACCGATTAATTTGAGCGATATAGTTCTTGGCATATTCTGCATCAGGGTCTAGTATACTTGTCTCAGTTTGATAAGGCTTCTTTATACCGGAAGTGGAACCGAGATGATTCCGGTTAAGCTTGTTACGAAGATCCGTAGGAGATATGACTTTAGTATCAGTCTTGAATACTTGTAATTTGCCTTTCTTAGATCGAGAAATTTTGAGAGAAGGAAGATGGACATTATTCCGACTGGGAGTCGGTAATAATCCATCTTTAGAGGAAGTAGCCAAAAGGCATTTTCTTTTGTTTGATCTAGTAAAAGTACTAGTCAAATTAACTCCAGAGGTAAAGACCTTAGGAGTAGAGGAGTTGACTAAAGAGTCTTTCTCCTTGGTTGGCACAAGATGTGCAAGTTGTGGGGGAATCATTTGTATGTTCTGTGGAAGAGAACCCCCAGCCTGATTTTGAGAAACAGCCAAAGGACTGTATTGGTTGGCATACGCTGACTTCAGTTTGGAATTCTGGTCATACGCTGCCTTTTTACTAGCATATGCTAGCTTTGGCTTAGCGTACGCTGCCTGCTATTGGCTTTTGTTGTACGCTGCCTTTGCCGTACGCTGCCCTTTGACTGCCATACGTACAGAGTCATTAATGGCTAAAGAGCCGACTGCTGTCGTAAGGGTAGAAGGAGAAGAGTCCAGAGATGGTTTTCCTTGGACACGCTGACTTGGTTAAAGAACCCACTTTGTCAGCGTGACTAGGAGAAGCCACTGTTGCCGTGTTCAGAGAAGTCGAGGCGTGCTTCGTTGAAGTTGGAGACGTGTTCTTGTCAGCGTGAGTGACAGAAGCGTCTCGGGCCGTCGAAGAAGACTTAGGGACATAGACAGAGCGTCCCTTCTTCTTGGCAGCAAGAAGAGCGGAGGAAGCAGTTCGGCCCTCCTTCGCTTTGAGTATTTTTTCGTAATCAGATTGGTCGAATTATACGACCATCACTTTCTTCGTCGAGCCGATCGACGAAGTATCGTATTGAGTTGTTGCTATCTCGTTGGAGGAGACAGCTTTCCCCAGCAGAGTCGCCAATTTGTTTTCCATAAATAAATTCACTTTATTTATTGTGTTTCTGGAAAAATTACAACTATAGGAATCTGATCTAGAAGACAATCACTTTATCCCTTGGACGATGCGATGAAGAAAACTCGAACTTCGAAGAACTTGGACAGCAACTGGGCAATCTCTCTGTTCTCTCTGAATTGAATGTAGTATATGATGAAGATGAAGAAACTCTCTTTTATAGAGTTCTGGATAACTGTTCTGAAGCATACGCTCAGTCAGTTACTTGACGTGTGCATAACTGCAGGGACGTGTGGCGAATTCTGATGGAGACACATTAGAGTGCGGTTGAAAGTAGTAGAATATATCTAGGAGAGATAGATGGCATGGATGCCACGTTGCATAACTTCTGAATAAGTGGGTAACTGAGTATAGGACACGTGAGAACGTGTGTTGACTGTACGTTTAAAGTCATCCTGAATGCATTTGCTATGATACACTGTCTTTGTTGAAGAGGAGTCATATGCTACCTTTTGAAGATATATGTCTTGCATATGCTGACTTGGATAGTATAGAGTCATATAAAGCTGATACGCTCACTTTATTAACAAGGAGTCGTATAGAGTCCATACGCTCACTTGATTGATAAGGAGTCGTATGGAGTCCATACGCTCACTTGACAAGGAGTCGTATGGAGTACATACGCTCACTTGGTTGACAAGAAGTCGTATGAAGTACATATGCTCACTTGGTTAACAAGGAGTCGTATGGAGTCCATACGCTCACTTGGTTGACAAAGAGTCGTATGGAGTACATACGCTCACTTGGTTGACAAGGAGTCGTATGAAGTCCATACGCTCACTTGGTTGGCAAGGAGTCGTAAGCTTTGAGGGAGTAGACACGTGGCTGTCCTCAATCTTCTCAAATACGCCATATCTTATAATAACTGACAAATATCTCTCGAGCGTCGTGTTACAGATATGATGGCTGACAGACTGTCAGAAATGACAATAATGATGGCTGTGCGTTTATAATAGCTGATGAGCTGTCCTCGTAAGAGACAAAATCAATTCTCGAAAACCCATACGACGGTTAATCTTCATAGGGCAGCTGTCTTTGTACGATAGACGAAGTGTCAGATTCATCCTCCATTAAACGTATGCTGTGCTGTCATTCAAGAAATAATAAAATATTCACTGAGCGTACGGCTTTGGCTGAGCGTATGGCCTTGAGCGTATGGCTTTGGCTGAGCGTATGGCCTTGAGCGTATGGCTTTGACTGAGTCTTATGTCAGCGTGTCATAATTTTTCACACCCTACAATCGGGAACCGAAAGTCCCAGAACACGGATCGGGGGGCTGGGACAGCAATGAACAGTAGCGTCGCTGCCACAGAACAGCGGATCGGGGGTCGCGGCTGCAGGATCCGACGGGGTCGGTCGGAGACGGTGGCCAGGGGAGCTGCGGCCAGGGGGACACGCGCAAGGGGGCGCGGGGATGGGCGCGGGGTGCGAGCGGGATCCGGCGGCGACGGAGGCCGGCGGGGCGCACTGGCCTTCGCTGGACGGGCGCGGCGTCGGGGGCTGGAGGCCGACCGGACGTCGGGGCTGGCGCGGTCGGGTCGAGTCGAGCAGTGTCGGGCAAGGGAAAAAGAAGAGGGGTTTTGAGAAGAGGGTTCTGATCTCGTGAAGAGAAGAGAGGGGAGTTGCTCCTCCAGAGGAGTGATGGGTTTATAAGGAGAAAAGAGAAGAATGGGTATGTGGGAGAATGAATGGAGAGGAGAAGAAGGGGGAAGGAAAGTTATTGAACGTGTAGTAGGGAGTGGGTTGTGCTGGTCCTCGTGACCAGCACAAAGGAAATATTAAATTTTATTTTTAAAATATTAACCAAATCAGATTTTAATAGAAAAGGGGTTCGGGCTCAGGCCTGGGTCTGGGTTCGGACTCGGGTCTGAGTTCAACCAAAAATCCTTGTTTAATTAATTTCGAAATAATTTAACACCCAAAAATATAATAGTAATAATAATAATAGAAATACTAATAACAATAATTCACAGAAAATGGGTTTTACAATCTTCCCTCCTTAGAAAATTTTGTCCTCGAAATTTAAAAGCAAGGTTAGGGATTACCTCAAGTCTCAAACAGGTATGGGTACTGCTCCCGCATCTGGTCTTCTCGCTCCCAGGTCGACTCGCCTGGTGAGTTGTGCCGCCACATCACTCTGACTATTGGCGTCACGGTGTTCCTGGTTCTCTTCTCGCCTCGGTCCAATATTGCCACTGGTTTCTCCGGCACTGTGAGGCTGGGTCCAATCTCCAGCTCTGAATGGTCCAAGATATGGCTCGGGTCCGGGATGTAGCATCTCAGCTGCGAGACGTAGAAGACGTTGTGGACGCCTTCGAGACTTGGGGGTAGAGCCACCCGATAAGCTACTTCTCCAATCCTGTTAAGTACTACAAATGGACCAATATACCTGGGGCTTAACTTTTCTGGTCTGCCGAAACGGATTGTTCCTCTGGTAGGCGAGATCTTCACAAATACACTGTCGCCTTCCTCAAACTCTAAAGGCCGTCTGCTGCAATCGGCCTAATGCTTCTGTCTGTCCTGGGCAATCCTGAGCTTGTCTCTAATCATTCTCACCTTCTCTGCTGCTTCGGTCACCATCTCAGGTCCAAGCAACACTCGTTCTCCGACGTCATCCCAGGTAAGTGGAGTGCGGCAACGACGTCCATAGAGTGCCTCGAACGGTGTCATCCTAATGCTAGCTTGGTAGCTGTTGCTGTAAGAGAACTCTACCAAGTGCAAATGGTCTTCCCAAGACCCTACAAATTCCAGGACGCAGGATCTCAGCATATCTTCTAGCGTCTGGATTGTTCTCTCCGATTGCCCGTCAGTCTGAGGGTGGTAGGCGGTGCTGAACTTCAGTTGGGTTCCCAAGCTGTCATGCAAACTCTTCCAAAAGTGAGAGGTAAATCTAGTATCTCTGTCAGATACGATACTTACCGGAACTCCATGAATCCGGTAGATGTGCCGCATGTACAGTGCTGCCAACTTCTCGGTGGATAAACCAACCTTGAAGGGGATAAAGTAAGCTGGCTTCGTCAGTCGATCCACTATAACCCAAATGGCATCCTTCCCTCCTTGGGATCGAGGCAGTCCCGATACAAAATCTATCATTATGTGCTCCCATTTCCACTCCGGAATGTCAAGCGGCTGCAATAATCCTGTTGGTCTCTGCCTGCTAGCTTTAACTTGCTGACAAATTAAACATCTTGCCACATACCTGGATACATCCTTCTTCATTCCGTACCACCATACTATAGTCTGCATATCCCGGTATATTTTGTTGGCTCCTGGATGTATGGAATACTGCGACTGGTGCGCTTCTTACATCAGCTCGTTCCTCAGTTCGCCAGTTGGTACGCAGAGCCTTGTACCATTCTTCAATGCTCCGTCGCTGGCGATTGAGAATCCTTCGAGTGTTCCTGCCAACACTTGGTCTCTAAGTTTGCAAAGCGTCTCGTCTTGGAATTGTGTCTCCTTGATCCTGTCCATAAGACTCGAACGCACTTGCAACTGCATCAATGATGATTCATTTCCTGGTACGATGGCTTCTCTTCCAAGCTTCTTCATCTCCTCCTCGGGCAGTACAATCTCTAATCCAAACTTCTCCATGTCCTCCAGCAAATGGCGCTCCCTGGTCAAGAACATTGCCATCGGGTATCGACTAAGTGTATCTGCAACAACATTAGCCTTACCCGGATGGTACTGCAGGTTGATATCAAAATCCTTCATTAGCGCCAGCTATCGTCTTTATCTCATGTTCAGCTCCTTCTGAGTAAAAACATATTTCAGACTTTTGTGGTCCGTAAATATTTCCACTCTCTCTCCGTACAGGTAGTGCTTCCATAGCTTCAAAGCAAATATCACCGCTGCAAGCTCCAAATCATGTGTGGGGTAGCTCTTCTCATGAGTCCGTAATTGTCTAGATGCATAGGCAATTACTTTTCCGTGTTGTTGAAGAACGCAACCCAGTCCTTTTTCGGAAGCATCACTATAGATTGAGAAACCGCCGGTACCTGCGGGTAGCGCAAGTATCGGCGCAGTTGCAAGCCTCTTCTTCAGTTCCTCAAAAGCTGACTGGCACGCTTCAGACCATATGAACTCTTCATTCTTCCTAGTAAGCTTCGTCATTGGCTCCGCAATCTTGGAGAAATCCTTCACGAACTTCCGGTAGTAGCCAGCTAGTCCCAAAAAAGCTTCTGATCTCTGCAACCGAGCTTGGTGCAGTCCACTTCTCAATAGCAGCTATCTTCTTTGGATCCACCGAAATTCCTTTTCATGTGACAACGTGGCCCAAAAATTCTACTTTGTCTAAAAAAATTTGCATTTGGATAGCTTACCATAGAGCTTCTCCTTCCTCAAGGTACTCAGCACTTTCCTCAAGTGCTCTTCATGCTCTTCCTCCGTCTTCGAGTAGATCAATATGTCATCGATGAAGACAACAACAAACTGATCCAGATATTTATAAAAAACCTTGTTTATGAGGTTCATGAATACCGCAGGAGCATTTGTCAGTCCAAACGGCATGACCAAGAATTCAAACTGCCCATACTTGGTGTTGAACGCCGTCTTGGGAATATCCTCCTTCCTGGCCTTGATTTGATGGTAGCCTGATCTGAGATCTATCTTTGAAAATACCTTGGCTCCGCTCAGTTGATCAAACAGGTCGTCGATCCGGGGCAGGGGGTACTTGTTCTTGATGGTGATATTGTTCAGCGCCCGGCAGTCGATGCACATCCGCACGGTTCCATCCTTCTTGGGCACGAACAAAACTGGTGCTCCCCAGGGTGAAGCCCCGTCTCTGATAAATCCTTGCGACTTCAGCTCATCGATCTGATCCTTCATCTCCTTATCCTCCTTAGGGTTGACTCTGTAGCATCCCCGAGAAATAGGAGAAGAGCCGGGTACTAGATCGATGGTGAATTCCACATCTCGATCTGGCGGCAATCCTGGAAGACTATCTGGAAAGACATCCATAAATTCCGCAATGATAGGGTGAGGAGGCCCGGGTTCTTCGGTGATTGAGGAGTAGGTGATACTCTTCATATCTTCCGGAGCCCGAGAGATTACAAACTCCGGTTCTCCTGGTGGGCTGAAGATTACACATCTTCGGTGATAATCTATCAGCGCATGCTGTTCACTTAACCAGTCCATCCCTAGGACTACATCATAGTTGGGCAGGGGCATCACTAGTAAAGGTGTTGAGAACTGATGGCCAGAGATGGTTATGGGACAATTACAAGCTTCAGTGATGGGTATAGGTCCACCACCGGTCATAACTCTACTAATCACCTTGCTAAGTCCCGAATCTATGTGGTGTGCAGACATAAACTTTGATGATATAAAACTATTTGATGCACACGAGTCAAATAATGCTAGAGCAGGATGTGAAAACACATAAATGGAACCTGTGATGACATCTGCGGTGGGTTCCTGCTCTGGCTCCTGCTCATCAGCTGCTAGGGCAAAAGCTCGCCCGGTCTTCTGCTGGTGCTTGTTTGCCATTGATTGTAAAAGAACAAAACAATTATCGGAGGACTGAACTTAGACTCACAATACAAACTCGCTCGTACAAAGAAAGCCTAGGGACGAAAACCTAGGTACAGCAGACTAAGTACGATTGTTTATTTTTGATTCTGGGGGGTGACGATAGAGGCTCGGGAAAGCGACGGCCGCTCTGCCTTACTCCTTGGACGATCGGTATGCAGCCTTGGCTCGGGGAAGATCTGCTCGGCGTTGACGAAGAAAGGCTCTCCTTACTCTCCTCGGGTTGCTCTCCTGACTTCTCTTTCTCTGTGATTATCAAGAAAAGGGGGAGCTCTCTCTGTGTAGATCTCTCTCTTCTTATTTTTTTATTCTTTTATTGCCGACCTCTCTCTCTCTTCTTCTCCTTTTTTTTGACTCTGTGTATTTTGCAAGGGAATGGCACCCTGCTATTTATAATAGTGGAGAAGCATCATTAGGGTTTGGCTGATTACCCGTTCTCAAAGTGGCGGCGGCCTGGTGATTGATCAATCTGGACCATTAGTCTTGAGTGTGAAGGATCTGGACCATTAATGTGGATTATGCCAAATCCCATCAATAATAAATGTTGATTGCAATAAATCTCCATCATGATGATTTGCTGATGTCTGCAAATCTAAATGAATCAATTTAATTCATTCTCTTGCCACGTGTCCCAAATTATTAGAATCTGACCCGAAATTTGATTATGTTTAGGACACGTGTCCTGTCATCATTATTGAGCCGCATGAGGAGTGTTCATATTTGGGCCACATGAAGGTCGTCATGACCGAGCCGCATGGAAGATTTCATGACCGAGCCGCATGAATAGTCTCTACACTCGAACCGCATGAAGGTTGTCATGACCGAGCCGCATGAATATGTTCATGACCGAGCCGCATGAATATGTTCATGGCCGAGCCGCACGAGAGTCTTCATGGCCGAGCCGCATGGGTTTCTTAATGGCTGAGCCGCATGGGGGCCTTCATGGCTTGAACCGCATAGATTTCTTTGCACTGGCCGCATGAACTCGTCTAGTCTGGCCGCATGGACCTGCCTCGAAGCTTGGTAGACAGCGCCGTATTGGTGAAGATTTTCCTTATTTCCTAGAAAAATTCTGCTTTTCGTGTCAGTCATTATGACAACTTTATGTCAGGTCTGTCATCTGTCAGCTGTCAGCCGTCAGAACATTAAATACGTCCAGACGTTGAGCACAGCTGTTTTGAATGCCACGTGGCCTCTCTCTCTGAGCCGCATGGAGTTTACTCGAGTTGCATATGTGTTTGAGCCACATGGGACTCCTGAGCCGCATGAAGCTCGTCTGATTTTGAGCCGCATGAAGCTTCCTGAGTTCTGTGCCGCATGAAGAACGTTTCATGACCGAGCCGCATGAAGGACGTCTCATGACCGAGCCGCATGAAGGACGTCTCATGACCGATCTGCATGAGGAATGTCTCATGACCGAGCCGCATGAAGGACGTCTCATGACTCGCATGAGGAATGTCGTGATCAGCCCGTGCACTCGCTTTGTGGGCCCGGGTATCCCGAACACACGAGTGCGTAGGTATCATGTTTGCTCCCTGATGTGGGGCTAATAGAAACACTTGCCCTCGATCTTTGTTGGGAGACTCTTGAGAACCACTCTGTCCGTTTGCCGCCGGGGGCTGGACACGAGCGGCTTTGTACAACTTTCCATCAGAGGCCCACTTAGCGGGACGCTCGTGATGGTCAGAGGTTGGGACAGCTGACTGAGCCCGAAGAGCCCGCGCTGCCCTAGACTTCTTCTACTTAGCACCCGAAGGTGCGCAATAGGAAGAGTCCAAGTTTGGAAGGAGGGAAGAGAAGTTGGTGCCCTTTTCAAAGGAGGTAAGGGGGCTCTATTTATAGAATGGAGTAAGCCCTTTCTTCTTCTCCTTTCCGATGTGGGACTAAAAGCAATATTTTCCATGCTTCTACAGGACCCCCTTCAAAGTTTCCAAATTGCAAATTTGGAACACTTTGAATAAGAAGCATGGAAAGTAGATTTGTTTAGGTGTGGCAATCCAATCAGAGGTAGCATGGACGTGATAGGTTTGGGTACTTCCGCTGGGGATGTTATGTGGACTTATCATCCTTGGCGTACCTTGGTTTTAGGTACGGATAATAAGTTGAGAGAGGGAACCATCATATTTACTCAGAGGTGGTATGGACGTGGTAAATATAAGGTTGATGGTAGAGCTTTCCTACTCAGAGGTGATATGGACATGGTAGGAGCGAACTCGAATGAGGATACATAGAACAACTCAGAGGTGCTATCAACATGGGAGTTCTATGCATTGGGTGAAAGAATGCTATGGAACAGCTGGGCTCCGAAAGCATGTGATGATGAGGAAAGATGTGGATGTACTAAGGGACCTAGTACGGCATTTGTGGTCAGCAGAGGACATTTGTGGGCCTATTATCCTTGGCATACCTTGGTTTTAGGTACGGATAATAAGTTTGATAGGGATACCTAGGACAACTCCGCGGTAAGGCGGATATGGAGGTTCTTGGTATCGGGCGAAAGAATACCATGGAGCAGTGAACAGTTTTCTGTTTTCTTTCTCTGTTTTTCTTTTTTTTTTTGTCAAGGGATGTGATCCCAGATGATGTAGTACTTTGAATTTTGAATAAATGAGCATGTTTCAACTCATCTTCTCTTTCTTGTACTTGTGGTGTTTGTGGAATTGGACCTGCTGGGGGATTATTTGTGGACCTGTTACCCTGGGCGTACCTTGGTTTTAGGTACGGATAACAAGTTTGGTCAGGATATCCGGAACAGCCATGGCAAAGTGGTCATGGGTGCTCTCGGTATTGGGAAAAAGAATGCCGTAGAGCAGCTGGGCTCCTGGGGCATGGTGAGATGGTGGATTTATGCTAAGAAGCTTAGCAAGGGATATTTGTGGACCTATTATCCTTGGCGTACCCTGGTTCAGAATACGGATAATAGGATGAAAGGAAACCAACATATTTGCTCAGAGGTTATGAGGACATGGCAAGTATGAGGGTTTTACCGTGGAATCTTCCTGCTCAGAGGTAATGAGGACATGGCAGGGGAGACTTCACGGAAGATATTCGTGGTCAACAGCGGACATTTGTGGTCAACAGAGGACGTTTGTGGTCAACAGAGGACATTTGTGGTCAACAGAGGACATTTTGTGGTCAACAGAGGACATTTGTGGTCAACAGAGGACATTTGTGGTCCTATTATCCTTGGCATACCTTAGTTTTAGGTACGAATAATAAGTTTGATATGGATACCTAGAACAACTCCGCGGTAAGGCGGATATGGAGGTTCTTGGTATCGGGCGAAAGAATGCCATAGAGAAGCTGGGCTCCCGGGGCATGATGAGAAATTTGCGGTCAACAGAGGACATTTGTGGGCCTATTATCCTTGGCGTACCCTAGCTTAGGATACAAATAATAGGATGAAGGGGAACCAACATACTTACTCAGAGGTAATGAGGACATGGCAAGCATGAGGGCTTTTCACTGCGGAGTCTTCCTGCTCAGAGGTAATTAGGACATGGCAGGAGTGGACTCAACGGAGGGTATTTGTGGACCTATTATCCTTGGCGTACCCTGGGGTTTTTGTTTTTTGGTACAGATAATAAGTCGAGGGGGGACCAACATATTTACTCAGAGGTAATGAGGACATGGCAAATATGAGGGTTTCTTCGACGGAGCCTTCCCACTCAGAGGTAATGAGGACATGGCAGGAGTGGGCTCAATGAAGGAGGGTACATAGAACGACTCAGAGGTAATGAGGACATGAAAGTTCTATGTAAAGGGGTGATTTGTTTTTGGCGGAAGCGAAACGACTCAGAGGTAATGAGGACATGGCCGTTTTAGAATTTCGTGGATCGGTTACCCTTTTTGTGCACTGGGAGTGCGGGTAGTAGATCATGAGGGAGGATCTCTTCCAGGAAGAAAGTTCAGAGGTATGATCATACATAACTTACTATCTGAAAGAGTGACCGAAATGTGAGTTCAGAGGCACCAGCGGGTATATATCTCGATAATCTGGAATGTGGAGAGGTGAGTTCAGCGGCACCAGCGGGTACATGACTCGATAATCTGGAATGTGGAGAGGTGAGTTCAGCGGCACCAGCGGGTACATGACTCGATAACCTAGAATGTTGGAGAGTGTGAGTTCAGCAGCACCAGCGGGTACATGACTCAGTGATCTGGGAAATTTGGAGGCGGAATGTGAGTTCAGTGGTACCATAGGGTACATAACTCAATCATCGGGGATTTTTTTTTTTTTTTGATGTCGTTTCGGACGTAATACTTCTTCAGGAACTTGTCGTTGATGGGCAACATGAGCAAGTCTCAGTGTGAGCAGCCACATATTTGGCCAGCTCCGACTCTTCTTCGGCCACCCCCTGTGTAAATGCAGACTGAGAGGATGACTTGGGCAACTTGATCTTCAGAGGCTCAACTGGCGGAGCAGATCGTGGAGTTGTTGGTAAACTAGCAACCCCCAGTTTGGTACTTGATGTGAGGCGAGGGGTGGCTGGTTCGTTGGAAGTGTCAGACCTCGCGTCGGGGTGACGGCCCTTTTTAGGAAGACGTATTATGAGCGGTCTGTCGGAGGGATTGAGTTTCTCCGCTTGGAGCTGACCGACTCTCGGTAGTCTGATGGTAAAAGGCCCTGGTGTGGGTCTCGGCACTTGGCCAGACCTCGGCAGCCGGATTCTCATCTGCTCTTCTTGCGCCGATAGACTGATTGCGTCCTTACGCAGAGTAGCCGTAAGGGGTGCAGAACTGCCCGGTTTGCGAGCGTGGAGGTGGATCGTCAGGGGTTCTTCTGATCTTGTGGTTGTCTTGGTGTGAGCTTGCACCTCCTCTTCGACCAGATGCTTCTTTGATTTTTCGTACAGACAGGAGTCTGAGTAATAAGATTCGATCCCTTTGAAGGGATCGATATCAGCAAACTCTGTCCTCACGAAGCCGTGCTTATCGACATATTTGAAGCATTGGTGTAGCGTGGAAGACACGATCATGTAATTGTGTATCCAAGGCCGCCCCAGAAGGATATTGTAAGAAGTGTCGACATCTATGACGTAGCAGGTGACTTCTGATTGGAGATCGCCAATCTGACATTTCAAGCGAATCTTCCCTATTGGGTAGCTCCTGCCCGAATTGAAACCGCTAATGGCGGTGCTTGTAGGCGTCAGGCGATGCATTGGAATGCGAAGATGATGTAGCAGACCCTTCGGAATGATGCTTATGGAGGACCCAGGATCAATGTGCATTCGGTCTACCTTTACGTCGCCGATGTATCCAGTGTAGTACAATGGGCGATCGTGCAGGTTAGTTTTAATGAGCATATCCTGCGGAGAGAAGACGATATTGGGCATTGCACCTGTACACGCACTATCTTGGAGATCTGTAGGCTGATTATCTCCCGTGAGGTTGACCTGAGCCAAGTATGCGTCGGTATTTTGGAGCGCCTCACTTAGAGCCGTGCGGACATCCTTTGAGAGCCTCAGGAGTTCATATAAGGATAATTTGGCCGGTGTATTAGCCAATTGCGCCAAGATGTCGAAGTTGTAGGGCCTCTCCAGCCCCTGAGGTGTCTCCTTTCAGAGGGATTTGTCGAAGCGAGTCTCCTTCGGCCTAGGCTTGTCGGTCGTCGAAGGCTGAGCCGGTCCCGGAGTATCAGCGTTTGTGGGCTGCTGATCATTAGTCGGATTCTCGGCCACTGGTTGGGCTTGTGCTCCAGATCGAGTAGTGACGGCTGAGACTTCCTCCTCCTCTGTCGAGGCGGTGCGACATGATCTGACCTTTCCACTTTTCTTTTTAGAAGGTAAAGTGGGCTGAGTCACCTCGTGGACTAGGTCCGGATGGACCCACATGATTTCCCCTCGTGATGTGGTGAGAAGTACTAGGCTGGGAGTTTGATCACGGGCAGGCGGAAGATTAGTGATTTCCATCGTTGCCAGAGGGATGGGTATGACACCGTCTTGAGTCTCTGTTGGAGGGAAATTGCCGAATTGTACGGACACCATGTTGGCTGCTACGGTTACCTCCTCGAAGTCGATAGCCAGAGCGTTCGAATCGATGAGGTTCTGGATATACCGTTTCAGTTGGTAGCAGTCGTGTGTAGCATGGTGGACGTAGCGGTGGTAATGGCAGAACTTCGGATTTTCCAAATCAGCAGGCCGAGGTTCCCGCCTTGGTGGAGGAAGCTGAATTCTATCTCCTTGTATAAGCATGTCCAAGATAGGCTTGACGTGGCCGTCTTCGAAAGAATAAGTGATTTGAGGCCATTGTTTGTCTGCTGGCTGTGGCTCGGGCTTCTGGGCTGTATCGGTCACCATGGCCTGCTTGCCTTTGTTGTCCCGGTTGTTGGAGGGGCTACCCCCATTGTCGTTGCTGGCGTTGGGACGCTTCCCCTTGCTCTCTCCCTCTGAGATATGCAACCCCAGTTGGCGAGCTTTCTTCAATCGTTCCTCGGCACTTGTAGCGCTGATGATAAAGGCCTTCCAGTCCTTGAATTGACTTTCGCCCATCCAGAGACTAATTGTTGGGAGTAGTCTCTTTTGGCAAATTTCAATCAAGGAAGAGTCCGGGTTGCCAGATGGTAACTTCATTGCGGTTTGACGAAACCGCTCAATATAATTCCTTGTCAGCTCTTTCTCTCCTTGGACGACGTCCATGAGGGTAGACATCGTGACGTCCTGTCCTACCTCATAGAACCTCTCCAAGAACAAGCGCTTGAAGCCAGCGAAGGAGTGGATGCAATTATCTGGCAGGTTGCGGTACCAATCGAAGGCGACTCCTTCCAGTGCCCCAATGAATAACCGTGTGAGGATGGCGTCATCATGGGGCAGATGGTCGGTAGTGACGTCAAAGTAAGTGATGTACCGGCTTGCTGAAGTCTTACCATCATATGGGTTGATATTGAACGGCTTATATCTTGGGGGAAAGGGCACATCCCTCCATTCAGCTGGGTATGGTTGCCTTATTCTGAGGTCTTGAGAATTTTCTCGGGCGTGGAACATCGCTCGAAGCTCCTGAACCTCTCTCCTTACTTCTCGGGCCTCATCTGTCGCGGTAGGGGCCGTTATCTCGGGAGCATTATTGCCCGGGTTTGGTGCCGCTGAATTTGAATCTATGTTGTTCGCAGGACCCGTGCTTGTCTGACCAGGTGACACTCCCTGCAGAATAGGAAGCGCTGCTTTGATCTCGTCTACAGACTTGACCAAGGCGTGCAGTATGGCCTCCAAAGTGTCGATACGTTGGCGATCGCCGGAACCACCTTGGCTGTTGTCCGTCATGAATACCGTCCTCACGTGAGGAGTGACAGAAGGAGAGGTGGCGGACATACCCTCCGAGTCATACTCATGCATCGAAAAATCGTTAGGATATGTGGGGATGTTCTCTTCAGGTTCGGACTCGGAAGGAACAGTACCCCCAGCTTCAGAGCTTGCTTCGTTTAGGACGTCCTCGGGGACGTCAGTATCTGTTGTATCCGTCGGAGGATTTGCTTCCTCCAGTCCGTCTTCTTGGAATGTCGGGTTGTCGTGGAGGTTTGGAGGAGTGCTACCCCCAGTTCCGACGACCCCCAATGACGTAGACGGCGAACTTCCTACTGCAGCAGTTTTCGTCTTTGAACGGGTGTGTTGGAATACTCCAGTAGAGGATAATCCTTTAGACGACGGCTTCTTAGCTGCAATAGTTGACACCTTTGGGCTGGAGATGCTTGTCTTCTTTCCTCTCCCCTCAACGGGGACTTTCCGTACGGAATTGCAGGAGGCAACGGGAGGTGCCTCGTCTTCCGAGCTCGGATGTTGTAATCTTTGGAAGACGGATGGCCGGTCTTCCGTTACTGCCGTGTTGTTGCAACAGCAGTTGACGATAATCTGGGTGCAGTGACGTCCCTGTGAGGACTCTCTGCACGCTGAGGCTCCTTCTCTTTCCTTGCGTTTGTGGAGGATAGCTTCACGCAGGTCAGAGGGACCACTTTGTCCGTTTGCCGCCGGGGGCTGGACTCGAGTGGTTTTATACAACTTCCCGTCAGAGGCCCGTGTGATACTCAGCGGGACGCCCCGATAGTCAGAGGTTGGGACAGCTGTCTGGACTTGATGAGCCCGCGCTGCCCTAGACTTTTTCTTTTTAGCACTTGTGGGTGCGTAATAGGAAGAGTCCACATTAGGTATCACAGAGTCTGGATTTTCATCCAGAAAATGATCAGAGTTAGGACCGCATGAGAGTCGGTCGAAAACTGATCGAGAGAAGCGCGGTAGAGACGCTATGCGGCTAGCGTTGGGTACCGTGCAGGCTATCTGCATGCGACTGTCTTCTGTTGTGGGACGAGTTCTTATGCGGTTAGGAGTCACGGCCGTGCAGGCTGTCCGCATGCGGTTGGCATCTGTGGCCGCATGGGTTTTCTGCAAGCGGTTGACTTTACTAGCCGCAGGAATCTCATCCATGCGGTTGGAAACTGTAGCTGCATAAGTTATGCGGCTGACAGAAATGGCCGCATGAGTTTTCTTCGTGTGGTTGACGGTTGTGGCCGCATAGATTTTCTTTCTGCGGCTAATACCCCTCTGTGGTTCAGGTTGAGCAGAGACCCTCTTTGCCCCTGCAAGTCCAGCATCATAGTGTTTTCTTCTGCCGGACTTGGGGACAGCAGAGGTGTCTGCGATCTGAAGTGGGGCCGCAGGAGAATCTTTCTCACCGTCTTGAGCGACCGAGGGTATCCCATCGAGGGCTTGGGGAGGAGCAAATGACTTTGGCCTCCACTCTTTGTGAGCCTTCGTGGTGCGGGTGCGTTTCTGGACCGGGCCAGCGCTGCCTTCAGAGAGCATCTCTTCGAACGCCTGTTGGTCGAAGCGGACGACCATCTTCTGTTGTGTGGAGCCAAGTTTGGCTGCATCCGATTGCGTCACCAACTCCTCAGCCGTGGAGAAGTTAGTCCCCAGCAGAGTCGCCATCGTGTTTGCCATTGATTGTAAAAGAACAGAACAATTATCGGAGGACTGAACTTAGACTCACAATACAAACTCGCTCGTACAAAGAAAGCCTAGGGACGAAAACCTAGGTACAGCAGACTAAGTACGATTGTTTATTTTTGATTCTGGGGGGTGACGATAGAGGCTCGGAAAAGCGACGGCCGCTCTGCCTTACTCCTTGGACGATCGGTATGCAGCCTTGGCTCGGGGAAGATCTGCTCGGCGTTGACGAAGAAAGGCTCTCCTTACTCTCCTCGGGTTGCTCTCCTGACTTCTCTTTCTCTGTGATTATCAAGAAAAGGGGGAGCTCTCTCTGTGTAGATCTCTCTCTTCTTATTTTTTTATTCTTTTGTTGCCGACCTCTCTCTCTCTTCTTCTCCTTTTTTTTTGACTCTGTGTATTTTGCAAGGGAATGGCACCCTGCTATTTATAATAGTGGGGAAGCATCATTAGGGTTTGGCTGATTACCCGTTCTCAAAGTGGCGGCGGCCTGGTGATTGATCAATCTGGACCATTAGTCTTGAGTGTGAAGGATCTGGACCATTAATGTGGATTATGCCAAATCCCATCAATAATAAATGTTGATTGCAATAAATCTCCATCATGATGATTTGCTGATGTCTGCAAATCTAAATGAATCAATTTAATTCATTCTCTTGCCACGTGTCCCAAATTATTAGAATCTGACCCAAAATTTGATTATGTTTAGGACACGTGTCCTGTCATCATTATTGAGCCGCATGAGGAGTGTTCATATTTGGGCCACATGAAGGTCGTCATGACCGAGCCGCATGGAAGATTTCATGACCGAGCCGCATGAATAGTCTCTACACTCGAACCGCATGAAGGTTGTCATGACCGAGCCGCATGAATATGTTCATGACCGAGCCGCATGAATATGTTCATGGCCGAGCCGCACGAGAGTCTTCATGGCTGAGCCGCATGGATTTCTTAATGGCTGAGCCGCATGGGGGCCTTCATGGCTTGAACCGCATAGATTTCTTTGCACTGGCCGTATGAACTCGTCTAGTCTGGCCGCATGGACCTGCCTCGAAGCTTGGTAGACAGCGCCGTATTGGTGAAGATTTTCCTTATTTCCTAGAAAAATTCTGCTTTTCGTGTCAGTCATTATGACAACTTTATGTCAGGTCTGTCATCTGTCAGCTGTCAGCCGTCAGAACATTAAATGCGTCCAGACGTTGAGCACAGCTATGCCACGTGGCCTCTCTCTCTGAGCCGCATGGAGCTTACTCGAGCTGCCTATGTGTTTGAGCCGCATGGGACTCCTGAGCCGCATGAAGCTCGTCTGATTTTGAGCCGCATGAAGCTTCCTGAGTTCTGTGCCGCATGAAGAACGTTTCATGACCGAGCCGCATGAAAGACGTCTCATGACCGAGCCGCATGAAGGACGTCTCATGACCGAGCCGCATGAAGGACGTCTCATGACCGAGCTGCATGAGGAATATCTCATGACCGAGCCGCATGAAGGACGTCTCATGACTCGCATGAGGAATGTCTTGATCAGCCCGTGCACTCGCTTTGTGGGCCCGGGTATCCCGAACACACGAGTGCGTAGGTATCATGTTTGCTCCCTGATGTGGGGCTAATAGAAACACTTGCCCTCGATCTTTGTTGGGAGACTCTTGAGAACCACTCTGTTCGTTTGCCGCCGGGGGCTGGACACGAGCGGCTTTGTACAACTTTCCATCAGAGGCCCACTTAGCGGGACGCTCGTGATGGTCAGAGGTTGGGACAGCTGACTGAGCCCGAAGAGCCCGCGCTGCCCTAGACTTCTTCTACTTAGCACCCGAAGGTGCGCAATAGGAAGAGTCCAAGTTTGGAAGGAGGGAAGAGAAGTTGGTGCCCTTTTCAAAGGAGGTAAGGGGGCTCTATTTATAGAATAGAGTAAGCCCTTTCTTCTTCTCCTTTCCGATGTGGGACTAAAAGCAATATTTTCCATGCTTCTACAGTGCTGTCCAAACTGTTGTTGCTGAGTAGGTAGGGGAGCTCTTTGCTGGTTGGTTCCGGTCCGGTGGGCTGACATGGGACAGTCCTTCACTTGGTGGGTGGCAGACCCACAGACTAGGCAGTGTCCTAGCCTCTTCCTGTAGATGTTCGACTGATGCCCTGGCCTCTTACAATAGTCATAGAAAGGGATCTGCTTCTGGTGTGCTCTGTCATTGGTTCTTGCCTGATGATGATGCTGCTGGTGCGAGGGCCTGTTGTTGTTGTTGTTGGGCCTCTTCTGACTACCCTGGAAGTTGCTAGTTCCAGGATACTCCCTCTTGGATCGAGAAGGCTGGCTCTTCTCCACGTCTTGAGCTCGGATCAGGATCCTCTCATAAGTCTTTGCGCCACCTGCGATCACAGGGGTGCGAATCAATTCTCGTAAGCCATACCTGAATCGCTCAGCACGATCCTTGGGGTCAGCTACCAGGTTCTGGGCAAAACGGCTTAGTCGGCCGAACTCTGCCACATATTCGCTGACCGTCATGTTCCCCTGCTTCAGGTTCTGGAATTGCCTTTCCATCTCCCGTATTTCAGATGTTGGAAAGAACTTCCTGCGGAACAGCCTCTTGAAGGTGTCCCAGTCGAGCTGCTTGTCTGGAGTCGAGGTTCATTCCGATACCAGGTGCTCGCCACATCTTGTAATTGGAGTCCTATAGCTTCAGTCTTGAGGTCCTCCGGGAGTTGAGCGACGCTCAAGAGACGCTCCATATGGTCTAGCCATTCATCGGCGTAGATGATGCCCTCGATTCCTTTGAAAGGTCGAGGGTCTTGCTTCTTAAAGCTTTCTATATCTCCAACCTTCATGCAATAATACGCCTCTAATCAAAAGAATAGCCTTAATGAAATATAACTTAACTCTTGAATCATGCTTACCTTAGCAGATCGTGGCTCCGATGAAGTGGTTCCTCATCTCTCGAGGGCAGCCATGGCCACGTTGTGGGCATTCTCCATGCCTTCTCTCATAATCGCGGTCTGCTCGCGACGGGCTTCAGCTTGGACAGCAGTCTGCTCTCTGTGGGCTTCTGCTTGAGCTCTCTGTGCTTCAAGCACTCCTCGTAGCATTCCCACTAGGTCAATGGGATCCACGGGTACTGGTGGGCTAGCTGGTGCGGCCACTACCGCAGGGGTCTGTGGCTCAGCCTGGGATTGCGCAGGTTCCACCGTTTGCGCTGTAGTAGCATAAACGGGCCAGGGAGCTGGTGCAGCATGAGGACGGTCTGTCAGCTGCAAGGGAGGTGGGTCCCGGCGTGCTTGAGAAGGGGTGTGATCGGTTGATGACACCTCATCGTCAGCAGGGCCGGATCGGGTAGTCTTTCCTTTGGCCATGATCTGGAAGGTTTAGGGTACATACATAAGCAAGGTATCCTACCAGTCTATAATCAAACAAAAATATTTATTTATATAATTCGGTCCTATGTCGTGACAAATGTTCTAGTGTTCTAATTATTTCTAGGTATGTTTTCCTAAGTTGTTGTCTGACCTGCATGGGCCACCACTAAAAACATGTCACGACCCGATCCCAACTAGTTGGGTCGAACCGGATCATGCCCAGCCTGTACCGTTGTTGAGACGGCGGCAGTAAGCTGTTCCAGTAGCAGGTAACCATACAACAACACTATATTTGTCACAACTCAACATCGGGAAATGAAACTTTATTAAACTTTGAAATTTAATACAAATGGAAATTGTTCTGAAATGAAATAACAGAATTTGAAATAAAACAACAATGCAGAAAAAGGAAATCTATCTATCAGCCGGATCATCGGCCTCAGTCCAACGTCCTCCAATGGGAACTCTGGCAGCACTACCGGGTACAAGACAGGGTCGTAGTAGCTGCTGATTAACAGCTCAGCATCCTCAATGTCTCCTAAAAATGTATCTCCAGTCAGGAGGGAGCAAAGTACAATTCATGCTAATTTAACAGTTAAATTAAATAATAGAATCATGCAATTCTAAACAGTTTAAACATGTACAGTTTTCAGCAGTAAAACAATGTGATTTGAACAGGCAATGAAATATGACCGGCTTAGGTTTATTACAGTAAAGGATAGGGGTTTTGTTACAGTATGGTCATACTCATTACACTATTCTCCCAGTCCCCAGTAGTTACAGTGCTCTCAGAGAGAGTTTCGTGTTTGCATCATGGTTTAAACTTGCAGTAAAGCGATTAATTAAATAACTGTAAACTAACACAAACTATACTTGCCTCAAAGGAATTGACTGGAGAGGTAGAAGACTTCGAGACGGGAAATCAGAATCGTCCTCGAATTCCTACATTCGAGAAATTGACTCAGATTCCAGGTTTTACCAATCTAGCTACGCTAGTTGAAATCCCTATTTGTGTCCTAATCCATTTTTAGTTCTTTAATTAACAAAACACGAAAACACGATTATTTGTGCGTTGATTTAATATGAGGGAAAAAGATTGTTTTATATTTTTGAGTTCGAAAAACTCGTCGATGCCAGATTATTTGTTAAAACTTGGTATTTTTTTATAATTTATAAGTATAAAGCTAATTTCTTATTTTAGTGAGAAATACATGATTTTTAATTAAGTAAAAACTTGTCAATTTTTAGGTGAGAAAATCTTAATTAATTTTATACGAAAATACTTTTTATTCAATTTACTCGTTAAATAGAAAAAAAACTCGCAAAACCAGAAATAACTAAAAATCTACACTACCAATTACAGTTACAGGCCACAGCCAGCTGGACTTACGCCCATTACAATTTATTTACATAAATTGAAATAAGACAAAACTGTCGTTAGTCCTAAACTGAAATATTAATAAAATATAAACAGAATTTAATAGTAAAAATAATGATAAATATAAAGTCTTAGATATGGTCCAATCCTCAACTTGGCTAATGCCTCAACGTCCGGGCGAAGCCGGTTTCGTTTGCACTTAGCCGGGTCCACTGACCGATACGGTCGTCACCCAAATCCAATATTAAATAAAATCCCAAAATCCGTTTTAAATTCATTTTTAAAATAATCTAGGATTTACGGAAAAATCCGGCAGCATCTCCTCTGTTTTTGGTCAACCCAAAAACTGGGAAATAGCGCCGATAATTTCCTGCAAATCCCAAACCAGGGAAAACCCGAATTTGTATATATATAAAAAAATCCACAACCAATCCACAGAATAATCGGGATGACCCGAATAATTTCGGAAGTCCGATTCCAACCCAAAAATCACAGAACGCTACCGAAAAAATCCGGAAAGCCAAAACATAACAAAAACCAATTCCTGAAATATTCCAAAAATCCAAAATAATCCACAGAACCTTTCCGAAGGTTCCGGAGAAATACGACGTCGCTAAACCGAATTCCCAAAGGGAATCGGGGACCATTTCTCATCATATACTAGAATAAAAATGGGCGGGACAGGGGTTATACCTCAGGTTGCTCGGCTAGAGCTCTCAGATGAAATAACAGAAAGAAATAAGAGCTCCGAACAACAAAATAATCTCGGAACAGCGCCGAAAGTGAAATCCAGCTCCTAGTCGGGAACCGAAAGTCCCAGAACACGGATCGGGGCGCTGGGACAGCAGCGAACAGTAGCGTCGCTGCCACAGAACAGCGGATCGGGGGTCGCGGCTGCGGGATCCGACGGGGTCGGTCGGAGACAGTGGCCAGGGGAGCTGCGGCCAGGGGGACACACGCAAGGGGGCGCGGGGATGGGCGCGGGGTACGAGCGGGATCCGGTGGTGACGGAGGCCGGCGGGGCGCGCTGGCCTTCGCTGGACGGGCGCGGCGTCGGGGGCTGGAGGCCGGTCGGACGTCGGGGCTGGCGCGGTCGGATCGAGTCGAGCGGCGTCGGGGAAGGGAAGAAGAAGAGGGGTTTTAAGAAGAGGGTTCTGATCTCGTGAAGAGAAGAGAGGGGAGTTGCTCCTCCAGAGGAGTGATGGGTTTATAAGGAGAAAATAGAAGAATGGGTATGTGGGAGAATGAATGGAGAGGAGAAGAAGGGGGAAGGGAAGTTATTGAACGTGTAGTAGAGAGTGGGTTGTGCTGGTCCTCGTGACCAGCACAAAGGAACTATTAATTTTTTTTTTAAATGTTAACCAAATCAGATTTTAATAGAAAAGGGGTTCGGGCTCAGGCCTGGGTCTGGGTTCGGACTCGGGTCTGGGTTCAACCAAAAATCCTTGTTTAATTAATTTCAAAATAATTTAACACCCAAAAATATAATAGTAATAATAATAATAGAAATACTAATAATAATAATTCACAGAAAATGGGTTTTACAAGAATGCTCGCGACTATAGGTCGTCGAGGCGATTTCAGAAGAAGGAAGAATGCTCGCGACTATAGGTCGTCGAGGCGGTCTCAGATTTGAGAAGTATTGAACTTGATCCTGAAAGACATGGTAACACTAGAGATAGCATGACTGTGTGAGACGTCAGTTTATGTCGAGTCTTACATGGTCATGGACAACTTGTCGACAAGGTGGGTCGTTTTCCCGTATGGCAACCCGGCGGCCACGGGACCGTTGCGGCCGTCGATTGGAAACGAGTAATTAGATGTGCTGGGTACGGGTTAGACGGGGCTTGTAGCGGGGCTAGCTACCTTGCGCTGAAAGGGGCACCTGTCTAACAAAAGCTAGAGGAGTCCATGATGGCTCTGGGAGTCAGTGACCAAATCATATAGATGAGTCGTCATGGAGGCCATCCGCGTGTGTGCCTTTGGATTGAGTTGAGTTGTTGAATGTATGTACAGTTAGAATACAAATGTTTGGGCTTAAGAATGGCTACAACATAGGCGCCGTACTTCGGCACGAGATGTGGCATCGAGTCTTGAGTTGTCGGCATATAAGTTGCATAAGTTGGTTGAGTTGTTTGAGTTTAAGTCAGGAAACCGCCGCAAGGCAAGGTTGGTTGAGTGACACTAACATTCACAAGTCTTGATTGGGTCAGTTGGTGATCAAAGTAGCAAGGGCCGCGAGGCGGCGATATGGTTTAGTCACCCTGAGTTGCGATGCACGGCACGATGGATTCCTAGCACGATCACATGGAAATGGAGCCTCATCGCGTAGTTGCGTCTCTGATTAAGTGCCGTAAGGCAAACACGACTTGATAGGGTAACGTCGATGTTGCAAGCACAGGATGGTCTAAAGACACAGGATAGGCCAAGGCGTCGGTCCTAAAACTGATCTTAAGGAAAGAGTAGAAAGACAATCATAAAGGGGACTAAGTTCCACAAAGTAAATCAAACGTGTTGGTTTTGTATGGTGGGCGAGGAGCTCATTCCACCAGTACAGTTGAGTACTGACACCCACATAGTTTACATGTGCAGGCACAGGTGGAAGTTCGTGGCACGGAGCTCGCTTGAATGCGTCGAGGCACGGAGTTCCTTGGCGATTCGAAGCGTGCGGCCGCATGGATTAAAGACTTATACGGGACATAATGTATGGACGTCGCCTTCCGAAGCATCCGTTGGCTCAAGAATTGTAATTGAGAGATGAGAGAGAGCTGAGTGACTTATAATGTGAGATGAGTGAGCTTGAGAGACTTGTAATCTTGGCCTGATGAGTGAGCTTGAGAGACTTGTAATCTTGGCCTTGCGTCCCAATGTAACCGTTGTTTCAATATCAATAAAGAGCTTCTTTGAATAACTTGCGTCTGTTCTAATTTTCTGCTGCTATAATTCAATGTCTTTGTATGGGACTTCTATGCGACGACCCCGTCGCAGCCGCTGAAATCGACCGTTATGGAACCCGCCAGGCACGAGCGCAATCTAGGCTCTTGCGGCATCACGCCTTAGCGAGGACGATCGCTCCTACGGGAGCGGGGCGTGACATCTTTGGATCGGGTTATTATTCACATGTAAACCGTATAATTGTCACACATTTATCACCACAAGTATGTGTGCAATTTGGCCAAGTATTAACCTTCCTTTGGGCTGGCTAATATTCGCATGAATTTACACACACAAACATCTAACATCTCTCATAGACTATCTACGCAAGAGAGGTCACTTTGGTGACATCTTGTTTCAATGGGTCTATTTAGAATATTAGACGACTATTGCTAGTCATAAAAGGCACCAAAAAAATTTGAATGTTGACTAAATTTTACAAAACCGAATCATGTCCAAAACTTTATGTACATACATAATTAAAATATTACAACCCAAATAAGATAATCATAAGCATGTGAATCTCTTTACATGATTCAAACAAATATTCTTAATTTGACTAAACTGAGCATTGTCAACATAATAAAATTCACATAATATTTTACTGAAGATATGGACCAATAGATTGCTTCAAATAACCCATAAAGATTATATTAAAATAATCTGCTGAAGATATATACGTCAATATATTACATCAAATATATGACTTAGAACATAAATTTATTGGAAACTAAATTTATGCCAAACATAAAATTGTCTATATTTGATTCCAATTTGTCCTCCAATAATCAACTTAGATTGGAAAACACTCTAAATTGAGTAACACCAAATATCTATCAGCATGAGTAATTGGAATCTAACCGACATTCCATATTAACACTTGTCCAGCAATAAGCATATTCATGCATATTTAATATAATAGAAAATTTCTACGGTCATTATCACATGCGTCCATATCTAATATTTAAGCATGAATAGAGAGGCCATTACTGTACATAAATTATGAATTCTATCAAGATTTTCTTAATATGGCGATCAAATCAACGAAGGATTGACAGCAAATCAATGTACTTTTAAGCAATGGAGAACCATGTATGCGAAAAAATAAAATAAATAAATTATGATGTGCAAACATGTTGGAACAGTTGTTTATGTACGGAAACAACTCAGAAGTAGAAGACAAGATCCCAATAGTTGTTCTCTTTATTTAGCCATCTAGTACAACACTAAGGAAATATATAAATTATATTCCACCATAAATTATAACCCACCATGTGTAGTACTGCCAACAATTTTGATCAAACAACACAAACATAAGTGCCATCCTAGTCCATTAATTATGGATGTATCGTTTGGATACATGTCCAGCATGATCTGGCCGGAACAAATATCTGATTATTTTTTTTTGCATCACAGGATCAAGAAATCAGTTATTGAGAAACTGTAGATCTAATATTCGTATATCATAAATTTTATTTTATGAACCATTGGAACCCTAAATTAAAATTAGAATGAAGGATCTATAATTTCTGAACAATAACAAAAATTGATTCTGAAACTTCAACCTCATAAATCAAACATGAGGCTCTGATACCAGTTATTAGAAATTTATTGTACCATGTCGATTCATGAGATGAAGAACAAAACTAAATGCGGAAGCGTACCTGAATCCATTGTCTTTGCTTGACGGATCTTGAAGCAGACGTCTCTTTATGGGATTTGATCTTCCAACCCGCTACGGCCCTTAATAATAAAGATGAAATCTTTGTTCCTCTCTTTGTTGATGGGATACAGAAGAGAATAGAGAAACCCTCTCTTTTGTGGCCATATGAGTTGGGGACCATAACCCTAATGAATACACACACACACATACACACACACACACACACACACACACACACACACACACACACACACACACACACACACATATATATGTGTGTGTGTGTGTGTGTGTGTGTGTGTGTGTGTGTGTGTGTGTTGATATTTCTAATTTGGCCCCTCATCAAATTAGAATTATCTTCGGCATCTACACATTAATTCCATGACAATTATACCCTTAAGCCAATTTCCAAATAGACCACTTTAATTTGGCTTAATTATTTAGATAGCCCAAACACAATTAATTTTACATGTGTGGCCCCTTAATTATTGAATAATTCCAACAATAACTGCTATTTCAAATAGTGGATTAAACATCGAACTAGAGTTCTCGAGACTGGACTAGTACTCTCAGAGGAAAACTAGTATAAACCTCAGTGTTTGCTTTTGTTTTTCTGAACTTATTTACATTACGCATTTATATTTACTTCCTACTTCGTATCAATTTGATTTATGCCATAATTAATTTTTAAGTTGTAATTTTATTCCGCTGCACACACACGCACTCTATTCACCCCCTCTCTAAAGGTGCTCAACGTTCCTACATATATAAAGGTCAATGCTAAGAGCACTACACAAAAAAAATTTTTACTGATTGTCAACATTTCTGCAATCATGTGCATGTCCAGAATTGCCAAAATTTTGGCAATCTTTGACAGTTCATAACTGCAAAAAATTTGGCAGTCCTAAACACAACAAGGATTGTCAATATTTTTGCAATCCAAGACTGCACAAAATGGTGACATTCACTAATATTTTGGCACAACACAGATGATTTCTTCTTCTTTAACAACATTACAGATGATTTCCATATGTTATGTACAAACCTATGAAACATTATTGAGTCTTGCTCTATTTATATTAGAGTCATGGTGTAAGTTGGGACAGGATGGGTCGATCCAGACCCGGTTTTAATCGAGTTTGACCGGGCCCGGGCCGGGACGGGCTCAACCCGGATTGGGGGACGGGACGGCCCGGTTCGCTGAACCCCGAATCCAGCCCGGTTTTATCGGGCCGGGCTGAACCGGGCCTGGGTTGGGTTGGTTCAGGGTTGGATCGGCAGGCCCGGTTTGGATTAAGAAAACCAAAAAAAAATTTATATGTTTTCTCAAAAAAAAAAAAACTTTAGCAATGAAAAAAAGTTTTCTAAAAAAAGTTCTCTAAAGGGTTTTCTAAATTTTTTTAGTATAGTTTAAAATTTTATAATTTAAAAAACGAAATTAGTACAATAAGACTAAAAAAATATAATAAAAATTAGTACAATTTAAATTAGTATAATTTAAAAATATTTTTATTTATGTTTAGTATAATTTGCTATAAAAACGTTAACTAAAAAATTTAGAAAATAAAAGTAAACAATTATTTATTAATGTCAAGATTTGCATAATTTGAAAATTAATGACTAATACAAGATTACTAGTACATAAACTGTAATTAAAGACTCATACAAGATTACTAGATGTTCATACAAGATTTTAAATGTCGGCGTCGCTTCCTTGACTGTGGTCCCATTTGAATCGTTTTCTACAATGCAAACATTCAACAAGAACTTTAGTGGAGCGTCTTCCTTCGGTATCGCCACTTGCACGCTCATTGTGAACTCCGCTAAAATGATGTCAAATTTTCGGTTCTGATTCAAACTCTTGTTGCGGTACGCGTTGAGGTTGCGGTTGCTGATCTTGTGGTTGTTGTGGTAGTTGATCATCATCCATGATATAAAATAGCCTCTTCATACTAGGTTGCTTGTAAATATTGTAAAAGGAAAGAAATTGTTGGTGCGATTAATTTTGAATATTTATTGCCTATTTATAAAAAAAATTGGTCAAAATGACATATTTTACCCTCAAATTATAGTTGTTGTAAGGGTATTTTTAGCCATTTTCAGGAAAATGATCAAAATACCCTTAAAACGGTAAAAAAAAAAAAAAAAAAAGTCATAAAAATGAGGGTAAAACGGTCTTTTGGCCCTCCCAACAGTAAAAAAAAACTAAAAAAATCAGATGAACCGGACCGGTCTGGGCCGACCAGGTCCGGTTCAGCGGGTTTGACCGGCCCGGACCTGCGGTCAAAACAGACGGGCCGGTCCAGACCGGACTTGCGGGTCCGGAGTTGGAACCTAGCCCGGACCCGCCATCGTTGACCGGGCTCGGACCGGCTCCAACCGGTTTTGATCGGGCCGCCTGGCCCAAGTTACACCTTGATAATAGAGCTATATATAAATTGGTCTCGATGAAAAAATATCCAATTATCCATGCCCTAGCAGTGAGGATTTCAGTTGTACTTTTGAAATCACAATCCTATAATAATTCTAAAATAATGGGATCCAATTTTTTGTAATTGTTTTTTATTGATTTTGCACACAGTGCACCAACAAAAATAAGTTCTCCAAAGTATACAGATGAGCTACAATCATGCACTGATAAAAAAGAAATTCTGCGCATAACATCAGCTTAGGATCCTGTAGTAAAGTGCAGTGAGTTGCAGATAGATGGAAAGAAGCAGCTTTATGATTGAAGGAGCAGCCTTCCCTCATATGAATTGTATCAAATGAAAAAAAAAAATTATTCAAGTGAAACCCAGACAACGTTTGTTCTAAAAAAAAACTTGTTAATAACTTCGCTTCCATTGAACAACAAATGTACACAACTGAGATTTGTAAATTCTGCTATACTACTATCTCACATTCAGAGCCCAGGAGCACTAGAAAAACAGATTTGTTTCATTCTGCGGCTGTAGATATCCCTGCCACATGTTGCATGCAAACCTTGTCGTAAGCCTCGATGTTCAACCAGAAGCAAGGAACAGCTCAACCTCACTAACGAAGCACTCTGCTTGTCGTAACACAAATGGTTTCGCAGCATCCGAAAGCAACCTCCCAAACTCTTCACGTTTTTCCTCGTGTGTTGCATCCTTCATGACCTCTTTTTGTTTCCTTCCAAAGGACTCCACTACACCGTGAATATGATGCACAATGATGTCCACATCCTCCTCGAGTGACAACTTGGATCTCCCTTCTCAACCCTCTCTTGAGCCAAACGTTTCCTCCAAGATATCTACGGTACTTCCAGAATCGGTGAACATCAAACAAACTTTTTGAGATTTGTACATCACTTCCATACCATTGCAATCTGAATCCATGAGCATGTGAAAACCAGCTCTTTGCAAGACCGTTGCTTATCTGTCTTGCAAAGAGGACCCTTGATTGACGATAAGGTTTGAGACTGTTTCTTGGTTAGCACTCTGAACCAGTAGAGGATGCAGGGGTAGCAAAATGCATGGAAACAGTGATCTGGACAGGCTTCTTGTGTGATTGTTCAAGACATATGGGGCAAGGATCATGGTCCTTCTTGCCAGGAGTAGGCACCATATTCTTCACTTCGATGCCAAAGCACTAAATATCTCAAAGAGATATTTGATGCTGATGCGACTTTAGCAGGCAGCAAATCCTGAGAATTGTGCCACCAATCAGAATCAACAATCATAAAAAAAACATATTTTATGAGAAAACTACACTTTGAAGCTACGTTATATGTGTTAGTCCCGGGGCTTGATCAAAGATGAAAAAACAGATGCAATCGAGATCTGAGATGTCACACAAAACTTTGCAGTGATCAAACTCAAGATCTACGATGGTACAATAAATCAAATAGCCAAATCACAATCTGAAGGAGGGAAAAATAGAAGAGAAGATCTTTCGTTCTTCCTTGCAAACGTGTTGCAATTGGGACAGAACGAGTTACAATAAAACTAGAGAGAGATAAGAAGAAGAACAATACTGAGGTGTCAAAACACCGTTGCTCAAAGCAAGATTCGCCCCACACGATCTGCTTCCAGGAACCAGCAAGTTTGAAGAACTTGTGGAACGCTCGAAGTCACCTCTGTTCTGACTCCTCGGATGGACTTGCAATGGCGGCAGCAACTCTCTCTCTTTCTCCTTTTCTGACTTGTAATTTTCGTAGTAGTCACAAAGGAGGCCAGAAGAGAGTATTTATAGAGAGAGGGTGGAAATCCTAGCCGCCTCTTCAGTTATGGAAAGATTGAATCACTTCAAAAAAAGATAGCAACGAATTAATTCAAATCCCACAAAGATAGGATCTGAATTAATTCAAATCCCACAAAGATAGGAATGAAATTTATTCAAATCCCACAAAGATAGGATCTGAATTAATCGCATTAATTCATCCTTTCCATAACCGATTAGTAATCTGCACAGTCAGCGTAGTCCTCCATGCGGCAGCAGCAGCAGCCTGGCTGCATGGACCGCTTGGGCCGCATGGACCACATGAGCTGCATGAGCCGCATGGCCGCATGAGCCGCATGGCCGCATGGACCGCATGAGCCGCATGGCCGCATGAGCCGCATGGGCCGCATGGACCGCATGGACCGCATGAGCCGCATGCCGCATAAGACCGCATGGCCGCATATGAGCCGCATGACTGCTGACGTGCTAAGTGCAAAGTGCGCCAACAAAATGCCACATTACGCCTCATGAGCCCATGAGCCCGAGCCCGAGTCCGAGTCCGAGTCCGAGTCCGAGTCGAGTCGCTAAGCCCCGTTGGGGCTTAGCTCCAAATGGAATTAATCCAAGAGAATGACAAAAGCATTAATGCTTAATCCTTGGAGCCTTATTCTTACCTCCTTGTAAAATCACCCACATGGTTCCCTCCTTAGGGTCACCACCCCATGTGCATCTCTCAACAACACACCCAAGTATATATGTTGAGATAACTCATGGAGCATTTCCGATGTGGGACTAAAATTTACAAGGCATGTTGAGAGCAAGCTCTCTCCATGTAAAGAAAGCACCAACAATCCCTCACATATCACAACATATATATGTGTCCAGGGTTGAGCGTTCCCCACAATAACTGTCCATTTTGCATTAGGATAGATGTCGCTGACGACTTGAATCTTCCCACATGGGTTAAATAACAATGTGATACAAGAATGGACTACGCCTTGAATTATGCATCACAATTGTAATTCTCCCCACTCACAAAGTGTAGTTATGTGTGCTTCTGGCTGCACTTTAAAGGCCCTGTGCCAGCCTGGTTTCAGTGTATAATTTTGGACGTCTACAAGTTTAACCTCAAGAGACGGCCTGATATCTCTTTCCATACACTATAGGTGAGTTCTTTATTAAAGAGATATGGCATGAAGCCTTGCGCTTCCTTGCGGTGCTACGCCGCTATGACATGGCCTGAAGCCGAGGCATTACCCCTACCTGGGAACCTCATCGTAGTGTCATACTACTGTAGCATGAGGTCACAAGCCTCTATGTAGTGCCAAACTACCCAGCATGAAGCCTACGGCTTCCTTGCGGTGTTACGCCGCAACGACATGGCTTGCAATGCCGAGGCTTTACCCCAACCTGGGTACCTCATCGTGGTGTCGTGCCACTGTAACATGGGGCCATACTCCCCTTTGTAGTGCTGTCTACAACTCTTTAATTACGTCATACAGCATTAGGCTACCTGCCTATTTGCGGTGCTACGCCGCTGTGACTTGGCTTGCAAAGCCGAGGCATTACCCCTACCTGGGAACCTCATGGTGGAGTCATCCCACTGTAGCATGGAGTTTCACTCCTTGTAGTGCTGCTCTACCGTGCTTCCTGTAAAGCACACCAGGCATTCACTCTGCCTGAGAACTCATTAAGGCGTTTAAGCCAACCTTCCACAGGATCAGTTTTTTCCGCAGAAAAAATAAATAGTAGACAACAGTGGTTATGGGTCCGTATCCCTTCCATGTTCCAGAGAACAAGTACCCACTGCTACCTGATAGTTTTCCAGTCAGTGATCCTCCTTTGAACCAAAAGTTAGATGCCTAGTAGATTTCTCTTTGAACTAATAGCATAAAACTTAATGGTAGGATTACAAAGACACACTATCAGAATGCCTTCAAGCCCATTTTACAAGCTGTGTCATCGACCAACTGGCGCTTGAGGCCTTTCGTTAACGGATCTGCCAGGTTCTCCTGACTCCGAACATCAATCACTGCAATTACACCTCTTTTGATAAGATCGTGTACTGCCCTGTGCTTCAACCGCACAGTCCTCTTCTTCCCGTTGAAGAGGTCATTTGATGCCACCGCCGCAGTCGCCTGGTTGTCACAGTATATCGGTATCGCCGGTATCTGAGCCCCAACCACTGGAAGATCATACATGAGCTCCCGAAGCCATTCTGCTTCATCTGCTGCAGTTTCAAGTGCATAGAATTCAGATTCCATGGAGGAACGAAAGAGTATAGTCTGCTTCTTCAACTTCCACGATATAGCAGCTCCACCCAAGGAAAAGACATATCCACCTGTGGATCTCTCGCTTTCCACTTCTGAACACCAGCTAGCATCACTGAAGCCTTCCACTACTGTCGGATACCCGTTGTAGTGCAGTGCATAAGTCTGAGTTTTCTTGAGATATCTCATCACCCGCTTCACAGCTTTCCAGTGCTCAACCCCTGGGTTGCTTGTGAACCGACTCAGCATTCCCACGGCGAAAGCTATGTCAGGCCTTGTGGCAGTGGTTGCGTACATCAAACTTTCGATAACGCTAGAATACTCTAGCTGCCTGACGCTTTCCCTTGAATTTGGCTTCAGCTTCTGATCACACCTGTATGGCGTATCGATCCCTGGAAGATCCTTACACCCATAGCGTGTGAGCATCTTCTCAATGTAGTGAGATTGTGACAGCGCTACTCCAGTGTCTGTCCGGATGATCTTTATGCCCAAGATGACATCTGCATCCCCCAAGTCCTTCATACTGAACTTGGTTGAGAGGAACTTCTTTGTCTCTGTGACACAGCCTATATCCGTACCTAGGATTAGCATGTCGTCCACGTACAGACAAACGATGACTCATCTTCCATCAGCGAACTTTGTGTAAACACATTTGTCCGTCTCGCTGACTCTGTAGCCGTTTGACATAATAACTTTGTCAAACTTCTCATGCCACATCTTGGGAGCTTGCTTCAAACCATACAATGATTTCACCAACTTGCAGACTTTGTCTTCAAGACCTTTGACGACAAATCCATCTGGCTGTTGCATGTAAATCTCTTCGGTCAGCTCCCCATTCAGGAATGCGGTCTTTACATCCATCTGATGTATCACCAACTTATGTATAGCTGCTAGAGCGATTAACATCCTGATGGTGGTCATCCGAGCTACTGGAGCGTACGTGTCAAAGTAGTCTATCTCCTGTTTCTGAGAAAATCCCTTGGCTACCAGCCTGGCCTTGAACTTGTCAATAGTTCCATCTGCCTTCATCTTCTTCTTGAAGATCCATTTACATCCGATGGGCTTTTCTCCTTCAGGTAGATCTACCAACACCCATGTGTTATTGGAGGTGATAGAGTCAAACTCGTCATTCACTGCCTCCTTCCAGAAGATAGCATCTCTGGTCTTCATCGCCTCATCATAGGTAAGCGGATCTGCTTCCACATGATAGGTGACAAAGTCATCTCCGAAGTCTTTCGGTCTCCTCGCTCGCTTAGCTGACGGCTCTGCGAGTTCTGGTACAATAGTTGTTTCATCAACAACAGCTTCTTCTTGGACTACTGGCTCATATGAGATTTCAGTCTCATTTACACCTATATCATTTTCCGGAATGTCCGAAAGAACAATATTTTTGTCTTTTGCGAACTTGTCTTCAAAGTATTCAGCATCGCGAGATTTGATGATATGATTTGACTCAATATCAAGAAATCTTCGAGCATCACTCTTCTCGGCATACCCCAAGAAGATCGCCTTCGTAGTCCTTGTCCCTAGCTTCTGAATCTTCAGATCTGGGAGTTTCACATACGCCAGACACCTCCACACTCGAATGACATTCAAGTTTGGTCTGACTTTGAACCAGAGTTCATGAGGAGTTACGTCCGAAGTTGCATGTGGCACTCTATTTAGAATAAAAGTGGCCGTCAATGCAGCTTCTCCCCAGTAGCATTTAGGAAGACCCGCGGTTAGCAGCATAGAGTTCATCATTTCTGTCAACGTTCTGTTCTTCCTCTCCGCTACTCCGTTGGATTGAGGAGAATATGGAGCAGTAGTCTCGCATATGATTCCATGTTCTCTGCAGAACGATGCGAATTCATGAGACCTGTACTCCCCACCTCTATCACTTCTTAACCTCTTGAGTTGTTGTCCAGTCTGCCGTTCTGCTTCGGCCCTGAACTCTCTGAACTTCTCGAAGGCTTCGTCTTTAGACTTGAGCAAGTAGACGAACGCGTATTTTGAGAAGTCGTCGATGAAGGTTATGAAATACTTCATCCCGGCCTTCGTGGAGAAATGTTTGAAGTCACAGATATCGGAGTGCACTAACTCCAGAAGATCTGTGCTTCGATTGACCCGATGAAAGGGTTTCCTTGTGATCTTCGTCTGAGCACACACCTCACACTTCTCCACCTTACCTCCACATTTGGAGATAAGTCCTAGACTAGACATTTTGTTAATTCTTTTACAATGAACATGTCCTAGTCTATTATGCCACAACTCAAGAGAATAATCAAAAAATGCAACTGCATTAATGTCTTCAAACTGGTTAACAAGCTGAATTTTAAACATGCCTTCGGTTTGATAAGCCTTCCCGAAGTATGTTCCTTTCTTGGACATCACCATCTGACCAGCATTGATGTCCATCCTCAAGCCTGCGTTGCAGAGCAGGCTCCCAGAGATCAGGTTCTTGGCAATCGCCGGAACATGCTTTACACCTTGAAGCGTCAGAGTGTTCCCAGAAGTGAGTTTCAGTTCCACGGTCCCGATCCCCAGAACTTCAGCTTGGGCCTGGTTCGCCATGACAACCTTCTCGGATATCGGCTGGTACGTGACGAACCATTCCTTGCCTGAACAGACATGGCAAGTCGCTCCAGTGTCTATCTACCAGTCAGAGTCAACCCCCATAGTTGTGACCTGTCCGATCATAGCAACAACGTTAGAAACCAATGAAATCTTATTAGGCTCACCTTTCTCTGATTGTTTAGGCTTAGATCTGCATTCGCTCTTGTAGTGGCCTTTCTTGCCACAATTGTAACAAGTCACGTGGGACTTAGTCTTCTGTTGCTTGAAAGAAGGACCCTTTACTTTTAGATTAGCGAAGTCCTTCTTCTTGGGATGAGAAGCCGCCTGCTTCCCCTTGGAATCTCTCGTCTGCACAAGATTGGCTTTAGCCAACTGTTTGGACAGAGTGTCCACCTTCTGTTGAGAACGCATCTCGTCCTCAACATGGATCTCTTGAAGTAGATCTCCCAAGCTAATGTCTAGCTTCTTTCTGTGCATCCTTGCATAGAAGGTACTCCATCCAGCAGGAAGTTTTGAGACGATCCCTCCGACGACAAACTTGTCGGGAAGGGGCATCTCTTCGTCTTCCAGTTTCTGACGCAGCTTCAGAAATTCCTTCACCTGTGGCAGCATGGACTTTTCGTCCTCAAAGAGCAATTTGTGATATTTTTCAACCACAAACATTTTGCTCCTGTTCTTGTCTTCTTCATACAGATTTTCCACAGACTCCCATATGTCTCTGGCAAGTTCCTTCTTTGAGTAGGATTCTGCCAGGGAGTCCTCCATAGCATTCAGGATGAGAAGCCTGCAGATGCTATTTTTCCTTCTCCACTTGGCCTGGAGTTTGGTAGCCGCGTTGATGGCGGCAGTAGATCCAGTGTCTGGAACAGAGGGTTCTTCCTCCAACAGAACATGATCAACGTCTTTTAGTTGAAGAGTTAGGTACACCTTTCTCTTCCAAACTTGATAGTGCTCTCCATCGAACTTTTCCAACTTGCAGAAGTCCGATTGGAGGAGCGAAGCATTAATGTTTTCCATCTACACGGATCTTGCTTTGAGATTGTTAGTCCCGGGGCTTGATCAAAGATGAAAAAACAGATGCAATCGAGATCTGAGATGTCACACAAAACTTTGCAGTGATCAAACTCAAGATCTACGATGGTACAATAAATCAAATAGCCAAATCACAATCTGAAGGAGGGAAAAATAGAAGAGAAATCTCTCGTTCTTCCTTGCAAACGTGTTGCAATTGGGACAGAACGAGTTACAATAAAACTAGAGAGAGATAAGAAGAAGAACAATGCTGGGGTGCCAAAACACCGTTGCTCAAAGCAAGATTCGCCCCACACGATCTGCTTCCAGGAACCAGCAAGTTTGAAGAACTTGTGGAACGCTCGAAGTCACCTCTGTTCTGACTCCTCGGATGGACTTGCAATGGCGGCAGCAACTCTCTCTCTTTCTCCTTTTCTGACTTGTAATTTTCGTAGTAGTCACAAAGGAGGCCAGAAGAGAGTATTTATAAAGAGAGGGTGGAAACCCTAGCCGCCTATTCAGTTATGGAAAGATTGAATCACTTCACAAAAAGATAACAACGAATTAATTCTAATCCCACAAAGATAGGATCTGAATTAATTCAAATCCCACAAAGATAGGAATGAAATTAATTCAAATCCCACAAAGATAGGATCTGAATTAATCGCATTAATTCATCCTTTCCATAACCGATTAGTAATCTGCACAGTCAGCGTAGTCCTCCATGCGGCAGCAGCAGCAGCCTGGCCGCATGGACTGCTTGGGCCGCATGGACCACATGAGCCGCATGGGCCACATGGCCGCATGGACCGCATGAGCCGCATGGACCGCATGCCGCATAAGACCGCGGTCGCATATGAGCCGCATGACTGCTAAGTGCAAAGTGCGCCAACAAAACGCCACATTACGCCTCATGAGCCCATGAGCCCGAGCCCGAGTCCGAGTCGCTAAGCCCCGTTGGGGCTTAGCTCCAAATGGAATTAATCCAAGAGAATGACAAAAGCATTAATGCTTAATCCTTGGAGCCTTATTCTTACCTCCTTGTAAAATCACCCACATGGTTCCCTCCTTAGGGTCACCACCCCATGTGCATCTCTCAACAACACACCCAAGTATATATGTTGAGATAACTCATGGTGCATTTCCGATGTGGGACTAAAATTTACAAGGCATGTTGAGAGCAAGCTCTCTCCATGTAAAGAAAGCACCAACAATATGAGATGAATGGAAATGGCAAATAAATAGCTGTACAAAACTAATGAAATATATATCTGAAGAGCACATCATCTATTTATTAGGTAAGGAAGAATGCCATCCATGGCGCAAAAGTGAGTAATTGCACATTAGTAACAGTTAAGGTTTATAGTGAAGCTAAGTTGCACGGGTACTCCTCTAGAGGATCGTATCTGTGTCTGTATCCGTCTAATTAGTGTGCGACACAATTTTTCCTCGCCACTCATGTCGAATATGGCTCTCAAATGTCTAAGGGACCATAACATGGTTGGAAGTGATCCGGCATAGTCGTGGTTGTGCGAAACATAGTTGAAATATTAAAAAGTAACATACCTTTTGAAGTGGCTTCTTTCTAGATCTTTTCCAGTACCTAGTTACTAAAAGATTCATAAACAAAACAGTATTAAGATCTAGTCTATGTAATATATGTGTGTGTAAATAATTGTACCTATTCTTTATTTTATTTTCTAAATGCCATATTCTGAATATGTATCATGTCTGTATCCAAATCCATATTGTGTCTGGATCTGAACCCATGTCCGTGCCGATGCCACCTAGAACTGAATAAATCTAACTTGTTTCAATTAATCACAATTCCAAAAGTAAAGAAATATGTGGAAGGATGTGGCCTCTAGCAAGCTAAGAATGCATTGTTCATGATCCTGTTATCAAAGGACGTGGTCTTGCAGGCACAATTCCACCCAAGTGACTAATCACTCGTCAGTGCAATTCAGTTAAAATAAAAAGGAACAAGCTTCTCGAAATAATGATAAATGGAAACCAGACAAATGATTTCTACAAATGCTTTAATGATGTCTATATATTTTTCTATACTTCTTTCTTAATGCTAGAAAACCAAAAGACACAAACCACACACAAAAACACGATGAATCTTTTAGACCAAACTCTGATGGCAGCTATATGTATCCATTTGCTCCGTTCTTCAGCAGCTACAGTTCATGTCCATTTGAACTCTCTCCCCTTAGTAACACCTCCAAGTACAATTCTCTCAACTCCTAGCATCCACAACTGACTATCACTTACCTCTAATCTCCACTACACATGTTTGAATCAGCTCAAGACATCCTCATACGTCCATAGATCACCAGAAAAGCCAAAACAAAAATAGGTATATGACTTTATCACGCAGAAAGGCTTTTCTTGGGAACTATAATTAGATACGGACATGCAACAACAAAGCATTCATCCCAAAATTTTGGGATTGGCATGGATACTTTTTTTCCGTTCAATTAAGGTCCATGTCCTATGTAAGATTACTAAAAACTACATCATTTTTTACAACCTCAATCCAAGTTCGTACCGGCCTACCCTATTCCTAAAGCTCCTTTAACAACTTGTCGCTCCTAACCAGTGCATCTAGTGGTCTTCGTCCTCTATCGACGCCACCATGGAATTCCAATGAATAGAGTCATTTGTTATCCTATATTTCACCATATTATACCCATCCATCTTAGCATATATTCCACATAGTTATGCAGAGGGTTTAAACTTTTGGGCAATCTTAGCTACCAGGTATTAGCAAGAGACGACTATAGTAACCAAATAGAATTGAAACTCCAGAACACTTTCATAAACTAATAATCAATTTATTGGACATGCATTATACAAAAGTAGAAGTAGATGCAACGGTCAATAGTAGCACACAAATAAAATACTCCCCATTCCTATCCAATAGTCATGATGGTTCTAGCAACCCAATTATTTCAAATAGAAGATATTTCATGTTCAACAGAGAAACATTTGCCTGCATCCTTAAGACAATCTGCCAGAACGGAATCACTCACTGTTCCTATCCAATGATCATGATGGTTCTAGCAACCTAATTATTTCGACAAGAAGATATTTCATGTTCAACGGAGAAACATTTGCCTGCATCTTTAAGACAATCTGTCAGAACGGAAGCGCGTTTGTTGGCTCTAAACTCTGGATGTGACAAGGAGAAGGCAATGACAGAGTATAAACACTCTTTTGGAGATGACAGAAAGAATGAGGAGAGGAAACTTTTCGTTGTGATTATTATTCATGCAAATGAGGCCTTTAAATAGGCAAACAAAACTTAAACATGTGGACAACAAAAGAACGTGGAGTAAAAGACTCCTGGCCACACACATGTCCTAGGGACTAGCAACAAATCCTAAAGACTAGGTAAACTAAGGACACCTATCTAGATTATTAACTGATATTCTCCTCCTTAACCTAGATTTGGTCAAGGTTGACAACTCCAAGCTCTTCCTCGGTACCAAGCTTCGGAGCATTCCTCCCGCATCCGGGTGGGAAATCCCGAACCACTGTTGCCCTTCTCTTCTTCTTCGAAATCGATGCAAGAGACTCCATCGCGAACTTCTCCTGCTGTTTTGATTCAACCAAATGAGCTTCGATCGGCTCAATCTTTTTCTTCCACTCCTGAGCTTGCTTGACTGCGTCCAACTCTGCCCTCTTTGCGTCGTCTACTTCGGCACTGAGCTTTTCGACCAACATTTTCATAACAGCTAGCTTATCCTCTGCTGCCTTTGCTGTCTCGAGCTCCTGCTTCAAAGCCTCAACCTTGAAATCTAACTTGAGCAAGCACTCGGCGCATTCTTTGCCAAGTTTTTCTGATTCAGCCTCCTTGGCTTGCAATTTTGCGGCACACCCTCTGTGTACTTGCTCCAGGAATTGGAGCCTTTGCTGCAAGTTCTTCAGCTCCCGATTCTCCTCTTCGAGGTGCGCATTCCTTGACGCGATACTCGACCTGGTTTCCTCGAACTCCGAGACGACATTCTTGTACAACACCTTCGACTCGGAGACCTGGGCCTCAAGCGCCTTCGTCCTTCCCTCCTCGTGGGCCAGGGCCTGGCTGCACATTTCCAGCCGCGAGCGGAGGTCTTCCGCGATCCTGGTCTCCGAGTCTAGCCTTGCCTGCAGTGAGGACATCCCGTCGACCAGGTCCGAATGTTCCGTCTCCCACTCCCTCTCGCGCCTTCTGAGCCTCTCCTTGGCCCTGTCGTAGGCCTCCTCGAGGTGCCGAAACTGCTCGTTCCTCCATTTGAGCCGCTCCTCGAGCTCCTCCTTCTCGCGCACAGACTCGGCCAGTATCTCGTCCCGCCGCGACAGCTCCTCGCGCGCATGGACTTCTTGGAGCCTCGTCTCGTCGTGGTCCTTCTGCTCCCCAAGCTTTATCATGGCGCGCTTCTCATTGAGCATCACCTGCTTGATTGACTTGGCGTGGGTGTCGTGCGTCTCGGCGATCGTGCACACCTGCGCCAGTAGAAGCGCCGGTTCGTCGTCTTGCGTCATATAGGCCCGCTCATCGCGTTTTGGCTTGCGGCAGTCTTCTGCCCAGTGGCCATAGATGCCACAATTTTGGCACTTTTCCGTGTCATCAAGCTTAGGATTGCGGCAGTCTTCTGCCCAGTGGCCGTAGATGCCACAATTGTGACACCGCCCCTTGCCTGGCGAGTTTCCACGCCCACCGGAACGTCCGCCGCGCCTACGTCCTGTGCCGCCAGACAATCGTTCGTCTAGCTCGTGACGTCTTTGGCGCGCCTTCCACTCCTCTTCAGTAAGGAGCAGACGTCCACCATCTCCATCGTTGTCGCTCTCGCCTCGACCACGTATGCGTTCTTCGTACGCTTTGAGGCGGCCGATCGCTTCCTCGATCGGCATAGTCTCCACATCAGCAAACTGCTCGATCACCGCAACGACCTGCAGGTACTTGTCTGGGACGGAGACGAGTAGCTTCTTGACGATGACGACGTCCTCCATATCGTCTCCCAATCCACGAATCTTGTTTGCGAGGGTCGTCAATTTCCCCGCAAACTCATCGATGGAGTCTGTCTCCTTCATACGGAGAGCCTCGAACTCACTCTTTAAGGTTTGAATCCTTGCCTTCTTCACCCGATCAGCGCCTAGGTACCTTGTCTTCAGGCTTTCCCAAGCTTCCTTAGCCGTTTTGTGCTTGGCCAGCTGGAGTAGGATCTCCTCGGGGACAGCTTGAAAAATGCACGCCAACGCCATCTTGTCTTTCTTCTTTTCTACGACCACCCCGGCCGCGGGTTCAATGGCTTCCCAAACGCCTTGAGCCTCCATGAAGACCTCCATCTTGATCGCCCAAGTGGAGTAGTTGCAAGACGTCAGCATCGGGTAGTGCAAAGTGATGCTTCCCTCCTTTGTTGTTGGCGCCGACGAATGCTCCACGACTGTCATCTTGTCGAGCCGAAGGTACTTTGGCATACACCCGGGGCTCTGATACCAAATGTTGGCTCTAAACTTCTGGATGTGACAAGGAGAAGGCAATGACAGAGTATAAACACTCTTTTGGAGATGACAGAAAGAATGAGGAGAGGAAACTTTTCGTTGTGATTATTATTCATGCAAATGAGGCCTTTAAATAGGCAAACAAAACTTAAACATGTGGACAACAAAAGAACGTGGAGTAAAAGACTCCTGGCCACACACATGTCCTAGGGACTAGCAACAAATCCTAAAGACTAGGTAAACTAAGGACACCTATCTAGATTATTAACTGATAGCGTTGACATAGTGAGGAGGATTTATTGGATACTCTATTCTGCTACCCCTCAATGGCTCAAAACAAATAGTAGTTCCCATCAAAATGAAGTCATTTTTTATTGTAGATAATTCTACTGCTTAAAAAATGTATTCATGTATGAACCAGGATTGTCTAGCGACACACACATATAAATCGTTAAATATGGCTCAACTGAATTTCCCTAAATCTCTTCACCAACTATAGTGAGAAGTTCCCTATGCTGACAAGTCTTCTTTCACTACTATGAGAAACTATTAGTGCTGTTGGAAATATTCAATCAAAGAGTACCTCAAGAAATAAAACTTCAATTATTCACGTCTAAAAATCAGTCATCAAATAGAAGAAAGTTGTTATGTTGATTCACTTGTAATACTTTTCCATTATTTCCATGGCAAAACAATGAGAGGACATACCAAAAAATAGTAGTAAAGTAGTGATAGAACTTGATAAGACAATTGGAGACAGAGAGAAGGTCCTTATGCCAGCAATATTGGTATCATAATAGGTTTCAAACCTTTCTTATGAGTATTGGTATTGGCAATTTGAGTTTCAGTTCTTGGTTCCACATTGAAAAAACTCAGGAAAGTGTGTGCAACCCTTGCCTATATATAATATATATATTATATAATCCCTCATTCTAAATAATTAAGTCCATTATGTTGAGCCAACTTCTCAACATGGTATCAGTGATTCTCTTTGGAGCTAGCTATTTTACTTTTCACAAAAATCTAAAACCCTAACCCTAATCTCCTCAATCAAAACCACCAAACTAGCCATCATCTTCCCTAATAATCTAAAACCCTAACACCAATCTTCTTGCGAGTTTTTAGATTGTGGCGTGAGAATTTCCGGCATCACTCGGTCTTTTCTCCGGCCGCGAGATTCTCTAGATTGGGGTGTGTGAATTTCCAGCAACACTCGGTCTCACAAGTTCTTTTTTTAAGACAATCGATACTTTCCTCATCTCGTGAGATTTTCAGTAGCTTCGTTGTATTGATGCAGTGGGAAGCTATATTTGGTGTTTTGTTTGCCCTAACTTTGTTGTTTGATGTATTGTGGTCGTGGATAGCTCAGTTTGGCAGTAGTTGTTTGCTGAGAATTAATTCACTATTTGTTAGGTGTTTGTTGTTTGATACATGTTTTATTACCCAAACTTGGATTGTGCGCTTGATTGTGCATTTTTTGTAGCATACTTTTTCATGAAGATGGATTTATCTTTCGAGATTTTACTTCATGTTGTGTCGACTTTTTCAGATATTTTTGGAGTATGTTGATGGTTGCGCTTGGGTATCGCGTACTCTGGTGTGGTGCTCATGGTAACTTCTTCGGCTTGTGCATTTCTGGTAGCACACTTCTTCACGTAGATAGATGTATCTCTGGAGATTTTACATCTTGTGGGGTCGAATTCTTCGAATATATTTGGAGATTCTCTCATGCATTGATACGGTAATGGTTTTGTAGTGCCGCCATCTCTTTGAGCTCGGGCATCGCGTATTTTTGTGTGGTGCTCATGGCAACTTCTCCTGCTTGTGCATTTTTGGTAGCACGCTTCTTCATGTAGATGGATATATCTATAGCGATTTTACTTCTTGTGGTGTTGACTTCTTCAAGTATTTTTGGATATTCTCCCGCGTACTGATACGGTGATGGTTGTGTAGTGTCGCTATCTTTTTGCGCTTGGGCATCATGTATTCTTGTGTGGTGCTCATGGCAAAATGCTTGTGCATTTTTGGTAGCATGCGTCTTAATTTAGATGGATATCTCTATGGTATGGTGTCGACTTTTTCGAATAGTTTTGGAGATTCTCTCATGTATTGATATGGTAATAGTTGTGTACTGATGCTACTCTTTGTGCTTGGGCATTGCATATTCTTGTGTGGTGCTCATGTCAACTTCTCCGGCTTCTTCCTTGTCCACGGTTTCTGAGTGTTTCTCCCGACTGGAGATGCAGTAACTTCGTGGTCTTTGATCTGCATCTTCTTCTTTTCCGACTTTATTCCATTATTATATTTTGCTACAATGTTTTAAATTCTCTCCTGCCTTTTCCAGAAGTGATGATCCTCTCTCTATAGTAAATACTTATATCTAGGGCCCTTATAAAACCATAATTTGTTTGGTTTCGATATTTTCCTAGATTTATTGATAATTATTTTCATTTGACTTGGCTATTTCTTCTACATGATCGTTCTAAAATCCTGCTAAGTATACCACGATTTCATAGCTCCTACTGATCTTGCCATGACACTACAGGTCCGCATGCCCCTACTTATGTTGTATTATCTTCTCGTAACATTTTTGTAAGAAACAATGTACTTGCACTATGCATCATATTGGTTATTTTGTTTCTTATCGCCTAGCTCCTCCACATCGCAAGTTTGATTGTTCTCTTTCTTCTATTTCTATACCATCTATATATGATGCCCTTCAACATCTGGGGTGACGGGCCGTCATAGATGAAGAGATGTATGCCCTCTGGTATAATGGTACTTGAAATTTGGTTCCACACCCATGGCCTTTCTCGTGTTAGTGCCAGTGGATATTTACAGTTAAGCATAATCCAGGTGGATTTATTAAACCCTTGAAGTGCACCTTGTTACACGAGGCTTTACTCGGCAATATTGGATTGATTATGAGGAAACTTTCTCTCGTAGTGCCAAACTTTACATTATTCTTGTGTTGATCTCTATTGCGGTGCATCGCAGATGACCTTTATATCAGTAAGACATAAAGAATGCATTTTTGAATGATGTTTCAGTTGAGATAGTTTATATGCGACAATCTCTTGGTTATGATACTGCAGGGGAGTCTTTTGTTTGTCATCTCCGTAAGTCCATCTATGGTCTCAAGCAGTCTTCTCGTGTTTATTTTGACAAGTTCAGTCAGGTAGCCGAAAATATCGATTTTACTCGGCATACTGTTGATTCATCTTCTTTTTACTCACCGTCCTCAGTAGGGAACGTTGATTCTTTGGGTCTATGTTGAAGATATTATTATTGGAGATGATATGTATGGAATTTACATGATTTACAATTGTTTTCTCATTTCCAAACCAAAGATCTTGATCTCCTTTGTTACTTTCTAGAAATTAAGGTCGCCCGACGTGGTGATTCCCTAATTCTTTCTCAGTGGAAGTATTGTATTGATCTTTTGTCCTATTTTAGCTATTTTCGATATAAGCTATGTATATATATTTGGAGCTCCTTTTGGCTCACTTTTACGCTACCTGAAGAAGTCTCCTGGAATGGTCTTGTTTACGAACGTTCCTTATCTCTTACACTAGACGCTTATGCCAGCGTTGATTATGCTGGTTAACTGGATGTTTATCGGTCGATGAGTAGTTTCTGACATACTCTGAGGAAATCTTATTACTTAGCGGAGCAAGATATAGACCGTGGTTACCCGCTCTTCTATCGAAGCTGAGTATCGCTCGATAGCCCATCCATTTTCGAGCTCACACGGTTGAAGAGTCTTCTTACTGATCTTGGTATCGCTCTCTCTTCTTCGGATCTTCTTTACTGTGATAACCAAACAGCTATTCACATTGCTTAAAATATGGTCTTTTCATGAGCGCAACTAACATATCAGAGGTTAATTGTCATTCATTCGGAAGAATGTCAAACTTTGTAATGTTCAGCTCTAACATGTCTATGTCACATCACAAATATTCTAGATAAATAGTTCATACATTTACAACATTTCATTCGGGAAAATAAACAGTAGAAGAAAAAAAAAAGTTGATTCATTTAGGCATAATTTTATGTACTATTTGTTGTTCCCTTTAGTTTTGAATAAAAAGATATTCAACATCAATATTCTAGTTTATTTCACTTGCTTTTCGACAAAACGTCCACAAAATTGTTAACTTTGAATGGAATAAGATTAAAATGTATGGATGTTGTAAATTTAGTATACAACTTCGACACGGTAATGGTTAGACTGTGCAAATAAGAGTTGACATACTTATATGTTGACCTCTGACACGATATAATCATTGTGTTTATATTGTTTTTTTTAACTTTTACCATACTTCTTTTTTTTCTTTGCTAAATTGACGGTAAAAAAGAGCTACAATTTCATTACCAGTGGGTGTGAATGTTGAATCGGACATATCAAAACCAATAAATATTGGCTATACGTATTGGTATTGGTCGATAATGTTAACCTTGGTCATATAGGGGGTAGCATGAATATGACATAGCCCTTAAAAAACTTTGAGTATGCCTACTTGATGTCGTCTCTTAGATTAAATTTTAGTGTGAATTTGATGTGAATAGTAGTCCACGATACCAATAACATAGGGGGTAGCATGAATATGGCGTTGCCTTCAAAGTCTTTGAAGATGCATACTTGATGGTCTCTTAAATTAAACTTCAGTGTGAATTTGATATGAATAGTAGTCCAAGGTACCGATATAGGGGGTATCATGAACATGACATTGTCCTTCAAAGACTTTGATGATGTTTACTTGATGTCGTCTCTTAAATTAAACTTTAATGTGAATTTTATGTGAATAGTAGTCCACTTTAGTGTGAATTTTATGTAGTCCACAGTACCAATGATATAGGGGTTAGCATGCTCAAACCATAATGGGCCAAAAAAGAAAATTTTAAAAAATAATCAACTGGTTTAGACCGGACCCAACCGGGTCTAGCGCGGCCCAGCTCAGACCTTGTTTTGGGCTGGGTTGGGTTTGGGTTTACAGACTTGAGCATGGCCCGAACTATCCCACAACTATAGACCATGATGGACGGGCTCGGCCTAGACCCGGTTAAAACTGATCAACTGTAGGTCCGGGTCACTCGACCTGGTCCACATCACACCTTGATCATGTCCTCAATTCGTACCACCTCTAGCTTCCTACGAATACACTCATTTGTTATCATATCCTTTAATGAATTATCACTCATCCATCTTAGCATTCTCATTTCATATACACTTTCTGGACATGGTGTTTCTTAAAATGCCCAATATTGATCCATAAAAGTATGCTAGTCTTATAGTAGTCTTGTGGAATTTTCTTTCAACTTTAGAGGTATCTTGCGATCAAGAAGCACTCCTCCATTTCAACCATCATATTTTAATTATATGTATGACATCCTTCTCAATTTTTCCTTCACAATAAATGATTGAGATCTTAAATGTCGAAAACTATCATTCTTAGGTATCTCTTGTCTATTTATATGAACTCCTCCCTCTTCCCTCTTTGACTTCTTGTTAAAATTAAATCATGATACTTATGATTGATATTTCCTAGCCAATGATACCTACTAAAAGTATGCAAAAGTGGTTAGGTGGAGGAGCATGATTCTTCCTGACCCCCCCTCTCCTACTGCCTTTGGAGACAACGAAATTGAGGAAGTATATCAGATGTCTTCATGAATCAATTCGAAACGAGGACACTAGTCGCAATTCAGTACATTAAAGATTCTAGTAAGAATGGTGGGTTGATCCGACTACAAATATGAGCTCGTTGGAGATTCAGATCTCTAAATAGGGAGTATTGATCCATGAGTATCTCCTATTAGATTTAGGATTATTTTGTGCATTAGGATTCTTATTTCTATTTTTTAGGATTATGATTCTTATTCTGAATCTTTGGGATTAGGATTCTTATTCCTAATGTTTAGGATTAGGATTCTTTTAGGATTAATATTTGTTTTGAAAAAAGTAGTTAGGATTATTGTTTTTCTACCATCTTGTTTCCTTTTATGTAGGTGTTAGCGAGAAGTTAGAAATCCAACTTAGTTTTTATAAGATTACTTTTTCCTAGTCCAATTGAATTTGTAAAAGCTTCTATACTAATAATGGGTTTTCTAAATAACCCTCTTTTATATGGAGGAGAATAGAAACCTCAACAGTAACTTCTATTAATATCTTTCTCTAATACTTTATTTCTATGGCACTTAATGCCTTTAAATATATTTCATGATGGACTCCTCAGGATAACTATCTACATAAAATTCTAGCGAACAATCATATCTAAAAGTATCACATTCATCTACTTCGATTATAACTCCAACCATAATGATAGCTAATTTAGGGTTACACCTAATAGAAGATAATTAAATATGATTCTATTTTCTATTATTTTCTTAGATTGTATTATTATCTGTATCAAGTCATAGTAGAAATTAGTAGAGGTTGGAGGTTGCCTATTGGTATTAAAGAAGAGTATGAGCATCCATTGTAATCAGCTCTCTCATAATTAATTTTTTGTGTTCTTGCTCTCTAGATTAAGAAACAATTGACTATAGTAAAAAACTTTGTTTGTCCTTCTAGAATAAAATCAACTCTTCGATTATGAGCTATTCAAGTTAGGAAAGCCATAAACCCTACTATGACCTATTCGAATCATCACCAAACTGAATCACACTGCAGTAGTTCCAAACCATGTTGAAGTGAATGTTTTTGAAAATTCAGTTTAGTCCGTTTCGGGCCGCATATATTTGAGATTTGGTAGAAATATCATCACATTTACAACATATTAGATCAAATGTTAGAATAATTGAAATATCATCACATTAACAACATAACCCACATGACATTATAAATGAATTATACACATAAATAATGAAATTTAGAGGATAATATAGGAAAGAGGTGGCAAAGGTTGTAACTGGGATTTGGTTTATTCGATTTAGTATAAACTAATTATTCATTTCAAATTTGGGGTCTAAACCTCATAATGTATACCCCTACGTTTATCCTCTACATATTCTAAACCTCAACTCTCTATCAAAACATGACCCTAGACCCATTCACACTCCCTATATCTCTAATAAACCTAATCCTAGAATTTTACTACATATATAACACTAGCTCTAAAAATCCATAAAACCGTAACCTTAACCACAATCATCTCCAATGCTTGCCAACTAATAACCCTAATATCAACACTCCTACTCCCGTCTCCACACTATCACCTTCACACAAGATTTATTCACACTCCCATATACAGGAGTTGTTACATTTTAATAGTATCAGACATGTCATTATTAAGGAAGACGACCTCGACCTAGTCACTCAAACCTAACATGTGGGTCCTATCACAACCATTTTTTATCATTTTGAGATAGGAACCACATATCAGATTTGAGTGACCGGGACCATAAAATGAATGATATGATAGGATTAGAGACACATATCGGACAATGTCGACCAAGAATTCCACACAAAAAATATAAACCACAAACCTGCTACGAGAGACCAATCAATAACCAATACGTATGTGATGGTGAATATGGGCACCATGAAACCTTCCAACCTTTTATATAATGAAATTATTGCAAAACAATTCACGTTGACTCCCTTGTCCCAAGAGTTGACCTCTTTTACACTTCTTAAGAGAAAGATACAAGATACAATGAGATCGTAAAATAGAAAACGTAGCCCCTACAAAGTACTCTAATCTAGTAATGGTTGCCCATCGTCCGACGATGATGATCTCTGTAATGCCCTGCACCGCACGGTACATTACGATGAGTCGTTGACTTGAATAAGTAAGTTGACTCGAAGAATGCATCGAGTCGAATCGATGCAAGTGTTACGTTGGCCTGAAAGAAAACATTGAGTTGATTCGAAGATCTAGTAAATCGAATCGATGCAAAGCATAAGTTCGATTCGAACAAGTATTGATTCCAGTTGTCATGTGCTGGCTAAGCTTTTACGCTGAATTATAAGAGGTCGATCTTGTGCCTTGTTTGCAACGGAGTCCACCGAAACCAAAGCATCGCCTTGCAACGGACTGAGACATGGACACGGTAGGCCGAATCAGTTGGGTAGTTCAATGGAGCACGAAGTGCTCGAATGGCTAAGTCAGAAGAGTTAGTTGTGCAACGAAGTTAAGGAATCGAGCCGCATCGGCTCGGCGAAACGACAGACGTATCGGCTAAGGTGGGAGTACTTTGACTATTCTTTCCTACTCCGTCATGTCTAACTAAAATGTACCTTTGTTGCTAAGTTAAACGATCGAGCCCACGGACGTGTCTTGAATGAGAATTTATAGTGCGTGTCGAACACTAAGAACATTGGGGCGAAACATGCATCAAGTGCATCAATCGAAATGGAACATGGAATAATTGTATCGACGAGTGCATCAAATGCACGGGTCACGAAACATTGAACAATTGAATCGAAACGTGCCTCAAGGCATGAGTCGTAGAACATCTACCAAAGGTGTGCCTCCATGCACGAGTTAAAAGGCTAGAACATTGAAAGACAATATCGACAAGAGTGCCTTAGTGCACGAGTTGTAGAACATTGAATACTCTATCAAGACGCGCCTAATGCACGAGTCGGAATGAATGAACATAAGTCTTAGAACATTGAAAGGACCGTATCGAGGCATGCATCGAATGCACGAATCGCATAACAATGAACATTGAAACACCGTATCGAGGCGTGCATCTAATATACGGGTTCGGAGAACATTGAATAAATGAGTCTAAGCGTGCATATGAGCACTGGACTTGTGAGATATGATTCGAATGCAAAGTGAACAGTTGTGGCACAATTGCCACGGAACTGTCAAATATGGCATGCTGCCTCGAAATGTTCAGGACTTTGGATCGTACATTTGATGAACATTGAGTTAGGACACTGTGCCGATGAATTAAGAGAGGAAAAAACTAAATGCTGAAATGATGCGATAGTTGAGTCTCGGATTCATACTATGTTTGGTTGTATTAGTTAGATGCATATTGCATGGTCAAATGGACTTGGATAACCTGTGCACGGATTTGCTATCCCTCGAATGTGGTACGCCGGGGCACCGGGACTGTTCGTTCTAGAAGGGAATTTGAGATGGGTGATTGTGGGACACTTTCATTCAGAAGGTTTGTGACCTACTATTGAAAATGGTGCGCCACAATCCGGTAATATTCGGAGACCTTCAGAAATGGGGTTAGCAACCTATACTAGAGTAATCGCCGTCATACCATTGAGAAATATAGTCCATTCTGGCACGAAAATGTCCGTGACCTTCATATAGATAGGGGCCGGTAGGCTGAATAGTGCAGGTACATAAATCCTGCATAAAGATCACTTATAACATGGCATGGAAAGATGGTAGGCGCATTCACCTTGCATCGGTGCAAGGGTGAGTGCGTCGATGTTGGTAAGAAGTCGCCACGAAACAACACGAGATTGATATATATTGTCTGCTTACTTATGAGAATCAAAGATAACATGTTTACCATGCGTACATGCTTTACTGCTTACAATATGCCATGAAACCGATCCTAAGGAAAAGATAGAAATATCTTAAGCTGCATGATTCATAAATTTACTTAATGTTGGTTTATGCGAGTGGGTCTTATCAGTACGCGAGAGGATTATTACCGATCTCCCACTAGATTGCTTGCAGGATGCAGGAAATGGTTTGCTCGTGGCGGAGCTTCGCTTGGACTCGTTGAGTTATGGGATGCCTTAGCGTTTTGAGACGTGCGACCGCATTGACGCTCGTACTTGCAACAGGATGATGCGGCCGAGATATAGAAGGCATGATGTATGGAACAATAAAATCCTATGTGGGCTACAGAGATCATGAGTGTTGTAAGCCAATTTGGCCCTTTGTGGGCTACAAATATCATGAGTGTTGTAAGCCAATCTGGCAAATTCATTTGGGCTATTAAAAGCCTGTGTAATTACGCTGCTTATTCAATAAAGAGATTGTTTGGTATACTCTGTGTAACTTCAATGTGATTCTGTTTTCTTCCGCTGCAAATATTGAATTGAAATAATCATTTTAAATATTTTAATCATATAGCCTTGTATGTCGAATCTTCAAAATTAAGCTGGTATGAAGAGTTTGTGTAGAGGATCAAAAGCTAAAGTTGAAGATGAAACATCGGTCGAGACTGCTATCCCCCAAATAATTGGCACAATGAATGAAGATAGAATCAAATATTTTGTTCAACAATTCTATTCTAGGGTTTTAAGCAAAGATTAACGAACAACAACAAAAAAGAACGGATGAGAGATTAACGAACAACAACAAAAAGAAAAAGAAGGGATCAAAGTGGACAGGACCATTTCTCGATTTGTGCGTGTCATCCTTGCGCAGGGACCATGCTAATCTTCTCTGTATCGTTCCAATTTTATCGGATGTCCCCGAAGGGACGAAGAGGGATGTAGCATGCCTGCACTTGAGCTCCAAAACCACTCCTCTCACAGACGATGTGGGACTAAACAAGTGTGAAGAGCCTCGGCCAGAAACTTGGGCTGCTCGCCAGCCCAGCCCAGCCCATGAGACTCACAAGAGCCTTAGAGCATCTCCAACCCTATTGTCTTGTTAAGTGTTGTGAGTCTTAGGTGGCTCCTATGTGGCATGAGCCACAAGACAATGTCTTGTTTATGTGGCAAAATTATATGTCAAAAGACAATGAGATAGAAAAACTCTCTCCAATGCAAAAGTATTGAGGAGACAATAAAAAGTATTTTTTTCAACTTCCAAGGCAACTCCTCCACTTCTTCAACTTTTTTATAAATATTTTTATTCACAAATGATGATGTGGACATAAAGACATTGTGAAGTGCATTGTCTAGATCTAGACAACCAACTTCACATTATCTTTGCCATGTCATTGCCATGTCAACTCCACACTTTATTTCACATTTGCATTGGAGAAGTACTTTTGGAAAAAATGGTTGTCATTCCTATGTGGCAACCATTTTTTTCAAACTCACAATAGGGTTGGAGATGCTCTTAGCCAAAAACATTCAGGGTGTTAAGCCTGCATCTAATACGTGACCGACCGACTCCTGTGAGTGTGAACTCATTTTTCTCACATTAATGTTGCCAACCACCAAGCTTTTAATCATCCCAAAGTTTCAAGTGTGAAGAAAATATTGATGTGCCTGCCTTATTGCTTAATTCAACCAAAAATTCCAATGACTAAAAGAATGGCACATGAATGGAGCTAGAAGCACTATTATTATAAGTAACCTCGTATATACTAATACAAAGTTGTAAGGATAAATATCGAGAAATTAAGTGTACTAGTCACATTCACATGCGCAACACGTAACCAAATAAATCAACTATAATATTATTTAAAAAAAAATTAGATAAAAAAACAAATTAAATTATATTAAAAAATTTAAAATTGATTCGAATATATTTTAATTGGGATTTGTTATAGATATGTTTTCGAAAATTTTGATATATGTTTAGTTAGATAATTCCATGTGCTTAGTTTAAATATAATTTAAATGTTGAATATATTTTAGGATTTGTTATATGTTCATGTAGTTAAAAAGATTTTATAAAATAAAAAAAAAATTCCTTAACTACGTGAGAGATACATACGCGGTAGTTAGAAAAAAAATAATTATTTTATATTATTTACTGGAAGATATACATACGGCTTAGACGACTAAGAAAAGATTAAAAATATATTAAACTACATAGAATCAATTTGATTTTATGGCAGAAAATCTACTATAAAACTCATTTACCAACAAAGAAAATTAACGAAAAGATTTAGAGAGAAAAAAAGTGTTGGGTGGTCCCTCCTTAATTGGAGAGAGGATTTTGAGTTCCCAAGGTTCATTCACCTTGGAGAAAGTCTAAAAGGCTTGTGGAGTTCCCAAGGTCATTCATCTTGCATGAACGAATCTTGGAGGAGAAGGTTCATTCCCTTATGGCTATATAAGGAGATGGTTTGGGAGATGTTTGGGTTAATCCTCCCTTGTGATCTTGGTGCTAGAAGTGGTGGTGCTCTTGCTCCTTGCTTGCGGTGTTCTTTCCGGGCGGTGCTTCTACCTCGGGTGCTTCTTCACCAAAGTGTCTTCCATACTTGTGTATGAGAGAGATCCTCTTGAGTGTATCCAAGAGAGAGTTTGTAACTCTGTAATCCCACTATTCTTAGTGGAGGAAGAAAGAAAAGAACTATTGTTGTCCGAGGACGTAGGCACATAGCCGAACCCTCGTTAATTCTCTTTTCTTTTGTATGTTTGTTTTTTTCTTTTCTTTTCTCTAGCCTCCGTGTTAAGCGGATAAGCTAAACTTCAACTCATTGTAGCTCCCACGTTAAGTGGGTAAGCTAAACTTTAACTCATTGTAGCTTCCACGATAAATGGGTAAGCTATCTCCATCCCAATTAGCGGTATCAGTGCATACCCAACAATTGGTATCAGTGCCACACAATCATATTGATCGTGATGGCGGAATCGTTGTCTTCTACCTCCTCAACCATGATCAAGCTCACGTCTTCAAACTATTCCATATGGAGGCCGCGGATGGAAGATATCCTCTATTGTAAGGATTTGTACGAAGTGTTACTCTGCAATGGACAGAAGCCAGAAGACAAATCTGAAAAAGATTGGACCATTCTAAATCGAAAAGCTATTGGAGAGATTCGTCCTTGGATCGACCAAAGCGTTTTCACCATGTTTCCAAAGAAACTGATGCTCATCAAATGTTGATGAAGTTAGCATCGATGTACGAGCGAGAGACTCCTCAAAACAAAGCGTCACTCATTCGACGTTTAGTGAACCTGAAATACAAAGTCGGACGAAGTGTTTCTGAACACTTGAGTGATTTCCAAGAGTTGGTAAATCAACTCTCAACCATGAAGCTGGTGCTGGAAGATGAGCTATTGGCACTTTTGCTACTCAGCTCGTTGCCGGATAGTTGGAACACACTTTTGCATCCTTCCATGTTACTTCCAGAAAGGAATTCTTCACAACTTACACAAGAGGAGAGTTCGGAAATGTGAGGATGGAAAATGAAAAAGTTTCCAAGATTGTGGGAAAAGGAGAAATAGCTCTTGAGACCAACATTGGCTGCCCCTTGATTCTCAAGAATGTGAGACATGTTTCAGACATGCGTCTCAACTTGATATCCACTGGCATAATGGATGAGGAAGGCTACACCAATGTGTTTGGTGGAGGCAAATGGAAACTCAGCAAAGACTCTCTAGTGCTTGCTAGAGGGAAGAAGGAGAACACACTCTATATGACATATGCTAAGATCAACAATCAGCATGTTAATGCAGCAATCGACCAATCAGGATCAACGATTGGGTTATGGCACAAGCGACTGGGTCATATGAGTGAGAAGGGTTTGCAAATTCTAGCCAAAAGAGAGGTATTGACCGGGCTGAAATCGAAAGGTACACCTCTTGAACCTTGCACTGATTGTTTGGCTGGAAAGCAACATAGAGTTTCATTTCATTATAAGGCTGCAACTAGAAAACCCAATGTACTGGATGTTGTTTACTCTGATGTTTGTGGGCCTATGACTACTAACACTCTTGGTGGTGCAAGATACTTTGTCACCTTCATTGATGATCATTCCAGGAAGGTATGGGCATATGCAATCAAATCCAAAGATCAAGTCTTTGATGTGTTCAAGCAGTTTCACGCCAGCATTGAACGTGAGACTAGTACGACTCTGAAGTCCATCCGTACTGACAATGGTGGAGAGTACATAGGAGACTTCAGAATCTATTGCAAGAATAATGGGATCAGACATAAAAGATCGGTTCCAAAGACCCCTCAGCACAACGGGTTGGCGGAGAGGATGAACAGAACAATCGTTGAGTGGATCAGATCCATGTTATCTCACTCCAAGCTGCCAAAGGGTTTCTGGGGTGAAGCATTAATGACAACAGTTCACTTAATCAACTTGTCTCCATCAGCTCCACTCAATGGTGATGTACCGAACAAGTTCTGGACAGGAAAAAATGTGTCCTACCAATACTTGAAGGTGTTTGGGTGAAAGCATTTGTGCACATTTCCAAAGACGAGAGGTCCACGCTTGATGTCAAATCAAAAGAATGCATTTTTCTTGGCTATGGAGATGAAGAGTTCGGCTACAGACTCTGGGATCCTGTCAATAAGAAGATTGTCAGAAGCAGAGATGTGGCCTTCTTTGAAGATCAAACTATTGAAGATTTCCAGAAGGGAGAAAAGGTTGATAGCTCCAGGGAATTTCCTGTCAACCTAAATCCAGTTTCTCAGCCCCGAGAATAAAGGGGAGATCCTATCGAGAACAATGAAGCTGAAATCCATGATCATATCGAGGACAATCATGATGATGACATTGTACATGAAAATGTTCAAGAAGAGCAAGCTCCTGAAGGACCTCAACTGAGAAGATCAAACAGACAACCGAAGCCTAACATCCTCTACAGTCCACAACAGTATGTATTGCAAACAGATGCAGGAGAACCTGAAACTATCAAGAAGCCGTGACACACAAAAAAAGGGGAGTGTCTGGAAGCCATGCAAGATGAGATGAAGTCATTGCATGAGAATCACACTTATGATTTGGTAAAATTACCAAAAGGAAGAAGGGCACTCAAGAACAAATGGGTGTATAAGCTGAAGACAGAAGAAAACAAATCACAACCAAGATACAAGGCGAGGCTAGTTGTAAAAGGTTTTAGTCAGAAGCAAAGAATTGACTATGAAGAAAATTTCTCACCAGTGGTGAAGATGACATCTATCAGAGTAGTGCTCAGCTTGGCTGCAAGTCTAAATCTAGAAGTGGAACAACTAGATGTGAAAACTGCATTCCTTCACGGAGAGATTGAAGAAGAAATCTACATGGAGCAGCCAGAGGGTTTCAAAGTCAAAGGAAAAGAAAATCTAGTCTGTCGACTAAAGAAGAGCCTGTATGGACTGAAACAGGCACCACGCCAATGGTATAAGAAGTTTGATCTCTTCATGACCAAGCAAGGATACCTAAGGACCACTTCTGATCATTGTGTGTTTGTCAAAAGGTACTCTGATGGTGAACTGATTATACTCCTTCTATATGTTGATGATATGCTGATTGTAGGTCGTGACAATGACAAGATCAGCAAGTTAAAGAAAGAGCTCAGCAAGTCCTTTGTAATGAAGGACTTAGGTCCAGCAAAGCAAATTCTCGGTATGCATATCACCCGTGATCGAAGGAATGGGAAGCTGTGGTTATCACAAGAGCGCTATATCGAGAAGGTGTTGAAGAAGTTCAACATGGACAAGGCAAAGCTTGTAGCAACTCCACTTGCTAATCAATTTTTGCTCAACTCAAGATAGTGCCCTACAAGCAACAAAGTAAAAAGAAGAGATGGCATCGGTGCCATATGCCTCAACAGTTGGCAGTCTTATGCATATGATGGTGTGCACCAGACCTGACATGGCACATGCAGTTGGTGTCGTCAGCAGATTCTTATCCAATCCGGGAAGAGAGCATTGGAAAGCGGTGAAGTGGATTTTGAGATACCTCAGAGGTACTTCCAAAATGAGATTGTGCTTTGGAAATGACAAGTCTGTGTTGATTGGGTACACAGATGCAGATATGGCTGGAGATTTTGACTCCATAAAATCTACTTCAGGATATTTAGTTACTCTTTTAGGGGGAGCTGTGTCTTGGCAGTCAAAGTTACAGAAGTGTGTTGCTCTGTCGACTACAGAAGCAGAATATATCGCAGCAACAAAAGCATGCAAGGAACTACTGTGGATGAAAAGATTCCTACAGGAGTTGGGTCAAGAACAACGAGAATATGTTCTTTATTGTGATAGCCAGAGTGCTATCCATTTGAGCAAGAATTCGAGTTTTCACTCAAGGACAAAGCATATTGACGTGAGATATCATTGGATTTATAACGTGGTGGAATCCAAGCAACTTCAGATTGAGAAGATCCATACCAATGACAACGGCTCAGACATGATGACTAAATCTTTACCTAAAGACAAGCACATCTTTTGCAGAAGTACAGCTGGTATGACGGAGCCTTCCACTTAAGTCGGGAAGGGGGAAATTGTTGGGTGGTCCCTCCTTAATTGGAGAGAGGATTTTGAGTTCCCAAGGTTCATTCACCTTGGAGAAAGTCTAAAAGGCTTGTGAAGTTCCCAAGGTTCATTCATCTTGCATGAACGAATCTTGGAGGAGAAGGTTCATTCCCTTATGGCTATATAAGGAGATGGTTTGGGAGATGTTTGGGTTAATCCTCCCTTGTGATGTTGGTGCTAAAAGTGGTGGTGCTCTTGGTGCTCCTTGCTTGTGGTGTTCTTCCGGACGGTGCTTCTACCTCGGGTGCTTCTTCACCAAAGTGTCTTCCATACTTGTGTATGAGAGAGATCCTCTTGAGTGTATCCAAGAGAGAGTTTGTAACTCTGTATTCCCACTATTCTTAGTGGAGGAAGAAAGAAAAGAACTATTGTTGTCCTAGGACGTAGGCACATAGCCGAACCTCGTTAATTCTCTTTTCTTTTGTATGTTTGTTTTTTCTTTTCTTTTCTCTAGCCTCCGTGTTAAGCGGATAAGCTAAACTTCAACTCATTGTAGCTCCCACGTTAAACGGGTAAGCTAAACTTTAACTCATTGTAGCTCCCACGATAAGTTGGTAAGCTATCTCCATCCCAATTAGCGGTATCAGTGCATACCCAACAAAAAGTTCATACATTTTCCTTGACTTGGAAAAATTAAGTTTACGATCGAGTTCATTGGGAGATAATATGGAGGCTTTCAAGGAAAAAAAGAAGAACAAGTTCCTAATAGTTACATTGAGACTATTAAAGATATGTATAATAGAAATTTCGACGACCATACGAACTATTTGAGGAAATAGTAAATCGTTTCCTACTATTTTTGTCTTACGTCAATGATCATCATTACGTCCTTACCTTTTGCCGGTAGTTACAAAATTATTCGGTATATCCAGGAGGATGGTCCATGGCGAATGACGCCACTTGATGATGTCGTGTTAGTTGATGAGACTAGAGATGGGTTTAATGCTAATAGAAGAATGGAACGAAACTTTGGAATGAATTAGTAAAACAAAAACAAGGTACATATAAAATATAATTTTAAAACAAATTCAAAGAGAAATGAGAAGGGGGGCCACATAAATGGACAAAAAATAACTAAGATTAAAAGCTTTCGGTATTGCATTATGATGGAGAGATCGAGAAGGATGTCATGCATATAATTAAAAAAAGATAGTTGAAATGGATGAGTATTTTCTGGTAAATTTTTAAAAAAAGAACTGTTATAAGACCAACCATGTTGAATGGATCAGGTTGTTTGACAATTAAAAAATAACATGTTCAGAAAGTTAGTGTGACCGAAACGAGAATGATAAGTTGGATGAGTGGAAATGCATTAAAGGACGTGATTAAAAAATTAGTATATTCGTGGGAAGATAGATGTGGCACTAATTGAGGACAAAATGAGAAAAAATCGACTTAAGTGTTTTGATATGTGCAACATAGACCAATAGATGTTCATGTAAGGATAAACAATAATATAGTAGTTAATGAAGCCGCTAGCACTAGAGGTAGTAGCCTAGATGAATATAATATACAGTGTTAAAGAAGAATATGGAATTTGTTAACATCACAGAGGACATGACCCTTAACAAAAGCCGAATAGGAGGACGCAACCAGCCGAGTCCAAAAATTAGGACAAATGCATTGTTGTTGTTGTTGTTGTTGTTGTTGTTGTGTTATACAACAACTTTGAAGTCAGTTATTTTGGTGGGACCATCTACTATCATCAAATAAGAAAGACGAGGAGTCTCAATATTTTGAAAATAAATTTAAGTTCTAAACACATATATTTTTGCTCTATATAAAGGTCAATGCTAAGAGCACAACACAAAATGTTAGTGATTGTCAACATTTTTCTGCAATCATGTGAATATCCAGAATTGCCAAAAACTGGCAGTCTTTGACAGAAAATGGTGACATTCACTAACATTTTGTGTAGTGCTCATAGCATCGGCACTACACATGATTCCTTCTTCTTTAACAACATTACAGATGATTTCCATATGTTATGTACAAACCTACGAAACATTATTGAGTCTTGCTCTATCTATAATAGAGCTATATATAAATTGGTCTCGATGAAAGAATATCCAATTATCCATGCCCTAGCAGTGAGGATTTCAGGTTTGCTTTTGAAATCACAATCCTATAATAATTCTAAAATAATGGGATCCAATTATTTGTTATTGTTTTTTTTAATTGATTTTGCACACAGCGCACCAACAAAAATAAGTTCTCCAAAGTATACAGATGAGCTACAATCATGGACTGACAAAAAATAAATTCTGCGCATAACATCAGCTTAGATGGAAAGAAGCAGCTTTATGATTGTAATATTGAAGGAGCAGCCTTCCCTCATAAGAATTTGATACAATGAAAAAAAATTATTCAAGCAAAACTCTGACAACGCTTGTTCTAAAAAAATTTGTTAATAACTTCAAATCGTAGCACATTTCATGATTCCATCGAACAATTAACAAATGGACACAACTGAGATTTGTAAATTCTGCGGCTGTTGACATCCCTGCCAAATGTTGCATGCAGACGTTGTCGTAAGCCTCGATGTTCAAACCAGAAGCAAGGAACCCCTCTTTGCAAGACCCTTGCTTATGTAATGCTGCTGAAGGAATTCTCCATTAAAGCCATGGACTATAGATAAATTCTGTGTCTTGGTTAGCACTCTGGACCAGTAGAGGATGCAGGGGTAGCAAAATGCATGGAAACACCCATCTAGATAGGCTTCTTGTGTGATTGGTTCAAGACATATGGGGCAAGGATCATGCTCCTTCTTGCCAGGAGTAGGCGCCACATACTTCACTTCGATGCCAAAGCACTAAGTATCTCAAAGAGATTTGATGCTGATGCGACTTCAGCAGCAGAAAAATCCTGAGAATTGTGCCACCAATCAAAATCAACAATTATAAAAAAAACATATTTTATGAGAAAAATACACTTTTGAGACCACGTTATATGAGATGAATGGAAATGGCAGAACAAATAGCTGTACAAAACTAATGAAATAGATATCTGAAGAGCACATCATCTATTTATTAGCTGAGGATGAATGTCATCCATGGCGCCAAGGGACCAAAACATAGTTGAGATATTAAAAGTAACATACCTTTTGAAGTGGGTTCCTTCTAGATCTTTTCCAGTACCTAGTTACTAAAAATTCATAAATAAAACAGCATTAAGATCTAGTCTATGTAATATATGTGTCTGTGTATTATTGTACCTATTCTTTATTTTATTTTTTAGATGCCATATTCTGAATATGTATCATGTTCATATCCAAATCCATGTTGTGTCTGGATCTGAACCCATGTCCGTGCCGATGCCACCTAGAACTGAACAAATCTAACTTGTTTCTAATAATCACAATTCCAAAAGTAAAGAAATATGTGGAAGGATGTGGCCTCGAGCAAGCTAAGAATGCATTGTTCATGATCCTGTTATCAAAGGACGTGGTCTTGCAGGCACAATTCCACCCAAGTGACTAATCACTTGTCAGTGCAATTCAGTTAAAATAAAAAGGAACAAGCTTCTCGAAAGAATGATAAATGGAAACCAGACAAATGATTTCTACAAATGCTTTAATGATGTCTATATACTTTCTATACTTCTTTCTGAATGCTAGAAAACCAAAAGACACAAACCGCACACAACAACACGATGAATCTTTTAGACCAAATCTCTGATGGCAGCTATATGTATCCATTTGCTCTGTTCTTCAGCAGCTACAGTTCATGTCCATTTGAACTCTCTCCCCTTTGTAACACCTCCAAGTACAATTCTCTCAACTCCTAGCTGCTTGCACATCTACATCTGACTATCACTTACCTCTAATCTCCACTACACATGTTTGAATCAGTTCAAGAGATCCTCATACATCCATAGATCCCCAGAAAAGCCAAAACAGAAATAGGTATATGACTTTATCACGCAGAAAGGCTTTTCTTGGGAACTATAATTAGATACGGACATGCAACTACAAAGCATTCATCCCAAAATTTTGGGATTGGCGTGAATACTTTTTTTTCCGTTCAATTAAGGTCCATGTCCTATGTAAGATTACTAAAAACTACATCCTTTTTTACCACCTCAATCCAATTTCGTATAGGCCTACCCTATTCCTAAATCTCCTTTAACAACTTGTCGCTCCTAACCAGTGCATCTAGTGGTCTACGTCCTCTATCGACGCCACCATGGAATTCCAGTGAATAGAGTCATTTGTTATCTTATCTTTCACCATATTATACCCATCCATCTTAGCATATACTCCACATAGTTATGCAGAGGGTTTAAACTTTTGGGCAATCTTAGCTAGCAGGTATTAGCTAGAGACGAGTATAGTAACCAAATAGAATTTAAAATCCAGAACACTTTGAAAAACTAATAATCAATTTATTGGGCATGCATTATACAAAAGTAGAAGTAGATGCAACGGCAAATAGTAGCTTTCAAAACATTAACAAGAGTTATCACAACTGCAGTGGCAAAATACAGGATGATAATATAATGACTGGCCAGAAGAGGAGTTATTTAAGATAAAATTATTCAATGATATATAAAGATAATTCTTTGTGCAAGTTAATTTGCTGACTTGGGTAAGGAGTGGCCGTAATATCACTAGGAAGCACAAGTCAACATATAAAGCACCTAGAACCAAAATGTTTTCTTCTCAGTTTTTTGTTTCACAGAAATGATTTGAAGCACACAAATAAAATACTCCCCATTCCTATCCAATGGTCATGATGGTTATAGCAACCCAATTATTTCAACAAGAAGATATTTCATGTTCAAAAGAGAAACATTTGCCTGCATCTTTAAGACCTGTCAGAACGGAAGCGCGTTGACACAGTGAGGAGGATTTATTGTATACTCTATTCTGCTACCCCTCAATGGCTCAAAACAAATATAGTTCCCATCAAAATGAAGTCATTTTTTATTGTAGCAAATTCTACTGGCTAGAAAATGTATTCATGTACGAACCAGGATTGTCTGGCTACACACACACACATATAAATCGTTAAATATGGCTCAACTGAATTTCCCTAAATCTCTTCACCAACTATAGTGAGAAGTTCCTTAAGTTGACAAAGTCTTTCTTTCACTACTATGAGAAACTGTTAGTGCTGTTGGAAAGTAAATATTTAATCAAAGAGTACGTCAAGAAATAAAACTTTAACTATTCATGTCTAAACATCAGTTATCTAATAGAAGAAAGTTGTTATGTTGATTCACTTGTAATACTTTTCCATTACAATGAGAGGACACACCAAAAAGTAGCATTAAAGTAGTGATAGAACTTGATAAGACAATTGGAGATAGAGCGAAGGTCCTTGAGCCATATACAAGGTTCGCAATATTGGTTTCATAATAGGTTTCAAACCTTTCTTATGAGTACTGGTATCGGCAATTGAGTTTCAGTTCTTAGTTCCACATTGAAAAAACTCATGAAAATGTGTGCTACCCTTGAAAAAACTCATCGAGTTGGTCAGATCGGTGATCTCGGCTGTGGCACATTTTTGGCTGCAGTCCATCCTCTTACCTGTGGCCACTATCCGGCGTGTGGAGCGGCTATGTGCCGATTTCATCTGGAGGGGAGGTATGCATGCGATCTCCTGGGACCAGCTCTGTCGTCCCAGGAAGGAGGGAGGAGTGGGGCTCCGACCGTTGTTGGAGATCAGGGAGGCCTCTGCGCTTAAGCTGGCCTAGAGATTTATCAGCGGGAGATCTCTCTGGGCGGACTGGATGCACAGTAGATACGTGAAGCAGGATAGTTTTTGAACGTGCGCTACTGACAACAACCACTCAGTCACATTCAAGACTATCTTGAGACACAGGGGGGTGCTCAAGTCTGCTATCCGGGGGGTCATGAAGGACGGGTCGGGCACAGACCTCTGGCGGGATCCTTGGATAGATCGGCGTTCGCTGTTGGACATCAGAGGAGCCCCGACTCATCAGGAGGACAGGCGGGGTCTGACATGCAGGCGCATCATACGTGATAGGGAGTGGCGACCAGATTCGTATCGGTTCACTGAGGAGCTGGGTGGGAGCATTTTATCTATTACCATTGATCCGACGTTGCATGCGGATCGGTGGATTTGGGAGCCGACTGGAGTATCTACCGGGACTGGAGAGTTCCAATTCCGTAGCTGCTATAACCTGATCCGGCGAGCTTATCTGTTGAGTTCAGATTACGAGTTCGTTTGGTGCAAGGATCTGGCCAGGAAGATGCAGTTGTGTGTATACAAACTTCTACTGGGCCGCCTCTTGACCAGAGATCGCCTGAGTTCGTTTGGAGTGTCTGTTCCGGATCCCACATGTGTGCTTTGCGGGTTGGAGCCTGAATCTATAAAGCATATCTTCTTCGAGTGCACTCTGGCATGGCAGATCTGGTCGGAGCAGAGTCGTTTATTGGGAGTGTGCGCCTCCGGGAAATGTGTGGGGGACATCATCACGGAGATCCGAGATAGCAGGGTTAGAGGGCATGACTGGTTCCGAACAGCCAGAGTTCGTCTGGCTGCTGCGGTTTGGCATTATGGCGGGAGCGAAACCGTCGGATCTTTGAGGGGCTAGTCACCCCCCCAGTTGGCATTCTCCATAACATCGAGTTTGATGTTAATACTATGGAGAATTGATGAGAGTTGAGTGGGAGTCCCACTCTGTTTGTATGTTGTAAGATTATGGGTTTTCATTAGGAATAAAATTCACCTTATTTCCAAAAAAAATAAAAAATAGATACCTCTAGCCTAGTGGTTAAGAGAGATGCATGTTGCCCGAGTGGTCAGGAGTTCGAATCCCAGTGGGAGCGATTCCAGAAACAATTTACCTGGTTCCAATATATATATATATATATATATATATATATATATATATATATACACATCAGACAGAGACATCTCGGCCGGAGACGGTTCAGACGGAGGCACACGAGAGGGAGGTGGCCCTCAGTCCCTTGCCTGAGGAGACGGCGCCAGAGAGACACATGGAGGAAGACACAGTTATGGAGATTGATAGGAGACTGGAGACAGGATCGCCACTGTGACAGGAGAGCATGCAGGGTGCGCTGGTCCCGTTCAGGCCTCGGAGGACTATGATGACCAGGAGGATGAGTGCGGCGGATAGTAGTCAGAGGGGGGTGGAGGCCTCCACGGCACTTATGGTTTACAGCAGCAGGAAGAGACGCCCCGGCCACACTGGAGGATATTCCTCGGATGAGGGAGATGGATGACCAGACCGACCCCAATCCTGACTGGACACTTACTCTTAGCAGGATTCAGGCACATCTTGTCCCTTCCTCCATGGTAGATGCAGTCCTTGAGCAGACGGATGAGACACTTTCCTCGAGTGTCGATCCAGAGAAGTTACAGGGGGGCCCAACATCTTTTATTTAGATATTGGTCCTAGCATGGAACATTAGGGGGGGTGTTCCATTGGTCGATGGAGGGAGATCAGAGGGGTGCTGAGGAGAGAGGCATGTGATATTGCTATTCTGCTGGAGACGAAGATTCAAGGGGCCACTATGCTCTCACGTCGGACTCCGGTAGCCTGGGATCACATTCATAACTTAGATCTTTGCGGTATGGCAAGGATCTGGGTTAGGTGGAACACAGGTAGCTGGGTGGGGGTTCAGATTCATAAGTCAGAGCAACTCATCGGTGTTACTTTTGAGAATAAAGGTGGGTTCAGATTCATCCTGGGTGCTGTATATGGGCACAACGACCGGAGACTCCGGGAGGCTCTGTGGGAGGATATTGTGATTATGGGTCGTATGGCGGACAACATGCATCTCCCCCTACTCATCATGGGGGACTTCAATGCTATGTTGCTTCTTCAAGAGAAGGTTGGGGGCCGGCCTGTACCGGACTCGATTTTATATGACTTCCAGAGGTGTCTTCTTATGTCAGGTATGCGGGGGCTGGAGCGAGCTGGACATATTTGGACCTGGCACAACAAGGCTACTCAGAATCGTATTGCTTGTCAGCTGGATCGGGCCTTGGGCAATAGCGAGTGGTTCAGGTGTTTCCCGAACTCGGTGGCGGAAGGTCTGGCAGCGGGTACTAGCGATCATTCTCCTATCCGGGTGGGCCTATGTGAGAGACCCACTTTGCGGGCGAGGCCGTTCCGGTATAACAACAGCTGGTACCTATCACCAGGTTATGAGGAGGTTGTTATGAGAGAGATGCAGCACTTCCGGGATGGCACGGCCCAATTCCGCATGGTTCACAAGCTTAAACAGCTCAAGCGGGCTATCAGGGGGTGGGTGAAGACGAGACCGCGGACTTCCCTGGCAGAGAAGGAAGTAGAGCTTCGGGACACTCAGGGGGCCCTCCAATCTGACATTATGAATGGGGAACTGGCGGCTAAGGAGAAGATCCTGATTGAGGAGGTTAGCATCATGAGACTGCAGGAGGAGATCAGTGCGGCACAGAGGGCTAAATGCACATGGCTCAAAGATGGAGACCGCTGCACCAAGTTCTTTTATGATGTGATCCGCACCCGTCAGCACCGGAACAACATCCCCAGACTTCTGAATGCTGAGGGTCGTCTTGTGGGAGACCCGGTGGAGATTCAGGAGGAGGCCGTCAGATTCTACACTGACTTATACCAGCAGACGGACTACTCCAGCACGTTTCCGGCCCTGGTTATGAAGAGACTGGTGTCCCGACATGGGAACAGTCTTCTTTTGGCACCGGTGAGGATGGAGGAGGTGGAAGATATTGTGATGAAGGCTAATCCCAACAAAGCTCCTGGGCCTGATGGCTTCTCTTCTGGGTTCTTTAAGCGACACTGGGGTGTGCTTAAGGCACCTGTTCTGGCAGCGGTTCAGGAGTTTTTTGTGGAGGGCCGGCTCCTGAAGGAGATGAACCATACATTCTTGACCCTGGTTCCTAAGAAGGAAGGAGCGACCTCACTTGCAGACTTTAGACCCATTGCTTGCTGTAATTTCCTTTACAAGATTATCACTCACCTTATGTGCAGGCGTATGGAGGGGATTATGCAGGGTTTAGTGTCCCAGAACCAAGCAGCGTTCATCAAGGGTCGGTCGATAGCGGAGCACAGTCTGCTAGCTCACGAGATGGTGCGGGAGTTCAGCAAACCGGGGGGGATGAAGGCTTGTGTGAAGCTTGACCTTCGGAAAGCGTATGACACGGTCAATCGGGACTTCCTGTGCCACTTGATGCTTGCCATGGGGTTTGACGAGAGGTGGGTTGCGAGGGTGAGGGAGTGCATCTGCTCCCCTACCTTCTCTGTCCTCATCCAGGGCACGCCACATGGCTACTTTAGTAGCAACAGGGGGTTGAGGCAGGGCGACCCCCTCTCCCCGTATCTCTTTACCTTGGTGATGGAGTACTTCACGTGTATGATGGATATAGCAGTGCATAGCGGGAGGATTGTTCCCCTTTTTCGGTTGGTGAGTCCTGTTGTATCTTATTTGATTTATGCTGATGATTTATTGGTGCTACTCCAGCCTTCCATGAGGGGAATGAGAGCGCTCTCTGACATTATGGAGGAGTTCGGGCGGCTTTCTGGGCTCCAGTTAAACCGGGAGAAGAGCAGAGTACTTCAGCTCCCGGTGTACACTTCAGGAGGAGAGAGCCTTCGCTTTAGGTGTGGACAGAGGCGAGCTTCCAGTGAAATACCTGGGGGGTCCCGCTGACGGTCAACTATGCCCGAAAGCAGGATTGTCACAGCCTAGTGGACTTTGCTCAGAGGAGAGTGGAGGGTTGGCAAGCGGCGGGGCTTTCATTTGGGGGACGGATTGAGTTGGTGCGGTCGGTCATTGTTGGCATCACTATGTTCTGGCTCCAGTCTATCCAGATCCCCACAGCTACTATTCGAAAGGTGGAGGCTATTTGCGCTAACTTCATCTGGAGGGAAGGGATACATGCGATATCCTGGGATCAGTTATGTCGGCCTCGGAAGGAAGGAGTTGGGTTGAGGCCTCTGCATGCGGTTCGGAAGGCAGCTTGTGTGAAGATGGCCTGAAAATTCATCAACGGGGGGTCGCTCTGGACGGACTGGATGGCTAGCAGATACTTACGGAGGACCAACTTCTGGGCCTGCAGGATAGACAACAATTTCTCGGTCACATTTAAGGCCATCCTGAGATGTAGACCGGTGCTCCAGACCGCTATCTGCAGGCGCATGAAGGATGGGACGACTACCGACCTTTGGCTAGATCCTTGGTTGGGTTCCAGATCCCTGCTCGAGATATTGGGAGAGCAGCTGGACAGGGAAGCGGGAAGGGGGCTCACATGCAGCCGGATCATTAGAGACGGAGTTTGGAGGCCAGAGGGATACCCATTTACTGCCCAGCTTGCAGCAGAGATACACCATATTACCATTGACGCTAGCCAGACGGAGGATACATGGAGCTGGGCCGGCCCAGGTACGGGAGGCGGGTCAGGTCTATTCTGCTTTCGTAGCTGCTATGATTTGGTTCGGACCCACCACGACCAGGTTGAGGAGGTGGACTTCATCTGGGGCAAGGGCGTTGCACGGAAAATGCAACTATGTGCCTATCGCCTTCTCCGGGGTAGATTGATGACGAGAGACACACTCCTCCGGTTTTGGGATGCAGATCCCGGATGCCAAATGTGTGCTATGTAATGATGAAGATGAATCTATGGGACATCTCTTCTTTGGCTGCCCGGTGACCTGGCACATTTGGACTGAGCAGTGTGCACAGCTGAGAGGAGGAGTGGGGATGGACCGGGACATTCGGAGCATTCTCAGCTGGATCCGAGATCACAGAGGACGGGATCCGGGGTGGGCTAGAAGAGCCAGAGTTCGTCTTGCTGCGTCTGTTTGGCACATCTGGAAGGAGCGGAACAGACGTATCTTCGAGGGCTTGACTACCCCCCTATTGAAATTCTACATAATATAGAATTCGATGTATCTGTAATGGCCCCATAATAGTATTATTGGGGCATGGAAAGTTGTGATGTTGTACTTTAATACCTTTTCCGCTATATGCGAGGAATAAATTCACCCTTATTCCAAAAAAAATATATATATATATACACACGTGTCCATACCACCAGTGCCTCAACAACGATGGTCGGCAGTGGATAAGGGCAAGCATATTGCTGGAGAACAACGAAAGGGTGGGGTTCCGAAATCCTACGCGGATATGTTGAGTGGAGGGGTGGCTAGCTTGCCATCGCGGATGTCTTCTGTCCAACCGAATATGGTAGGCACAACACTACGGGCGACTCTGACGGAGGAAGATCTTGCTGAGACCGCGGACTACTGGCACAACTCAGTCATCCTGTATGTGCTTGGATCGAGACCGTTCTATGGACAGATATGGGCGTACGCGGTGCGTGTTTGGAGGCCGCGATATGGAGTTCTTCTCACGAGAAAATGGCTTCTACCTCGTTCGGTTCTGCTTGCAGGAGGACATGGAGCGGGTCCTACAGGGAGGACCGTGAACCTTTGATGGCAGACTTATTATCATGAAAGCGTGAACGTCTGAGTCGACTTATGAGCGAGAATTACTTCTTACGGTCTCGATCTGGATTAGATTACCGGGTTTACCAGTTAATCACTGGAGCATATCTATGATGATGAAGATAGCTAGCGTCATTGGCAAGCCAATCAAGGCCGATGAAGCTACGGCATACAGAACCCTATGGGATACGCATAGATCTTTGTTGAAGTAGATGCGAGTGCTGACCTACCTCATTTCGTTGAGTATGAGATGCCTTCAGGTGGGGTCTTTCGCCAGACTGTACAGTATGAGTTTGTACCTCCAGTTTGTTGTCATTATAAATGTTTTGGGCATCCCTCTAAAGGGAGTCCGGTATGGGAGGTCGAGGATATGGGAGGATAGGAGGAGACTGATACTGCTGGAGATAGAGGACTACGTGTAGGTAGTAGGGTGCCTGGTCCGCAGGAGGCGACAACCTCTATGATGGAGGGGGTCCAACCCAGTGCAGGAGGGGCCGATATAGTCCATGCTAATCCTTTCTCTCAATGGGTTGAGGCGCTACTGCTGTCGTGAGCGAATTCACTTCCGGACAAACTATTGTTTTCCAGTCAAGACGAAACAAGTCTTTAAGCCGTCCGGGAGGGCGTGGCGGAAAGAAAGTGATAGAAAACTGTTCTCATCAGCCGAAGGAGAGCACAAGCAGGAAGCGCCGGGCGGTACTACCTAGAGAGGATGGAGGGCAGGAGGCGATGGGGATTCTGACTACGGGCACCTCAGATCTTTGTGTAGCTAACCCCAGATGGAAGGACCATTGTGACAATGGAGGTGATCTCAGCGGATTTAGGCCACCTCTTGAGACTCCTCCGGAAGGCGCAGCGGCTGAAGGTCAGATGATGGAGCACGCTATCTCCCCTAATGGCGGCTCTGGTGATGTTGAGGGGTCATCCCCTGGATATTAAATGTCTATCTTAGCTTGGAATGTCCGAGGTGCGTGTGCGATAGGGAGATGGAAGGAGATCAGACAGGTGCTGAGGCGGAAAGTTTGTTCCATTGCAGCGCTACTAGAGACTAAAATTAAGTCTCCTAGACTGCTACAACGTAGGACCCAACATCAGTGGTGTCAGGTGCATAACTTGGAGGTTGGAGGAGTGGCGCGTATCTGGGTGAGCTGGGACAGCAAAACTTGGGCTGGAGAGGTAATTCATTTATCAGATCAGCTGATTGTCGTGTCTTTTACTAATAAGGGGGGATGGCTTTCATCTTGGGAGCGGTGTACGACAACAATGACAGGCGGATGCGGGAAGCTTTATGGGAGAAGATTTTCCAAATTAGTGTTGTAGCTGAGAGTCGGTTCCATGTGTCGTTGCTGTTGATGGAAGACTTTAATGCCCTACTTTTTAGTCACAAAAAAGTGGGAGATCGGCGTGTCCCAGACGGAGTCTTGCAAGACTTCCAAAGTTGCCTTCTGCGATCAGGTTTGCAGGCGGTGGAGAGAACGGATCACATCTGGTCTTGGCATAATAAGGCTACCCACAAACGAGTTGCTTGTCAACTTGATCGTGCTTTGGGAAATCGGGAGTGGTTTACAATGTTCCCAGATGTAGTTGCTGAGTGTCTCCTAGCCGGCACAAGTGATCATTCGCCAGTTCGCATCCATCTATCGACGGTTGTCTCCCAAAAGGCACGTCCTTTCAGGTACAACAACAAATGGAGCTGCATGACTGACTATGCGGACGTTTTCCAGGCGGGTTGGGGCTCTCCTATAGAGGAAAATCCTCAATTCCGCATTCAGAGGCTGAAGCAGGTAAAGGCGGGTTTAAAATTCTGGGCGAAAGGGTCACGTCATACCCCTCTCACAGATAAGAATGACCAGCTTCGGGAGGCGCATATTGCTTTACAGGAGGACATTCTCAATAGCGACCTTGCAGCGACGGAGCAGGATCTGTGTAGGGAGGTCGGGGCGCTACGCACACAGGAAGAGATCGAGCTGGCACAACGAGGCAAATGCAACTGGCTGCGGGATGGCGACAAGTGCTCCAAGTTCTTCTATGATATCATCCGGGCCCGCCAACATCGTAATTATATCTCTAAGTGGATTGATGACAAAGATGTGGTTAACGCTACCGTACTACAGGAGGAAGCAGTCAGGTACTATACTGAGCTTTACAATCAAACTTCTTATATATCTGACTTTACGGAGATTGTTTGCAAGAGGCTGGTTACCCCACTGGGTAACAATGTACTTCTGGGACCAGTGACTATGGAAGAGATTGGAGCTATTGTACGTCATGCGGATCCAAACAAATCTCCTGGCCCTGATGGTTTTGGGAGCCAGTTCTATAAAGTCCACTGGGATACTCTGAAGGAGGAGGTGCTGGAGATTGTCCGAGACTTCTTCGATAACGGCAAGCTGCTTAAGGAGTTCAACCATACTTTTCTGACTCTTATACCGAAGAAGGAAGGAGCGATGTCTCTTAGCGATTTTCGTCCTATCTCCTGCTATAACTTTCTATATAAAGTTATCACTCACTTGATGTGCAGACGTATGGAACAGATTATACAGGGTCTGGTGTCTAGTAACCAAACGACTTGTGTGAATGGACGGTCTATTGTTGATAACAATCTGCTTGCCCATGAGCTGATCCGGGACTTCAACAAACCTGGAGGGGATAAAGTGTGTGTCAAGCTTGATCTGCGAAAGGCATATGACTCTGTCAATAAGGAGTTCGTGTGCCATATTATGCTTGCTATGGACTTTGATCCTACTTGGATGGATAGGGTTCGGGTCTGCATTTCCACTCCCTCGTTCTCTGTCCTTGTCAGGGGTCAGCCGTATGGCTTCTTCAGCAGTTCTACAGGACTTCGGCAAGGGGATCCGCTATCGCCATACCTCTTCACCTTGGTCATAGTGTTTTTCACATCGTTCATGGACGTGGCGGTCCATAGAGGCCAGATCACCCTGCTGTACAAGCGGGTGCACCCTCAGGTATCCCATCTTATCTATGTGGATGACTTGCTGGTCTTTCTGGTTCCTTCGCGTCGTGGGATTGCGGCTTTGAACTGGATTATGGAACGGTTTGGCTCACTGACTGGTTTGCAGCTGAACAAGGATAAGAGTATGGCCTATTTCAACAAGCTTTGTCAGCAGAAGAAAGAGAAGGCTTTACTTCTTGGTATTGAGAAGGGAGATTTACCAGTCAAATATTTGGGAATCCCGTTATCTATCAACTACGCCAAAGAGACTGAATGCCAAAGTCTGGTGGACTACGCACAGCGCCGTCTGGAGGGGTGGCATGCCCAGAGCTTATCCTTTGGAGGACGTATTGAGCTAGTTCGATCCGTCATCTATGCCATTGCTCGATTCTGGTTGCAGACTCTCATGTTGCCATCTGCGACCATTAGTAAAATTGAGAGACTATGTGCCAACTTTATCTGGAGAGGAGGCCTACACTCTATAGGTTGGATGACTCTATGCAGATCTCGGAAGGAGGGAGGTGTCGGCCTACAGTCTCTTCGGACCCTGCGTGAGACTGCGGGAGTGAGACAAGCTTGGCGATTTCTCGGCCAAGATTCCTTGTAGGTAGTATGGATGAAGGGGAGGTATATGAGGGACCAGTCTTTTTGGGAGATCCGAGCCAATAGCAATGACTCTGTTACTTGGAAGAACTTACTATCCCATCGGACTACTCTGAAGGGGCTTATTTCCAGAGTAATGACAGATGGAGAAACTACTGACCTTTGGTGGGATCCGTGGATCAACCATTTGAGCTTGGCGAATCGAGTTAGTTGGCAAGCGCTACCAACGACGGGGAGAAGGGCATGGGTGAGCACTATTCTGCAGGAGGGTGTGTGGAGAGCGGACTTTCACCCTATGACGAGACAATTTCGGCAGGAGATTGAAGCGGTCCAAGTGGATACTGAGACTCCGGATGGGGATCGATGGGTGTGGACAGACACTGGACAGCATATAATCGATCGTCTATGCGTCTATTAGGGAGATTCATCCTCCCATGTAGCTGGCACAGGTGGTGTGGACCAAAGGGGTGACCTCCAAGATACAATTTTGCTTGTACAAACTTTGTCTAGAGAAGTTGCTTACTCGAGACCGCCTGGTAAGGTTAGGGGTGCAGATTCCTTCACCACTGTGAGCTATGCAAACAAGACCATGAATCTATGGAGCACATCTTCTTTAGATGTTCCTTCTCTTCATTCCTTTGGCATCATTAGTGTTCTCAACTCAGCATATAGACTCATGGCTCTCGAAGCTGGAAGGAGGAGGTGGCAGATATCATGGTTGAAAGTAATCGGGATTCCCAGTAGTATAATACAGCAAGGATTCGATTGGCGGCTGCGGTCTGGCATATATTGAAGGAAAGAAACAATAGAATTTTTGAGCCGGTGATTACGTCCACTATTGGGATGAAACACAACATAGAATTTGATGTAAAAGTGATGGAGAACTTTAAGTCTCCACCAAGATCCTCCTTGTAGACTCCTCAAATTTTTATATATACAAAGGAGCCAACGCCTGGCAACCATAGTGCCGTCGATCAAGCATGGGATCCGGGAGATTCCCCAGGTGCTATCTTAGCTCCTCCGCTCGCGAATGCAGGTAGGTGGACGACCGTTGATAGAAGGAGAAAAGGAAGACCGGCCAGCAGACGGGACGCGGACCATGGTCAACAAGAAGGGGCAGGTACGAGGAGGTTGACTGAAGGGATCTTGGGACCACGCCGTCCGGGAGGATTAGGACGTGCGAGGATCCCAGATACGAACAGAATAAGCGGGACATGGCAACGGAAGGGTCAGCGGTTACCTGATCTTGTCGAAGCTCCACGCGGAAGAGGGGGACTACCACAACAGGGAACCGCTCTGGGAGCAAAAGAAGGGGACCAGCCAAGGATGACGCCCACAGTACAAACGATTAAGGGAGGAGTCTCTTGGGCACAAGTTGTCGATCGGAGACGGTCCCGTCCAATGCATCCATGCAATATATAGAGCCAAAGACAATCGGAGGACGTAGAAGGGTGGCAGAATTCACTGATGTCACGCCCCAGAACCAGAATACTGGAGAGCGGGGGCAGACATAGCCAGCTACGTATATTGAAATGGAAACCACCTCGATATACGATCACGGCTGTCTAGAAATATGAGGGTTTACTACAAGCCAACAGTCTCTTATGGTCATAAACAAGCCTAATGTCTTAATCACAAGCAAGTAAGTAGGGTCGCAAGATGTATGATTATTAAATATACAATGATAAGGCGTCCCAAATATTACATATTCAGCTGATCATGAAGCTAGTCGTACAAAATGCAAGGACTAGCAAGAGTTAAGTCATACATGATCAACCCTAGGATTTGTTAATCATGTTTACAGCCCGTAGGCAGACAGTAAGTAAAGTGCATCGAGCTAACAGGTGCTCGTCGGCTAAACGCCTCAAAAGAATAACTTTACAATAGAGTGAGCGAAACAAAATAGAAAACCCACTCGTAGCCCGGATTCCTTCTAGTCGCCACCATTGGGCTGGAAGCTTGGTAGATCCTCGGGAGCTGCTCCGAAATCTGGCCACATAAAACCAGCTGGGTCAACCCCAGAAAGAGCAAGTGCCACAAGGGGGCCACGAAATAAGAACAAAGCCAGCAATCAGCACAAGAAAAATCTAATATTAAAACTAGAATTTATGAAAACATGGCAGGGTGAGATACGACGAGATAACCATGGAACTGTTCCGATAGCCAGGTTACAACCCGTAAACCAAACAAGGACCGGGGTTGTAACCCTTCGTCTGAACAGAACTTGGTTTCCCACCATTTATCGGCAAGATAATAATGCAAGAAATCAAGACAGGGAGCAATCTTGTACTGGATCAAGACATGGTTAGACTAGTTATACCTCATTCAATCAATCACGGTCAAGCAGATACTACGGCTTACTACTTTAACTAACTAGGGTTATCACAGGCCTAATTACTAATAAGATGCAGTGAGATTGTTCCACAGCCACAAGCCCTGCAGACCATCCAGGTTACCCAGGTCGAAAATTAGGGGTTGAATTCTGGTGGGTACATCGCCCAGAAGACAAATGTACCCTTAGGTGACTTAGAGGGTGCAACACGCGACGGTGTGCTGGAAATGTGTCCTACTCGACGGCAGGCTACAGATCCCAAGAGCGCCCAGGTAACGGGATTGCCTGTAGCTGTGTCATCTCTTCATGACTACTGTGTTATTCTAGTTATTAACCTTAATCCATTTTAGTAGGTACTCCTGACCGTGGTACTCAGGAGTCCCATCCTAGACATGATGCAAGACAGGACAAGTGGATTTAACAAGCAAGCAAGAAAGAACCACCCACGGTGTCAAGGCAGGTCAAGTTAAGTTAGCCGTCGCAACAGCATTAAGTTAAATCATGTCAGGGTACTTGTCAGGAGTGCGCCACGACGGGCCACTATCATGTCAGGTTGGTCATGTCAGGAGTGCACCACTACGGGCCACTGTCGTGTTATGCTAGATCCTTGCCATACCATGCCATGTACAATAGTCATTCCAAACATATTAAGCAAAATCAAGTTCATGACAAAAGGCGTAAGGATATAAAATGGGCGTAAAATATCTAATAAAATATCAATATACAGGGCTATAGAAAAGCCAAGCTCAAAGAAATAAGACCAAAACTCCAAGAGCCAATGGGTTAAGCAAGGGGTTCAGGGTGCAGCGTACGCACAAGACACGCACGCAGGAGAGCTGCATACGTGAAAAGTCACGCACGCAGGAGAGCTGCATACGTGAAAAGTCACGCACGCAGGAGAGCTGCGTACGTGAAAAGTCACGCACGCAGGAGAGGAAAAGTCACGCACGCAAGAGAGCTGCATACGTGAAAAGTCACGCACGCAGGAGAGGAAAAGTCACGCACGCAAGAGAGCTGCATACGTGAAAAGTCACGCACGCAGGAGAGCTGCGTACGTGAAAAGTCACGCACGCCAGAGAGCAGCGTACGCGAAAAGTCACGCACGCAGGGGAGCTGCGTACGCGAAAAGTCACGCACGCCAGAGAGCAGCGTACGCGAAAAGTCACGCACGCCAGAGAGCTGCGTACGTGCAAAAGCACGCAAGCAGAGAGCTGCGTACGCGTAAAAACACGCACGCAGGGTCTGGGTCTTCTTCTCCAAGGCTGAGAAGAAGCTCCAATGGCTCCAAAACTTCAAGACATCACAACTTGGCCATCCGAACTCCAAATCCGGATTTTCAAAGTTTCAACCAGGGTGGAATTGAACTCTCTTCCACATGGAAACATCAAAACCCATAAAAATTCAACTTAAATAGATCAAAACCATGCAAAACCAAAAATAGAAAAAACTTAGATCTAGAACAATGGAGACTCCAAATCACAAAATGCTAAGTTCTAATGCTGATCACCATGTCCTAAACTAGCAAATGGACAAATAAAAGAGGGTTCTCATGTGGTGGCAAGGTGCACTTGCCTATGGGTGGGTGTTGTGTAGAGGAAGGAGAAGAAGAAATTAATGGAGGTTTATGAGGAGAGAGAAAAAGTTGGTGGAGTTTTAAAGAGGGTGGGATGTGGTGTGTTGAGGGTGGAGCATAGGCTAAGGTGTTCCAATACATTAAACCAAACCAAACCAAACCAACCAAACCAATTAAAACCGAGCCATGACAAAACCCAAAATACGAGAAATACCGAAATTCCACAAGTTGAGAAAAATAAAAAATACATGCCAAAATCCAGATACGAGTATAAATACGAAATACGGGAAATACGGGAAATGAGGGTGACAACTGAAGAGGAGATTGCGGAAACGACAAAGCGGAACACTCTAATAATCTACGTCATGGGGGATAGACCGTTCTATAGCCAAATCAGGGCGTTTGCAAACCGAGTTTGGCGGCCACGGGGTAGCATGGAATTCTTCTCTAGGGAGAACGACTTCTATTTCGTCCGATTCAGTTTGCAGGAGGATGCGGAGAGAATCTTGCAGGGAGGCCCCTAGACATTCGATGGTAGAATAATCGTGACCAATCTATGGCACCCCAACGCTAAATGCGAACGTGACCTTCTGCACACGGTCCCTATATGGATTCGGCTACCGAATCTCCCCATCCAATATTGGAGCACATCGCTGATAATGAAGCTAGCGAGTCTAATTGGGGTCCCTATCAAATCAGATGAGGCAACATCGACACTATCAAGACTCTCGTATGCCCGAGTATTCGTAGAAATAGACGCTACAGCAGAGTTACCTCGGGTTGTGGAGTACGAGATCCCCTCGGGAGAAATATGCTCTCAGAGGGAGGACTATGAATGGGTGCCTCCAGTATGTCATGGATGCCATTGCTTTGGTCATGTCCAAAGGGTTTGCCCTTTGGCGAGAACAGACAAGGAAGGAAGTGCTCCCCAACCTGTGGAAACTACACAGGAGGAGGGAGACACCAACATGGACGGGGAATCCACATTAGCAAACGCCCAACCTGGGAGAGAAAGGGATGTGATCCCAGACCAAACTAATCTGGATACGACGGTCACGCTGGCAGCCGGGATGCTTATGGTGACGGAGAGCAATGAGCCGATTCAGAGCAACGGTATTATTGGCAAACGCCCCAAACTCGGAGACTCAGGAAAGACAGACAAGAACAGAGGTCGGACAAATGGTTCTTTATAAAGGTCGGCAGGGAATGCAAACCAGAAGTCAGACGAGGGAGGCGGGACCGGAGCCCGAGCATAATAACGAACACGTTGGAGCGACTAAAAATTACTCCAGAAAAAAAAAAGCGACAGAAGCAGGCAAGGAGGGTCAGACGTCTGCCAGAGTGGCCAGCAATAACAGCTTCTATCCACTGAGTCAGGAGAACCCTAACTGGCACGCTATGCTAGAGGAGAGTGCCAAGTACCAAGATCTCGATAAGGGAGAGGGACATGGTTTGCAGACGGAACTCACTAGTGACCTGGTAGTGAGTTTGAGAAACCATCAGGGTCAACCCAATTGTCTTTAATGACAGTTCTGACCTGGAACGTTAGAGGAGCCAACTCTCTGGTTCGCTGGCGAGAGATTAGAGAGGTTATCAAAAGTACCCAATGCTCTATCATTGCACTGCTGGAAACAAAGATCAAAGTGGAGCGGAAGCTGCAAAGAAGGTCGTCCACAAGCTGGACTCATGCGCACAATCTGCATCATTGTGGCATGGCGCGCATTTGGCTTAAATGGGATGACATGACCTGGTTTGGGAACATTATTCACAACTCAGAGTAGATGATAGCAGGAGTGTTCAAGAACAAAGGTGGATTCCAATTTTTATTTGGAGCTATGGGCACAACGACAGACGCACGCAAGAGGTACTGTGGCAGGAAATCATCCATCTCAGTGTGGTTGCGAAAACACAACTACAAATTCCCCTGTTATTGAGCGGAGATTTCAACGCGATGATGTACAACCACGAGAAGGTCGGGGGCCATCGCGTCCCTGACGCTATCCTAGCGGACTTGCAATCTTGTATCTTCCAAGCTGGCCTCCAATGTTTACAGCGAACAGGTCATCTCTGGACGTGGAATAACAAGTCCATAAATAGTCGCATTGCATGTCAGTTAAATCGAGCGCTCGGCAATAGGAGATGGTTTGATATATTCCCTTCGGCGGTTGCGGAAGGACTCGTGCCATCCACTAGTGATCACTCCCCAATACTAATTAAACTCATCGCTGCTTCGGAATCTCGTACGAAACCTTTCCGCTTCAACAACGCGTGGCCGCTGTTGCCGGGGTACGAGGAGGCAGTCAATGCTGGTCTTAGCAAGGAGGTGTCCGGCAACGCGCAATATAGTTTGGTGATGAGGCTCAAAGCTACCAAACTAGAGCTAAAGAAATGGATCAAGGAGCGGCCCAAGGCTGACCTGGATGCTCGCGAGGCCGAACTCAAGGCCGTGCAATCTCTTCTCAATGACAGGCCCCAAGACCCTGAGCTGACCGCCCAGGAAATCTCCCTCATGGAGGAGGTCCGCAAGCTAGCCGTCCTAGAGGAAGTCCAACTTGCTCAAAGGGCCAAGTGTGATTGGCTTAAAGAAGGAGATAAATGCTCTAAGTTCTTCTTCGACATTATCAAAACAAGGCAACATAGGAACACCATATCGAAGATCATCGATGTGGAGGGACGGGCTGTGTCCTCTCCTGAGGACATTCAAAGAGCAGCGGTGGATTATTATACACAACTTTACAATCAGACGGACTACCCCACGGAGTTCCCGGAGTTGGTATGCAAACGTCTTGTGTCTCGCGAAGGGAACCAACGGCTTCTTGCTTCAGTTAGAATGGAAGAGTTGGACATTATAGTGAAAAAGGTGGACCCCAACAAAGCGCCAGGGCCGGACGGATTCAATAGTAAATTTTTTAAAACCCATTGGGATCAATTAAAATACTCGATATTGTTTATTGTCCAGGAATTCTTCCATAAAGGGCGGCTACTTAAAGAGCTCAATCATACCTTCCTCACGCTTATCCCAAAGAAAGAGGGGGCAACAGGCTTGGCCGACTTCCGGCCAATTGCGTGCTGCAACTACTTATATAAGCTGATCACATTGGTGATGTGCCACCGGATGGAGACTATCATGCAGGAGCTCATATCACCAAATCAGGCGGCATTCGTCAAGGGCAGGTCGATAGCATAAAATAGTTTATTGGCCCACGAAATAGTTCGTAACTTCAACAAAGCAGGAGGCAAAAGAGCGTGTATGAAGCTGGATCTCCGGAAAGCATATGATACGGTTAATCGGGCATTCGTATGTCAAATAATGCTTGCAATGGGCTTCGACCCCCAATGGGTCAGGATTATCCGAGAATGCATTTCTACGCCCACGTTCTCAATCCTGATTAAGGGTCAGCCACATGGATTTTTCCATAGTAACCGAAGACTTCGCCAAGGGGATCCACTCTCGCCATATTTGTTCACTCTGGTTATGGAGTATTTCACCTGTATGATGGATGTCGCGGTCTACAACAAGAGCATCATCCCACTGCATAAAGAGGTGACACCGTCTATTTCTCATCTTATTTACGCTGACGATCTGCTTGTGTTCTTGGTGCCATCTAACAGAGGGTTGAACACTATGGTCCGATTTATGACGGAGTTCGAAAAGTTGACAGGGTTATAACTCAATCGGGACAAAAGCAAAGTCTATTTCAACATTCATTGCCTGCATCAGGAGGCGTCCCAAGAGATACTTCAAATTAGCCGCGGTAGTCTCCCGGTAAAATATTTGGGACTGCCCCTGTCACTTAACTACACTCGGGATCAGGAATGCCAAAGTTTGTTGGAGTATGTTCGACGACGTATAGAGGGATGGCAAGCCCACACGCTCTCCTTCGGAGGCCGCATTGAGTTAGTTCGCTCAGTCATTAGTGCAGTAGCCATGTTCTGGCTCCAAACCATAATGTTGCCGACAGCAACTATAAGAAAAGTCGAAAAATGTTGTAGCAATTTTATATGGCGGGAGGGTATTCATACAATATCTTGGAAGGATATGTGCAAGCCTAAGAGAGAAGGAGTGAGATTGAGGTCGCTCTCCACTATGCGCGAGGCGGCAGGACTCAGGCTCACGTGGAAATTTCTTACAGGCCAGTCATTATGGGCAGAGTGGATGCGCGGAAGATATTTGAAGAACGACAATTTTTGGAGAAAGCGGCTGAATAATAACTACTCTGTTACGTACAAAACCATTCTGAAGCAGAGGAATACAATGCAGAGAATGATCAGTAGACGTATTGGGAATGGAAATAATACACATTTATGGTTTGATCCGTGGATCGAGTATCATAGCGTCATAGATCGAATCGGATGGGAAGCCTTCGAAGTAATGGGAAGAGATGAGAATGTCAGTGCCATTATTCAAAGGGGAGCCTGGAATGTTCGTATGCACCCAATCGGTCCACAATTAGCACAGGATATCGAGCGCATCCCAATTGACCCAAGCTTGGGTGACGATAGATGGGAGTGGGAGGCCTCGCCCACAGGTGATTTCCACTTCAAAACATTACTCAAACAAATACTAGTCCCTGGCGATGACATGTCACACGTTGAAGTTGTTTGGGCTCCAGGCATTGCGAAGAAAATGCAACTCAATATGCTCAAAGTAGTAAAGGGGCGTCTCCTTACTATGGATAGATTAGCAAGGTTCAGAATTGAAGTACAAAACCCAGGATGCAGACTATGCCAGCAAGCAAATGAGACCTCCGCCCATCTATTCCTCACCTGTGACTTCACTTGGTATAAATGGAATACTATATATCAGTTGTTACAAATCAGAACATGTAATAACAGGGACCTGGCCCAGCAAATGAATTACATAGCATATAAAGCTCATAAAGGCTCCGCTTGGTTCAGACTAGCTCGAGCAAAGCTTGCGGCTACACTATGGCATATTTGGAGAGAGGAATAGAAGAGTCTACGAAGAGCTGGCCACTTCTATGATAGGGATCCTGCATAACATAGAAAGAGATGTAAAGCTTATGAGTTGACTAGTCCTCTGCTGTAACTCTTTTACTTGGAATAAATAATTATCTTTTCCAAATATATATATCTTTTCCAAATAAATAATTATCTTTTCCAAATATATTTGGAAAAGGGGTAAATTTTATTCCAAAATCAGACAATACTCATACAACAATACATTCGGATGATCGTCCACCCGTCAGTAGACCATCTCTTTTACATCAAACTCCAAATTATGGAGGATACCAACCGGAGGGGTGATAAGACCCTCGAATATGCGCCGGTTCCTCTCCCGCCATACATGCCAGACCGCAGCTGCCAGCCGAATTCTAGCAGACTTGAACCAGCCCAAGCCTCTCCCTCTGCAATCTCGAATACTCGTGATGATAGTACCAATCGACCTGCCAGAGATACCACTTCCCAGCATATGGTTCTGCTCACGCCAAATAGACCATGCAACTCCGCAGTCAAAAAAGAGATGAGACATAGATTCATCCTCCAAATCACATAGAACGCACTTCGGATTGGGGACCTGGATCCCAAAAAAGATGAGTCTGTCCCTGGTCAGTAGACGACCAAGGAGCAGACGATACATACAAAGCTGCATTTTTCTGGCCAGATCCTTGCACCAAATGAAGTCATAATCACCAATAGGAGGGTAGGCACGTCGCAGAAGGTTGTAGTCACTCTGGAAGGAGAACTCCCCCCTGCAGTACCTCCAGTCACGCCAGGCGGCTCCCAGACCCAAATACCCTCAGGCTGGGATGGATCAATCTCAATCCCACGAATAACCTCACCCAGTCCCTCAGTATGGCGGTAGGACTCCGGACTCCAAGCTCCATTCCTGATGATGTGCTGACAAGACAGACCTCTACCCACCTCCTTGTGATCTCGAACGCCCATGATGTCCACCAGAGACTGGTGCTCAATCCAGGGATCCAGCAGCCATAGGTCAGTTCCATATATATATATATATATATATATATATATATATATATATGTATATATATATACATATATAATCCCTTAATCTAAATAATTAAGTTCATTATGTTAAGCCAACTTCTCAACATGGTATTAGTGATTCTCTTTAGAGCTAGCTATGTTACTTTCCCCAAAAATCTAAAACCCTAACCCTAATCTCCTCAATCCCAACCACCAAACTAGTCATCATCTTCTCCAATAATCTAAAACCCTAACCCTAATCTCCTTGCAAGTTTTTAGATTGTGGTGTGAGAATTTCCGTCACCACTCGGTCTTTTCTCCAGTAGCGAGATTTTCTAGATTGGGGTGAGAGAATATCCAGCATCACTCGGCCTCACAAGTTTTTTTTAAGACAAGTGATACTTTCCTCATCTTGTGAGGTTTCCAGTAGCTTCGTTGTATTGATGCAGTGGGAAGCTATATTTGGTGTTTTGTTTGCCCTAACTTTGGTGTTTCATGTATTGTGGCCGTGGATAGCTCAGTTTGGCAATAGTTGTTTGCTGAGAATTAATTTACTATTTGTACATAGTTAGGTGTTTGTTGTTTGATACATGTTTTATTGCCTAAACTTGGATTGTGCACTTGATTGTGCATTTTTGTAGCATAATTCTTCATGAAGATGGATATATCTCTGGAGATTTTACTTCTTGTTGTGTCAACTTTTTTGGATATTTTTCGAGACTGAGATGGTTGCACTTGGGCATTGTGTTCTCTGGAGTGGTGCTCATGGTAACTTCTCTGGCTTGTTCATTTTTGGTAGCACACTTCTTCATGTAGATAGATATATCTCTGGAGATTTTACTTCTTGTTGTATCAAATTCTTCGAATATTTTTGGAGGTTCTCTCGTGTATTGATACAGTAATGGTTGTGTATTACCGCTATATCTCTTTGAGCTTGGGTATCGCGTATTCTTGTGTGGTGCTCATGGCAACTTCTCCTGCTTGTGAATTTTTGCTAGTACGCTTCTTCATGTAGATGGATATATCTCTAGAGATTTTACTTCTTGTGGTGTTGACTTCTTCAAGTATTTTTTGGATACTCTTCCGTGTATTGGTACGGTGATGGTTGTGTAGTGTCGCTATATTTTTGCGCTTGGGCATCGTGTATTCATGTGTGGTGCTCATGGCAACTTCTCATGCTTGTGCATTTTTGGTAGCACACTTCTTCATGAAGATGTATATCTCTCGGGTATGGTGTCGACTTCTTCGAATAGTTTTGGAGATTCTCTCATGTATTGATACAGTAATAGTTGTGTACTGATGCTACTATTTGTGCTTGGGCATTGCGTATCCTTGTGTGGTGCTCATGTCAACTTCTTCGGTTTCTTCCTCGTTCACGATTTCTAAGTATTTCTCCCTACTGGAGGTGCAGCGACTTCGTGGTCTTAAATCTGCATCTTCTTTTCCGACTTCGTCCCATGATTATTTTTTGCTACATTGTTCTAAATTCTCTCCTGCCTTTTCTAGAAGTGATGATCCATTCTCTCTAGTACATATTTATATCTAGGGCCCTTATAAAACCATAAGTTTGTTTAGTTTTTGATATTTTGCTACATTTATTGATAATTATTCTCGTTTGACTTGACTATTTCTTCTACGTGATCGTTCTAAAATCCTGCAAGTATACCACAATTTCATAGCTCCTACTGATCTTGCCAGGATACTACAAGTCCGCCTGCCCCTACTTATGCATAACTTTTTTGTAAGAAGCAATGTACTTGCACTATGCATCATTTGGTTATTTTGTTTCTTATCATCGTCTAGCTCCTCCACATCGCAAGTTTGATTGTTCTCTTTCTTCTATTATATACCTTCTATATAGGATGCTATTCAACATCTGGGTGGCGAACCGTCATAGATGAAGAGATGTATGCCCTTTGGTCTAATGGTACTTGAAATTTGGTTCCTCACCCATGGCCTTTCTCGTGTTAGTGCCAGTGGATATTTACAGTGAAGCATAATCCAAATGGTTTTATTAAACCCACCTTGTTGCATGAGGCTTTACTCGGCAATATTGGATTGATTATGAGGAAACTCTCTCATAGTGCCAAACTTTACATTGTTCTTGTGTTGGTCTCTATTGCGATGCATTGCACCTGACCTTTATATCAGTAAGATGTAAAGAATGCATTTTGGAATGATGTTTTAGTTGAGATAGTTTATATGCAACAATCTCCTGGTTATGAGACTGCAGGGGAATCTTTTGTTTGTCATCTCTGCAAGTCCATCTATGGTCTCAAGCAGTCTTCTCGTATTTGTTTCGACAAGTTCAGTCTGGTAGTCCAGAAGATCGATTTTACTCGGAGTAGTGCTGATTCATCTTCTTTTTACTCACCGTCCTCGGTAGGGAACATTGATTATTTTGGTCTATGTTTAAGATATTATTATTGGAGAGGATATTTATGGAATTTACCTGATTAAAACACAACAGTTTTCTCATTTCCAAACCAAAAATCTTGACCTCCTTTATCGCTTTCTAGAAAACGAGGTCACCCGACGTGGTGATTCCCTTATTCTTTCTCAGTGGAAGTATTGTATTGATCTTTTGTCCTATTCTGGCTATTTTGGGTATAAGCTATATATATAAATTTGAAGATCTCCTTTTGGCCCTCTTTTATGCTACATAAAGAAGTTTCCTGGCCATGGTCTTGTTTACCAACCTTCATTAACTCTTTCACTATACGCTTATGCCAATTTTGATTATGCTAGTTCAGTGGGTGTTTATCGATCGATGAGTAGTTTCTGACATACTCTGAGAAAATCTTAGTACTTAGCGGAGCAAGAAATAGACCGTGGTTACGCGCTCTTCTATTGAAGCTGAGTATCGCTCGATAGCCCATGCATTTTCAAGCTCACACGATTGAGTCTTCTTACTGATCTTGGTATCGCTCTCTCTTCTCCAGATCTTCTTTACTGTGATAACCAAGCAGCTATTCACATTGCTTAAAATATGGTCTTTCATGAGCGCAACAAAATTTCGAGGTTGATTGTCATTTCATTCAGGAGAATGCCAAACTTTGTGATGTTCAGCTCTAACATGTCTATGTCACATTACAAATATTCTAGAAAAATAGTTGATACATTTAGGCATAATTTTATGTATTATTTGTTGTCCCCTTTAGTTTTGAATGAAAATATATTCAACATTGATATTCTAGTTTATTTCACTTGCTTTTCGACAAAACGTCCACAAAATAGATAACTTTGAATGGAATAAGATTAAAATGTATGAATGTTGTGAATTTAGTATACAACTTCGACACGGTAATGGTTAGATTGTGCAAATAAGAGTTGACATACTTATATGTTGACCTCGACCTCTGACATGATATAATCATTGTGTTTTAAATTTTACCATATTTCTTTTTTTTTCTTCGCTAATTGACGGTAAAAAAGAGCTACAATTTTGTTACCAATGGGTGTGAATGTTGAATCGGACATGTCAAAACCAATACATATTGTCGATACATATTGGTATTGGTCAATACTGTAAAGTTTGGTCAAATAGAGGGTAGCATGAATATGACATAGCCCTTAAAAATCTTTGATTACGCCTACTTGACGTCGTCTCTTAAATTAAATTTTAGTGTGAATTTGATGTGAGTAGTAGTCCGTGGTACTAATAATATAGGGGTAGCATGAATATGACATTGCCTTCAAAGACTTTGATGATGCATACTTGATGGCGTCTCATAAATTAAACTTCACTGTGAATTTGATGTGAACAGTAGCCCACGGTAACAATAATATAGAGGGTAGCATGAATAAGACATTGCCTTTCAAAGACTTTGATAATGTCTACTTGATGTCGTCTGATATAGGGGTTAGCACGCTCAAACTATAATGGGCCAAAAAAATATTTTAAAAAAATTAATCAGCTAGTTTAGACCAGACCCAGCCCAGTCTAGCGCGGCTCGGCTTAGACCGGGTATTGGGCTGGGTTTGGGTTTTCAAACTTGAGTTCGGGCCGAACCATCCCACAACTATAGACCAGGATGGACCGGTCCGGCCCAGACCTGGTCAAAACCGATCAACTGTAGGTCCGGGTCACCCAACACGGTCCATATCACACCTTGATCATGGCCTCTATTCGTACGATCTCTAGCTTCCTACGGATACACTCATTTGTTATCATATCCTTTAATGAATTATCACTCATCCATCTTAGCATTCTCATTTCATATACACTTTCTGGACATGGTGTTTCTTAAAATGCTCAATACTGATCCATAAAAGTATGCTAGTCTTATAGTAGTCTTGTGGAATTTTCTTTCAACTTTAGAGGTATCTTGCGATCAAGAAGCACTCCTCCATTCAAACCATCATATTTTAATTATATGTATGACATCCTTCTCAATCTTTCATTCATGATGAATGATTGAGATCTTAAATGCCGAAAACTATCATTCTCAGGTATCTCTTGTCTATGTATATGAACTCCTCCCTCTTTCCTCTTTGACTTCTGGTTAAAAGTAAATCATGATACTTATGATTGATATTTCCTAGCCAAAGATCAGGGCCGGGCCTGGCCCAGGGGGCTAGGGCGACCGCCCAGGGCCCCCCAATCATGAGGGGCCCAAAAAAAAGTTTAAAGATAAATATATTAATAATTTTGTATCTCAAAATAGAACTAGTATATACCATGTGCCCTTTTAGACACAAAGTTATTGTGGTCTAGTGGTTAGTACTTTAGACTCCTTATTAAAGGTCCTAAGTTCAATCCTTGATTGTAGCTATTTTTTGAAAGTTTTTAAAATATATTTTACATTATATATTGGGGGCCTTATTTTTAAAGTTCGTCCTGGGCCCCCATAAGCCCAGGACCGGCCCTGCCAAAGATACCTACTAAAAGTATGCAAAAGTGGTTGGGTGGGGGAAGCATGATTCTTCCTGACCTATCCTCTCCTACCGCCTTTGGACACAACAAAATTGAGGAAGTATATCAATGGTCTTCACGAATCAATTCGAAACGAGGACACTATTAGCAATTCAGGACATTAGAGATTCTAGTACGAATGGAGTGTTGATCCCACGATAAATATGAGCTCCTTGGAGATTCGGATATCTAAGTAGGGAGTATTGATCCACGAGTATCTCCTATTAGGTTTAGAATTATTTTGTGCATTAGGATTCTTATTCCTAATCTTTAGGATTAGGGGATTCTTACCTAATCTTTAGGATTAGGACTCATTTTAGGGTTATTATTTGTTTTCAAAAAAAGTAGTTAGAATTATTGTTTTTCTACCATCTTGTTTCCTTTTATGTAAGTGATAGTGAAAAGTTAGAAATCGGACTTAGTTTTTATAAGATTACTTTTTCCTAGTCCAATGGAATTTGTAAAAGCTTCTATACTAATAATGGGTTTTCTAAATAACCCCCTTTTATATGGAGGAGAAAAGAAACCTCAATAGTTTATTAATATCTTTCTCTATACTTTATTTCTATGGCACTCTATGTTGTATTGGGCGCTAGGCGAGGCGAGGCGAGACCATGCCCGCCTCGCCTAGGCGCGCCTAGGCGTCCGTCCAGATTTTTGGATCTCTAAACCTGTGTAAACATTGTAGGCAGCAGCAGTAGCAAAAGTCAGCAGCATAAGGCCGCAACAGTAGTAGCAGAAGGCTGCAGCAACAGTAGCAGATTGCAATAAGAGGGAGAAGACAACAGTAGTAGTAGCAAAAGGCAACAATAGCAGTAGCAGAAGACAGCAAACAGCAGCAATTTTTACAATAGCACATGTTTTAGCAATAATAATAACCCTAAAGTCCCAAAAAAAAATATTAGTAAAAAGTCCATAGCCCATCCTGAGATCCACCGCCTAGGCGCTCGCAGTTGTCTCCCCTAGGCGAACCTGGGCGCCCGCCTAGGCGCGCCTAGGCGGCCCTCGCCTTACACTGCGGTAAAATATGCAGGTCGAGGCGACCTGTTCAAATCGGACGCGCCTAGGCCGCCTAGGCGCGCCTAAGCGTCGCCTGTAACAACATAGATGGCACTTAATGCCTTTAAATAGCTTGCATGATGGACTCCTCAGGATAACTATCTTCATATAAATTCTAGCTAACAATCATATCTAAAAGTATCACATTCATCCACTTCGGCTCAAACTCCAACCATAATGATAGCTAATTTAGAGTTACACATAATAAAAGATAATTAAATAGGATTCTATTTTCTATTATTTTCTTAGATTATATTATTATTTCTATCAAGTCATAGTAGAAATTAGTAGAGGTTGCCTATTGGTACTAAAGAAGAGTATGAGCATCCATTGTAATCAGCTCTCTCATTATTAATTTTGTGTGTTCTTGCTCTCTAGATTAAGAAACAATTGACTATAATTAAAAACTTTGTTTGTCCTTCTAGAATAAAATCATCTCTTCAGTTATGAGCTCTTCAAGTTACGAAAGCCATAAACCCTAGTTTGACCTATTCGAATCATCATGAAACTGAATCACACCGCAGTAGTTCCAAACCAAGTTGAAGTGAATGTTTTAGAAAATTCAGTTTAGTTCGTAAATTCAATTGGATCAGACAACATATATTTGAGATTTAGTGGAAATATCATCACATTTACAACATATTAGATCAAATGTTAGAATAATCGAAATATCATCACATTAAAAACATAACTCACATGACATTTATAAATGAATTATACACATAAATGACGAAATTCGGAGGATAATATAGGAAAGAGGTGGTAAAGGTTGTAACTGGGATTTGTTTATTCGATTTAGTATAAACTGATTATACATTTCAGTTTTGGGGTTTAAACCACAATATTTGTACCCCTAGACCAATTCACACTCCCTATATCTCCACTAAACCTAATCCTAGAATTATAATACATATATAGAACCCTAACTCTAAAAATCCAAAAAACCGTAATCTTACCCACAATCATCCCCAATGCTTGCTTACTAAAAACCCTAATCTCTGCCGTCTCCACACTATCACCTTCATACAAGATTTATTCACTCTCATATTCAGGACTTGTTACATTATAATAGTATCAGACATGTCATTATTAAGGAAATGACCTCGATAGTTGATATTAGGTACATTATTTAAGTACGTTGAAGATTGGATCATGCAAAAAAGAAAACATAAGGAATCCTAGATTGTGAGAAATTATTGAGTGAACTATATCCATCGTTCACGCTATGGTCCTAGTCACTCAAACCTAACATATGGGTCCTATCACAACTTTTTTTTTCATTTTGAAATAGGAACCACATGTCAGATTTGAGTGACCGGGACCATAGAATGAATGATATGATAGGATTAGAGATATAGCGGACAACGTCGACCACTAATTCCAGAATATTTTCCTTCAACGTCGTAGTACCGCAACCTCTCTCTCCCCTTCTGTGATATCTGCATCAAAATCCTTCCATCCTCTAGCAACCTCTCTCTCCCCGAAACTTGATTTTGCCCACTTTCTTCGCTTTGTATCCATCCAATCTTGGAGCTCCCGATAGCTACGCTCCAACTTGGGGGGGGGGGGGGGGGGGGGGGGGGGGAATAGAAGATAGTTAATAGTATGGTTTTAGTTACTCTTCTCTGCATAGCTTAAGAGACTCTTTAGTTTTCCTACTTTTAGTTGCACATAGAAAAAACTCTAAGGAAGGGTGTGCTACTTTAATTAAGTCCATTAAGTTGAGTCAACTTCTCAACAATTTAGAGGATGTTTTAAAGAGTAAGGGAAAAAAATAGTTAGTTGATACATTTAGGCACAACTTTATGTCTTATTTGTTGTTCCCTTTAGTTTTGAATGGAAAGATATTCAACATCGATATTCTAGTTTATTTCACTTGCTTTTAGACAAAGCGTCCACGCAATAGATAACTTTGAATGGAACAAGATTAAAATGTATGAATGTTGTGAATTTAGTATACAACTTCGACAAACAGTAATGGTTAGACCGTGCAAATAAGAGTTGACATGTTTTTACATGTTTGACCTCCGACACAATATAATCATTGTGTCTATAGTGTTTTTAAATTTTTACCATACTTCTTTTTTTCATTTTTTTGGGGCTAAATTGACAGGAAAAGAGAGCCACAATTTCGATACCCTTGGGTGTGAATATAGGATCGGACATGCCAAAACCGATACATTGGTCGATGGTGTAAACCTTGGTCATATAGGGGGTAGCATGAAAAAGACATTGCCCTTCAAAGACTTTGATGATGCCTACTTGATGCCGTCTCTTAAATTAAACGTTAGTGTGAATTTGATCTAAAATTGGTAAAGCTGAAAAATTAAAAGACGAGACAAATTGCTAGCTAGCTTAATTCAAATAATTATTTGGCAGATTGAGTGAATATAGAATCAAATATTTTGTTCAACAATTCTATTCTAGGGTTTTAAGCAAAGATTAACGAACAAAAACAACAAAAAGAAAGGATGAAAGATTACCGAACAACAACAAAAAGAAAGGATCAAAGTGGACGGACGTACCTGAACGAACGAACGAACGAAATGGGTCCAGAAGGAGAGATGAAATTGACCTAGCTTGCTATGGAGTCGATCGAAGAACTTCCGGAAAGAAAAAAAGCAAAAAAAAATTTGGACCATTTCTCGATTTGTGCGTGTCATCCTTGCGCAGGGGCCATGCTAATCTTCTCTGTATCGTTCCAATTTTATCGGATGTCCCCGAAGGGACGAAGAGAGATGTAGCATGCCTGCACTTGAGCTCCAAAACCAGTCCTCTCACAGACGATGTGGGACTAAACAAGTGTGAAGAGCCTCGGCCAGAAACTTGGGCTGCTCGCCAGCCCAGCCCAGCCCATGAGACTCACAAGAGCCTTAGCCAAAAACATTCAGGGTGTTAAGCCTGCATCTAATACTCCTGTGAGTGTGAACTCATTTTTCTCACATTAATTTTTGTCTTACGTCAATGATCATGTATAATAAATCTCAAGTTTCTGATAGTTACATTGAGACTAGTAAAGATATGTATAATAGAAATTTCGACGACCATACGAACTATTTGAGGAAATAGTAAATCGTTTCCTATTATTTTTGTCTTACGTCAATGATCATCATTACGTCCTTACCTCTTGGCGGTAGTTACGAAATTATTCGGTATATCCAGGAGGATGGTCCATGGCGAATGACGCCACTTGATGATGTCGTGTTAGTTGATGAGACTGGAGATGGGTTTAATGCTAATAAAAGAATGGAACGAAACTTTGGAATGAATTAGTAAAACAAAAACAAGGTACATATAAAATATAATTTTAAAACAAACTCAAAGAGAAATGAGAAGGGTGTCCACATAAATGGACAAAAAATAACTAAGATTAAATAAATCTCAAGTTTAGGCTTACCTACACCGTAGGTGCCACAGATGAGATAAATCTCAGGTTTAGGCTTACCTACACAGTAGGAGTCCTAAAAGTGGTGTGCACGGAGGAACCCACGGTAGCAGCAGCGGCAGTAGTAGCCGCAGCAACGGCTCACCGGCGGCTGTAGCGGCAGCGGCAGCGACGCGGCAGTGGCAGCGGCACACCCGCAGCGGCAGCGGCTCAGCAGCGGCTGCAGTAGCTGCAGCGGCGGCGTGGGAGGAAGGGGGGAAAAGGAGGGCGAGGTTAGGGTTAGGGTTTGTGTGGAAAAGGTGGCTCTGACGGTATTCTAAGCAAGTTTAGGCTCTGATAACATGTAGAAATTTTAAGTGATTTTATTATTTGAATAGAGACTACATATATATAGGAGAGGCTAGCCTCCTCTCCTATCATTCTAGGCAATGTGGGACTAAAGTCCAATAACACTTAACACATATATCAACACTACTTGCAGAAGATTTTTCATAAATTGGAAGAAAATCAACTAAAATTAAGAAAAGCAAATGTTCTTTCGCCCAACATCATGTAGGATATTTACGACATGTCATATCAGATAAAGGGTTGGAGGTAGACGCATAGAGAATCAAAACAGTGATTAAATGGACCATACCCCATACTCAAGGCGCTAAAAGGATTTATGGGGCTAACAGGGTACTGCAGGAGGTTCATTAAAGGATATGGCACCATAGAAGGTCCTCTAACTGATGTCCTTAAAAAAGAATATTTTTTAGTGGGGAAGTAAAGCACAAGAATCCTTTGAGAATTTAGAGACAACATTGACCCAAACCCTAGTTCTTAGCATGGCAAACTTTCAGGAGGAGTTTATGTTGGGATGTGATGCTTCTATAGAGGGAATTGAAGCAGTCTTGATGCAAAAGGGAAAACCTATAGCTTTCCTAAGTCGGGGACTTAAGGGAAGAACAAAAGCTCTTTCTACATACTGTTAGTGCCGGGGCACAATTTTTCGATGGAAAACTGAGAAAATGAAACAATTGTAAAAAATAATGTTTCAAATGAACACTTCAAGGAAGATGATCCTGAATTACGAGAATCTAAAAAGATTTCGTAATCAACAGCAATCGATCGTAGTACTTCTAAAAAGAAGATACAATCAGAATTACAGGCAGCAATGAAGAAGATGACTGGCAAAAGATTGAAGAACTCCTGCTGGGGTGAATAATCACCGTTGCTCAAAGCTTTATTCGCCCAACACGAATAGCTTCCAGGAACCAGCAAGCTCGTCGGAGAACTTGGAACACTCATGCTCTTCTGACTCCTCGGATGGACACGAACTCCGTGCAAAAGCAACGCTGGAATTCGCAAGCAAATTTCGATCAGAACTGTGTTAAAGAACACTTCTGAATTCTCTGTTTACTTGTGCTAAAAAACACGTCGTAAACTTTTTGTGGTGGCTTCTCTTACTTCTATATGTATATCCTTGAGAGAGAGATGCTGCCTTATATAGGCCCTGCAGCAACTGTTCGGTTGCCACAAAGTTAGGAACGTGGTAATAACCACCCCGAACATGTAGCAACCACCCAGAACATGCAAACGCACGTTCTGCTGCAAGTTGCGCCAACTGCGCGCACCCTGCGCTCCTTGCACTCCGTGCGACACTGAGCTGCACGCACTGCGCACACTGCACGTATTGCGCACACGGCGCACGCAGCACAATCAGCGCAACCTGCGCAACCCAGCGCAATCCAGTGCAACCCAGCGCAACCAGCGCAACCCGAGCAACCCGCGCAACCCAGCGCAACCAGGGCGCGTACCTGGGCAGCGCAACTGGACTTGCGCAACTGGATGCGCACCTGGGCAAGTCCAGTAACGTGCTAAGTGTAAAGTGCGCCAACAAAATGCCACATTATGCCTCATGAGCCCATGAACCCGTGTCCGAGTCCGAGTCGCTAAGCCCCTATGGGGCTTAGCTCCCATGGAAATAAATTTCCCAAGAGCAAAAAGCATAAATGCTTTTAATTGTTGATTTAGCCTTTTTACCATTAGAAAAATAACCCCACATGGCACACCCATGTGCACCTCCACACCACATGTGCATCTCTAAACTAGCAAAGCTAATATATAGAGATACAACTCCTTTGGTCTAGCCGATGTGGGACTAAAATTCATTTTGTAAAAGACCAAAACCCAACAATCCCCACATATCTATATATGACTATAAGTGTCGCGCCCAGATTCCGTCGAATCGATAGTCGTCCCCCGGGCGTGATGCCGTGCGAACCTAATTTGCGATCGCACAAGGCCTAGTCATAAGGTAATCCGAGACACGAGATCTAAGAGAGTACGCAGACAAATTGATACACACAGTAAGTAAAGGAAACTTGATCTTTATTGATAATGAACATCTTTTACAGACTCCGATACAAGACTCTTTGCCGCATGGGCTACAACATGACTCAATTACAAAAGAGTGCTGATGAGATAGCCGTTCCATACATTGCATAATATACACAAGTACTCCATTGACCTGGATAGGAGGGACGCTGAGTCATTTTTCTTGCACTGTCGAGAGCCTTCAAAAGTGGAGTCGCTGGGAGAGAGTCTTCGACGCACGGCCGAAGCTTCAAAAGTTACGAACGTCGCCGAGCTAGTTGGCGCGTCCTTCCTGGTTCGTGGGACCTGCAAAGAGCGAGGATCAGCACGAAACACATGTACTGGCAAATGGCTAATTAAATCCAAGCTCTGTATTTGATTCAAGAAGTTTCGTAAACATGTTAGCTAGCTATTTCAATGATCTTTCTAACCATCCTGTTCGATTTGCATGTTAACATGTTTTGAGGCAAGCATATAAACTTGTATATCATTAAGCAACTATCATGTTCATCCCGTGTTCCGTGCACCTGTTAAGCAGTAAAAGGGGTTTAAAGGCCACTGGCAATGTCAAGCTATCGCGGACTATAGCATTTGGTTAGACGACGCCCCTTTCGCGTCGGGTAGCGAGCCCTGTACGAATGCCCGCATAACTCGCGCCGATGAAGGGTTGGCGCTGCTACACTCGTTCCTCCCGAGCCGAACCGGTCCCTTGGCCTAGACAACCGTTTGAGAAAACTTCATCTTGTCGACAAGTTGTCCAATGACCGTTTTCTTTTAGATTTAATCGATTTTGCTTCCTTAGCTGTATCGTTGCGATAAACGTTAATCGATTCATTCATTGTTTGCATAGGCTAAGTGGATTTGTATAAGAAAGCACATTTTCTATTTTCTAAATCGGCCGTTTGATAGCAAGCATTCATTTACTTCACGTATTGAGTTTTGAAGTAGAGGGACGAGACGAAGGAGGTCAGCCACTCGCCTTAGCCTCTCTTCAAGTGAGCGACCGGTTGGCTGCGCTGACGTCGCCTACGCGATCACCTGCAATCGCATAAGCAACTGATTAGAACACTGTATAATTCAAGGATATTCGATATGAATGCGAAGCTCGAAAACGCATCACGAAAACCCATCGAAAACATTCACGAAAAACGCATTCACGAAATCCAAAGCCAAAGCCAAATCAAGTGCGGCATGAAAACCAGAGCAACGGAAGGTCTCTCCCGACTCAGCTGCAGAGCCAATCCTCGAGGCGCAACCCGCTGAATATGGGACTTGGTTCCGATGAAGCCATTCCATAATGTGGAATGGATCTTAATTCAACCGTTCCCGTTCGATCGACTCGGTCGATTCCGACCTATCGGTCCCGACCGAATCGATAGCGACAGTGTTCCTTTCTCGTGCACCCCGTGGACGGAGACGGGGCACGATGTAGGGACGGGGCACTACATCATAACCAACTAATAAAATGTTTCGTCCTCGAAACTTAAAGATGAAACCTACCTCTACGAGAACAATGAAGGGAATTTATCCTTCATCTCCGATTCAAGCTCCCACGTCGACTCTTCGACCGAGTGGTTCTTCCAGAGGACGTGGACGAGAGGGATCGCTCGATTTCGCAGCAACTTATCCTTGCGTTCTAAGCTTTGAACTGGCTCTTCAACGTAGGATAAGTCTGACTTTAGCTCCAGCTGGCCAAAATCTACCACGTGGCTAGGGTCGTGCACGTACTTCCGCAACTGAGAGACGTGGAAGACGTTGTGTACACCTTCAAGCGCCGGCGGTAGGGCAATTTTATAGGCCACTGGGGTGACCCGTTCAAGTATTTCGAACGGCCCAACGAATCTCGGGCTCAATTTTCCCTTCGCGCCGAACCGAGTAACTCCCCGTATGGGCGACACTTTGAGAAATACGTGATCGCCAACTTGAAACTTGAGAGGTCGACGATGAACATCCGCATAGCTTTTCTGACGACTCTGTGCGGTCTTTAATCTTTCCCGAATGAGCATGACCTTTTCCATAGTCTGTTCCACCAGCTCCGGGCCGAGTATCTGCCGTTCCCCGACTTCATCCCAGCAAATGGGCGATCTGCACTTCCGACCGTACAAAGCTTCATACGACGCCATTTGGATGCTAGATTGGTAGCTATTGTTGTATGCAAATTCCGCCAGCGGTAGGTGGATGTCCCAGCTTGATTTAAAGTCAATTGCGCAGAGCCGTAGCATGTCTTCGAGAATCTGGTTGACGCGCTCCGTTTGGCCGTCGGTCTGAGGATGGTAAGCTGAGCTAAACTGCAACTTGGTTCCCAGTGCCGACTGAAGGCTACTCCAGAATCGCGATATGAACCGTGAATCCCGATCAGAGACGATGGATACTGGAACTCCGTGCAGCCGTACTATCTCGTCAAGATAAATCTGCGCCAGGCGATCAACGCTCCAAGTAACTTTGATAGCGATAAAGTGTGCTGACTTGGTTAATCGATCGACGATGACCTAGATGGCGTCGTTCCTCCGTGGTGTCTTCGGCAGGCCAACAATAAAATCCATAGTGACATGATCCCACTTCCACTCGGGAATAGCAAGGTTCTGCATCTCCCCGCCCGGTCGCTGATGCTCAGCTTTCACCTGTTGACAGGCCATGCATTGCGACACGAAGAGCGCCACATCTCTCTTCTTCCCGTGCCACCAGAAGGTCGTGCGGAGGTCCTTATACATCTTGGTACTGCCTGGATGCAAAGTGTATTTCGCATAGTGCGCCTTCGACAGGATCTCCTTTCTGAGTTCTGATTCGTCCGGAACGCATAGCCTACCCTTCAATCGTAGCACACCAGTTTTGTCTTCTGCAAAGTCGGTCGTCCTGCCTGTCGAAATTAGCTCTCGTACTTTCTTCAGGTACGGATCGTCCGTCTGAGCGGTCTTGATCTTTTCAAGCAAGCTCGGCTCTAACTGCAACTTTGCCAACTGCACATTCCGGAATCTGATTCGGAGCTCGATGCCCATCTCTTCTAGGTCGCGTAGCAGTCTGGGGTCGATGGATAATGAGGCAATGTACTTCCGACTCAAAGCGTCCGCCACAATATTTCCCTTTCCCGGCGTGTAGTCGATAGTCAAGTCGTAATCCTTGATTAGTTCCAGCCAACGCCTTTGCCGCAAGTTCAGCTCATTCTGCGTGAATAGATACTTGAGGCTCTTGTGATCGGTATAGATCGTGCACGCCACACCATAGAGATAGTGGCGCCACAATTTCAACGCAAACACAATCGCCGCAAACTCCAGGGCGTGCGTGGGATAATTTTTCTCGTACGGCTTTAGCTGTCGGAAAGCAAAAGATATCACCTTGTTCCGCTGCATCAGCACACACCCCAAGCCCTGACCGGACGCGTCGCTGAATATCTGGAAACCCTCAGTCCCTTCTGGAAGTGCGAGTATCGGGGCCGAGACGAGCCTCTGCTTCAACTCTTGGAATGCAGCTTCACAGTCGTCTGACCATTCAAATGCGACTCCTTTCTGGGTGAGGCGAGTTAGAGGTGATGCGATCTTCGCGAAGTATTTCAAGAAGCGTCGGTAGTATCCAGCTAAGCCAAGGAAACTTCGAATCTTGTCGACGGACGCTGGCCGTTTCCAATCGACAACGGCTTCAACTTTCTTTGGGTCGACCGCAATGCCTTCAGCAGAAATGATGTGTCCGAGGAATGCGACGCTGCTAAGCCAGAATTCACATTTGCTTCGCTTCGCGTACAGTTGATTTTCTCGAAGGGTCTGAAGCACGGTTCGCAGATGCTCAGTGTGTTGCTGCCGATTCTTCGAGTAGACGAGTATATCGTCGATGAAGACTACTACGAACTTGTCGAGGAATGGTCGAAACACCCGATTCATTAAATCCATGAAAGCAGCAGGGGCATTCGTTAGGCCGAACGGCATTACCAGGAACTCGTAATGGCCGTAACGAGTGCGAAATGTGGACTTTGGCACATCGTCCGGCTTGATCTTGAGTTGATGGTAACCCGAGCGCAGATCAATTTTATAGAACACCATGGCTCCTTGGAGCTGATCAAACAGATCATCTATACGGGGCAGGGGGTATTTGTTCCGGATGGTGGCTTTATTCAACTCACGGTAGTCGATACAAAGACGCATAGATTCATCCTTCTTCTTGACAAACAGTACGGGCGCTCCCCACGGCGAAATGCTGGGTCGGATGAATCCCTTGTCGAGCAATTCCTGTAACTGTACCTTGAGTTCTTTAAGCTCTGCAGGGGCCATTCTGTACGGGATCTTCGAGATCGTTCGAGTGTCGGGGAAGGTATCGATAGTGAACTCAATCTCTCGATCGGGCGGTATGTCGGGCAGCTCGTCCGAGAACACATCGGGGAATTCTGCCACAATGTCGGTCTGACCCGCGTTTGCACCATCCTGTCGCATGTCTCGAACGGAAGCTAGATAGCCTTTGCACCCGGAATGCAGCATCCGTCGAGCATATATTGCAGAGATCACCATGCAGGTCGGCGACGCCTCACCACACGAGTAGCAGAATTCAGGCACTCCCGGTATGCGGAATGTGACCTTCCTTTTAGCGCAGTCTATGGTTGCGTTGCACGGACCGAGCCAATACATCCCTAGAATGATATCGTAGTCCTTAATATTTAGAACTATCGCATCGAGACTGACCTTTTGACCACCTATACAGATGATTCCATCTCCGCAGACTAAATTTGCAGCTAGTGGCATGCCCGATGGGATGTTAACAGTGAGCTCAAGACCGAGCGGTGTCAGGGGAAATTTGTGCTCGGCGGCAAAGTCCGCCGATATAAAACTATGCGTGGCACCTGAATCAAACAATATACGAGCAGGTTTATTATTGAATTGCAGTATACATGTCACCACTGTGTCAGATGCGAACACTTCGTCTCGGGTCAGGGCGTAGACGCGGCCCTGAGCATTAAGGAGACGGTCCTGGCCATTTTGTTGTGCGGTCGATGGAGCCCAAGGTGCTTGGCCTCGGTTTTGTTGATGTTGCGGGGGGCGCTGGTTCGACGTAGCTTCCGGATAGTCCCTTACGAGGTGATCTCTTTTGCCGCATGCGAAACAGACTCTGTTCTTAAGTCGGCAGTCGGTGTCCAGGTGTCCGTCCTTGTGGCAGAAATTGTAGACCATCCGTTCCTTCGTCTGGTTGCCGCGATATTGACGCTTATGTGCGTTGTTGTCTCCCGCATTACTATGGCGTTTGTTATTAGAGTTAACAGCCGGTAGTGGTAGGAGGATACTCGGACTCCAGACGGATGGCATGGTTGAGTGCCTCGCCCACAGTTTTGTATTCCGGCACCGAGACATGAGCACGGATAGTGGAACGCAAGCCCACTACAAATCGCTTTGCTCGACTTGCAGTAGTAGGTAGGTAGTCTCCAGCAAACTTGGCCAGTTTGTTGAATTTGGTCGCATATTGTCGTACAGTCATATTCCCTTGCGTCAACTGCATGAACTCATTTTCCTTTTCCTGTCGCACGGCTGCAGAAAGATATTCGTTCTCGAACGCATTTCTGAATTTTGCCCATGAGATCGCCGCTATCTCGTCTTCACGTCGAATAGCCCGCTTCTGCACAGCCCACCAATCGTGCGCGTTCATTCGAAGTAATAGTTGAGCACACATGACTTTCTTCGAGTCCTCGACATCCAGAAGCTCAAACTTGTCTTCTAGCTCCTCCAACCAGTCGATCGCCACGGATGGATCTTCTGTGCCGTTGAACGAAGTGCGGCAGCTTTTCGTGAATTTTGACACGTCGAAGTTAGAACTTCTCGGTGCTGCAGGTGAGAGCACGGGCGCCTCTGGTTCAGCTTCGTTGGATCGAACCGTAGGCTGGGTCACGGCAGGTGCCATCGTTGAGTTGTTGTTGTTGCCGACGACCGACTGTACGATCTGCTGGAGGGTATTCAGCTGCTGATGCTGCAGCTTGAATTGAGCCTCGAACCGATTCTCAAATTGAGTCTGACGAGCCTCCGCTTGCTGACGATGGAGCTCGTTTTGACGTTGCTGCATTTCAATCATCTGCAGCATACGTTGCATCGGGTCGCCGGAAGGTCCGGCTACAGTAGGCGTCATCCCCGTTGGGTTAACGGAATGCTCGGGCCTAGAAGCACTCGAGCCGCTAGAAGCGCTCGTCTCATCTTCCGCCTGAGCTCCCGTAACTGCAGGGAAAAAGGAAAGGCAACTCTCGTTAGTTTCAGAAAATGTCCTGGGTTCAGCGTATGGAACAACTCTTCTCATCGACACGAGATCAACGGTCGGAGACTAGAATTCGACACTAGAGGCCAAGGACGTAAAGTCGTGCTCTGATACCATTATGTCGCGCTCCGATTCCGTCGAATCGATGGTCGTCCCCCGGGCGTGATGTCGTGCGAACCTAATTTGCGATCGCACAAGGCCTAGTCATAAGGTAATCCGAGACACGAGATCTAAGAGAGTACGCAGACAAATTGATACACACAGTAAGTAAAGGAAACTTGATCTTTATTGATAATGAACATCTTTTACAGACTCCGATACAAGTCTCTTTACCCCACGGGCTACAACATGACTCAATTACAAAAGAGTGCCGATGAGATAGCCGTTCCATACATTGTACACATCCCTCAATATACACAAGTACTCCATTGACCTGGATGGGAGGGACGCTGAGTCATTTTCTTTGGACTGTCGAGAGCCTTCAAAAGTGGAGTCGCTGGGAGAGAGTCTTCGACGCACGGCCGAAGTTTCAAAAGTCACGAACGTTACCGAGCTAGTTGGCACGTCCTTCCTGGTTCGCGGGACCTGCAAAGAGCGAGGATCAGCACGAAACACATGTACTGGCGAATGGCTAATTAAATCCAAGCTCTGCATTTGATTCAAGAAGTTTCGTAAACATGTTAGCTAGCTATTTCAATGATCTTTCTAACCATCCTGTTCGATTTGCATCTGAACTTGTATATCATTAAGCAACTATCATGTTCATTCCGTGTTCCGTGCACCTGTTAAGCAGTGAAAGGGGTTTAAAGGCCACTGGCAATGTCAAGCCATCGCGGACTATAGCATTTGGTTAGACGACGCCCCTTTCGCGTCGGGTAGCGAGCCCTGTACGAAAGTGCCCGCATAACTGGCGCCGATGAAGGGTTGGCGCTGCTACACTCGTTCCTCCCGGGCTGAACCGGTCCCTTGGCCTAGACAACCGTTCGAGGAAACTTCACCTTGTCGACAAGTTGTCCAATGACCATTTTCTTTTAGATTTAATCGATTTTGCTTTCTTAGCCGTATCGTTGCGATAAACGTTAATCGATTCATTCATTGTTTGCATAGGCTAAGTGGATTTGTATAAGAAAGCATATTTTCTATTTTCTAAACCGACCGTTTGATAGCAAGTATTTATTTACTTCACGTATTGAGTTTTGAAGTAGAGGGACGAGACGAAGGAGGTCAGCCACTCGCATTAGCCTTGCTTCAAGCGAGCGACCGGTTGGCTGCGCTGACGTCGCCTACGCGATCACCTGCAATCGCATAAGCAACTGATTAGAATACTGTATAATTCAAGGATATTCGATATGAATGCGAAGCTCGAAAATGCATCACGAAAACCCATCGAAAACATTCACGAAAAATGCATTCACGAAATCCAAAGCCAAAGCTAAATCAAGTGCGGCATGAAAACCAGAGCAACGGTAGGTCTCTCCCGACTCAGCCGCAGAGCCAATCCTCGAGGCGCAACCTGCTGAATATGGGACTTGGTTCCGAAGAAGCCATTCCATAACGTGGAATGGATCTTAATTCATCCGTTCCCGTTCGATCGACTCGACCGATTCCGACCTATCGGTCCCGACCGAATCGATAGCGACAGTGTTCCTTTCTCGCGCACCCCGTGGATGGAGACGGGGCACGATGTAGGGACGGGGCACTACAATAAGTGTTCCCCACAGTAACTGTCCATCATGCATTAGGAGAGATGTCGCTAACGACTTGAATCTTCCCGCATGGGTCAAACAACAGACTATAATACAAGAATGGACTAAGCCTTGAATTCTGCATCATAGCTGAAATTCTTTCCACTCACATAATGTAGTTACATGTGCTTCTGGCTACACATTAAAGGCCCTGTGCTAGCCTGGTTTTAATGTATAATTTTGGGTGTCTACAAGTTTACCCTCAAGAGACGGCCTGATATCTTTTTGTCCGTACACTATAGGTGAGTTCATTATAAAGAGACATGGCATGAAGCGCTTTGCGCTTCCCTTGCGGTGCTACGCCGCTATGACATGGCTTAAAGCCAAGGCATTACCCCTCCCTGGGAATTACCCCATATCTCGGAACCTTTGTAGTGCCATACTACTGTAGCATGAGGCAACTGCCTCTTTGTAGTGCCAAACTACCCAGCATGAAGCCTTAGGCTCCCTTGCGGTGTTACGCCGCAACGACATGGCTTGCAAGGCCGAGGCTTTATCCCTAACCGGGTACCTCATCGTGGTGTCGTGCCACTGTAACATGAGGAACTCCTCCTCTTTGTAGTGCTGACTACACCCCTCTTTATTTTAATATACAGCATTAGGCTAACTGCCTATTTGCGGTACTACGCCGCTGTGACTTGGCCTGCAAAGCAGAGGCTTTATCCTATTCCTGGGCAGCACTCCACATATAGGAACCTCATCGTGGAGTCACCCCACTGTAGCATGGAGTTTCACTCCTTGTAGTACTGCTCTACCGTGCTTCCTGTAAAGCACACCAGGCATTCATTCTGCATGAGAACTCATTAAGGCAATTAAGCCAACCTTCCTACAGGAACCGTTTTCTGCAGAAAACAACAGTAGATAACAGTGGTTATAGGTCCGTAACCTCTCCATGCCCAATAGAACATGTACCCACCGTTCCTGATATTCTTCCGATTAATGGTCCTTCCTTGAACCAAAAGCTAGATACCTAGTAGATAAATCTTTGAACTAATAGCATAAAACTTTATGGTAGGAATACAATAATACAATATCAAAATGCCTTCAAGCCCATTTTATAAGCTGTGTCATCGACCAGCTGGCGCTTGAGGCCCTTGGTGAACGGATCCGCCAGGTTCTCCTGACTCCGAACATCAATCACTGCAATAACACCTCTCTTGATAAGATCGTGTACTGCCCTGTGCTTCAACCGCACAGTCCTTTTCTTCCCGTTGAAGAGGTCATTTGATGCCACCGCCGCAGTCGCCTGGTTGTCGCAGTATATCGGTATCGTCGGTATTTGCACCTCAACCACTGGAAGATCATACATGAGGTCCCGAAGCTATTCTGCTTCCTCGGCTACGGTATCAAGTGCAAAGAACTCAGATTCCATGGATGACCGCGAGAGCATAGTCTGCTTCTTTGACTTCCACGATATAGCAGCTCCACCCATTGTGAAAATGAATCCACCTGTGGACCTCTCGCTTTCCACCTCTGAGCACCAGCTGGCATCATTGAAGCCTTCCACTACCGGCGGATCTCCGCTGTAGTACAATGCATATGTCTGAGTCTTCTTGAGATATCTCATAACCCGTTTCACAGCTTTCCAGTGTTCAGCACCTGGGTTGCTCGTGAAACGACTGAGCATTCCTACGGCGAAAGCTATGTCAGGCCTTGTGGCAGTAGTAGCATACATCAAACTTTCGATTACGCTTGCATACTCCAGCTGCCTAACGCTTTCCCCTGAATTAGGCTTCAACTTCATAACACACCTGTACGGCATATCGATCCCTGGAAGATCCCGATACCCATAACGAGTGATCATTTTCTCAATATAATGAGACTGTGACAGCGCTAGTCCAGTGTCTATCCGGATGATCTTGATCCCTAAGATCATATCAGCTTCCCCCAAGTCCTTCATACTGAACTTGCTTGAGATGAATTTCTTTGTCTTCGTGACACAGATAATATTCGTACCTAGGATAAGCATGTCGTCCACGTACAGACAAACGATCACACCTCTTCCATCAGCGAACTTCGTGTAAACACACTTGTCCGTATCGCTAACCATGTAGCCATTTGACCTTATAATTTTGTCAAATTTCTCATGCCACATCTTGGGAGCCTGTTTAAGACCGTACAAAGGTTTCACCAACTTGCAGACTTTGCCTTCAAGACCCCTGATGACAAATCCCTCTGGTTGTTGCATGTAAATCTCTTCGGTCAGCTCGCCATTTAGGAAAGCCGTATTCACATCCATCTGATGTATTACCATCTTATGTATTGCTGCGAGAGCAATCAACATTCTGATGGTGGTCATCCGGACTACTGGAGCATACGTGTCAAAATAGTCAATTCCCTGCTTCTGAGAAAATCCCTTGGCTACCAGCCTAGCCTTGAACTTATCAGTAGTTCTGTCTGCTTCCATCTTCTTCTTGAAGATCCACTTGCATCCGATGGGTTTCGCTCCTTCAGGAAGATCAACCAACATCCAAGTGTTATTTGAGGTGATGGAATCAATTTCATTGTCAATCGCCTCCTTCCAGAAAACTGCGTCTCTAGTCTTTATCGCCTCATCATAGGTAAGCGGACCAGCTTCCACATGATAGGTGACAAAGTCACTTCAGAAGTCCTTCGGCCTCCTCACACGCTTAGCTGACGGCTCAGCTTGTTCTGGTTCAACCGTTGTTTCAACAACAACATCTTCTTGGACCACATCTTCATTGAAGACTTTAGTTTCTTGCGTACCCTCATTGTTCTTCGGAACATCCGTAAGAATAATATTCTTGTGCCTTGCAAATTTGTCTTCAAAATATTCTGCGTCGCGAGATTCAATGATATGATTTGACTCAATATCAAGAAATCTCCGAGCATCACTCTTCTCGGCATACTCCAAGAAGATCGTCTTAGTAGTCCTTGTCCCAAGCTTCTGAATCTTCAGATCTGGAAGCTTAACGTACGCCAGACACCCCCACACTCGAATGACATTCCAGTTAGGTCTGAGCTTGAACCAGAGTTCATGAGGAGTAATGTCTGAAGTTGCATGATGCACTCTATTTAGAATAAAAGTGGCCGTCGGTGCAGCTTCTCCCCAGTAGCAGTTAGGAAGGCCAGCAGTCAACAACATTGAGTTAATCATTTCTGTTAACGTTCTGTTCTTCCTCTCTGCTACTCCATTTGATTGAGGAGAGTACGGAGCCGTAGTCTCATTGACAATTCCATGTTTTTTACAGAACGATGCGAATTCATGAGACCTGTACTCCCTACCTCGATCACTTCTTATCCTTTTGAGTTGTTGTCCAGTCTGCCGCTCAGCTTCGGCTCTGAACACCTTGAACTTCTCGAATGCTTCGTATTTAGCCTTCAGCAAGTAGACAAACGCATACTTTGAGAATTCATCGATGAAGGTTATGAAATACTTCATCCCGGCCTTTGTAGAGAACTGTTTGAAATCACAGATATCGGAGTGTACCAACTCCAGAAGATCTGTACTTCGATTAACCCGAGGAAAGGGTTTCCTTGTGATCTTTGTTTGAGCACAAACTTCACATTTCTCTACCTTATCCCCACACTTGGAGATAAGTCCTAGACTAGACATTCTGTTTATTCGTTTATAATGAACATGTCCTAGCCTATTATGCCACAACTCAAAAGTATAAGCAGAAGGAGTGATTTCATTAATCACATTAATTATATTGGACTGATTTACAAGCTGAATTTTGAACATTACTTCGGTATAAAAAGCTTTTTCGAAATATGTTCCCTTGATAGACATCACCATCTGGCCAGCATTGATGTCCATCCTGAGGCCTGCTTTGCAGAGTAGGCCTCCTGAGATCAGGTTCTTGGCGATAGCAGGTACGTGCTTCACGCCTTGAAGCATCAGAGACTTCCCCGAAGTCAGCTTCAACACCACCGTCCCGATCCCGAGCACTTCAGCTTGTGCCTGGTTCGCCATCATAACTACTTCAGAAGTAGGTGTGTAGGTGGTGAACGACTCCTTACTGGAGCAGACATGGCAGGAGGCTCCAGTGTCTATCCACCAGTCAGAGTCAGTCCTTACCGCATCAACCTGCACAATCATAGCAACAATGTTAGTGATCATAGATACCTTACTAGGCACTCATTGCTCTGATTGCTTGGTCTTTGCTTTGCATTCATTCTTGAAGTGGCCCTTTTTGCCACACTTGAAACAAGGCATCTGAGACTTGCCTTCTTTCACTTGAAGGAAGTCCCCTTCACGTTCAGATTGTTAGGGTCCTTCTTCTTACTGTGGGAAGCCGCCTGCTTTCTCCTTGGTTCCTTGGTATGAACCAGATTGGCGTTAGCCAATTGCTTGGACAGTGCGTCTACCTTCAGTTGAGCCCGCATCTGGTCCTCAACATAGATTTCCTGCAAGAGATCTTCAAGGCTGATCTCAAGCTTCTTCATATGCTTGTTTGCATAGAACTTACTCCACCCAGCGGGGAGCTTTGAGACAATCCCTCCAACAACAAACTTGTCGGGGAGGGGCATCGCCTCGTCTTCCAACTTCTGTCGCAGCTTTAGAAATTTTTTTACCAACGACAACATGGACTTCTCGTCCTCAAAGAGCCATTTGTGATATTTTTCAACCACAAATATCTTGCTCCTATTCTTGTCTTCTTCGTACAGTTTCTCCAGAGACTCCCATATGTCTCTGGCAATAGTCTTCTTACTGTAGGATTCTGCTAGGGAATCCTCCATAGCATTCAGGATAAGCAGCCTGCAAATGCTATTCTCCCTTTTCCACTTGGCCTGAAGTTTAGTAGCCGCTATGATTACGGCAGCAGACCCAGTATCTGGAACAGTAGGTTCCTCTTCAAGAAGCACGTGATCAACGTCTCTGAGTTGAAGAGTGAGATAAATCTTCCTCTTCTAGACTTGATAATGCTCTCCATCAAACTTTTCTAACTTACAGAAGTCAGTATTGAGGAGTGAAGCATTAAAAATTTCCATCGTAGCAATAAAGCTTTGAGATTGTTAGTGCCGGGGCACAATTTTTCGATAGAAAACTGAGAAAATGAAACAATTGTAAAAACAATATTTCAAATGAATACTTCAAGGAAGGTGATCCTGAATTACGAGAATCTAAAAAGATTTCGTAATCAACAGCAATCGATCGTAGTACTTCTAAAAAGAAGATACAATCAGAATTACTGGCAGCAATGAAAAAGATGACTGACAAAAGATGGAAGAACTCCTGCTGGGGTGAATAATCACCGTTGCTCAAAGCTTTATTCGCCCTACCCGAATAGCTTCCAGGAACCAGCAAGCTCGTCGGAGAACTTGGAACACTCCTGCTCTTCTGACTCCTCGGATGGACACGAACTTCCGTGCAAAAGCAACGCTGGTGCGGCGCCTTTCCTCTCTCTCTCGAAGGCTGCTGGAATTCGCAAGCAAATTTCGATCAGAACTGTGTTAAAGAACACTTCTGAATTCTCTGTTTACTTGTACTAAAAAACACGTCGTAAACTTTCTGTGGTGGCTTCTCTTACTTCTATATGTATATCCTTGAGAGAGAGAGAGGATGCCTTATATAGGCCCTGCAGCAACTGTTCGGTTGCCACAAAGTTAGGGACGTGGTAATAACCACCCCGAACATGTAGCAACCGCCCAGAACATGCAAAACTAAAGCGCACTATGCGCCTAGCGACGATGCTAAGTGCAAAGTGCGCCAACAAAATGCCACATTACGTCTCATGAGCCCATGAGCCCGAGTCCGAGTCTGAGTCGCTAAGCCCCTACGGGGCTTAGCTCCCATAGAAATAAATTTTCCAAGAGCAAAAAGCATGAATGCTTTTAATTGTTGATTTAGCCTTTTTTCTATTAGAAAAATAACCCCACATGGCACACCCATGTGCACCTCCACACCACATGTGCATCTCTAAACTAGCAAAGCTAATATATAGAGATACAACTACTTTGGTCTAGCCGATGTGGGACTAAAATTCATTTTGTAAAAGACCAAAACCCAACACATATGAGAAGGAGATGTTGGCTATTCTACTAGAGTCAAAAATAGAGCCAGTATTTGTAGGGAAGAATATTTCTCATCAAGACAGACCACAAGTCCTTAAAATATATGCTAGAACAAAAAGTTTATAAAGATGCTCAGTATAAGTGGGTGATTAAGTTACATGGTTATAATTACACGACTGAATGTAAAAAGGGAAAGGAGAACATAATTGCAAGCATCTTAGCAAGAAGGGGAGAGGCAAATGTAGCTGGTATTACTTTGATAAATGGAGATTGGTTACATCAGTTCAAGAATCAAATGAATCAATCTGAATACTATCAAGCTCAGAAGGCAAAGTGGGAGCATGGACAATTAGATGCAAATAAATAAGCTATGAATACAAGAACAGGTGGTTAATAGACCCTCACTCTATGTTTGCTACTACCATGTTGAAAGAGCATAGTGATATGCTGAGTGCATGATATTCAGGAACCTTGAAAACTTTGCACATGCAGGAGAAGTTATGTTATTGGAAATTTCTCAAAGAAATAAGAACGTAAATATTCTCCCTGCATGGTTACTGTATCCCCAACCTATTCTTGAGGGGCTTTGGGAGGATATCTCTATGGATTTTATAGAGGGACTACCAAATAGCCATCATAAGACTAGTATATTGGTAGTAGTTAACTATATTCATTTATTTTTATTGAATCACCCATATGCAACAGATGTGGTAACGCAAGTCTCTATAGAAGGGGTTTCAAGCTGCATGGTATGCCAAAATCCATTGTAACTGACAGGTACGCTATCTTTACCAGCCAATTCTGGAAGGAATTTTTCAAGTTGCAAGGAACTCAACTCAACTACGGCACTGTTTATTACCCCCAGACTGATGGTCAAACTGAAGTGACCAATAGATACATTGAAGGGTAGATGAGATGCTTTTTGCGGCCATATAGACCTAGGGAGTGGAGTAAGTATTTGCAATTGGCTGAATATTAGTTTAACACCAATTAGCAATCTTCTACCAAGATCACTCCATTTGAAGTTGTCACCAGAAGTTGCACGGGACATGAAAGTTGTTGAAGCAATAGCCTTAAGAGATAATGCAGTAAAATTGTTGAAGGACAACTAGATTTTAGCCCGTAGTAGGATGCAAAGTTTGGCTGATGTACATAGGACAAAAATAAAGTTTGTTGTTGGAGACTTATTTGAGGTTGTAACCATATAAACACGTTTCAGTAGCTCATAGGAGGCCCAAAAGCTTTCTCCTGAGTATTTTGGACCTTACCATGTGCTAGCAAGGGTGTGAGCAGTTGCTTATAAGTTAGCCTTGCTAACGAACATTCCTTCTCAGTCCTAGTCCAGCTCAGTATATCGTAGGAAGTGTCGGAGAGTATCAGGATACATGATTCCAGAAGTATCAGAGAGGTGGCCAGCTCGAAGTATCAAAGAGATTGCCATCTACCAGAGTTCTAGGAGCTATCAGTGGTTGTTTCAAGCTCAAGGAGGAGACAGTTACTTACAAATTAGATAGACAATTAGGGTAGTTACATTCTTGTAATGACCTGAGTATAAATAAGTAGGATAATGAGGAAAAAGTCAGTGAATTGTAACTCTTCTTCTCCATTTTTTTTTTCATGTCTTGTAATTTTCTCAATAATTAAATCAATAAAAACCCTAGTTACATTTCTTCCCCAATTGTTTGTTTGTTCTTTTATTTTACAATTCATGGCTACTTATGTGTAGCCGGGAAAATATTTGGCAACAAAGTATATTTGCATTGATCAAAGTGTTTTTGCATTGTTAAAAATATTATTTTGCAATGAACTTATCGTTGCTTATTAATATCTAGGCTTAGGCAATGGATATTTGGCAACACGGAAAAGCTTTGTTGCAAAAATGTGTATATAGCAACGAAGCTAAAATTTGCTGTGAAATATTAACTTTTAGCAACAAATTTCTTGCGTTTCTAAAAAATTCGTTGTTATATAGGATATTTCTTGTATTGCCATCTAGTGGCCACCCACCCACTCTCTCTCTCTCTCTCTCTCTCTCTCTCTTCTATATATCTCTCTCTTCTATATATCTCTCTCTTCCTCCCTCCCTTCACTATTTTCACTCCCCTCACCAATGTAGCCCTCATCTTTTCTACTTTTTTCTTGGAGTTGCCCTAGAAGTGAACCCTAATCTTGGAACTGGCCTTGAGGCTGTGGTTGTGGTTTGTAGACCCACCTAAGAGTAGTAGTAAAAGACCTAGAGCTAGGAAAAATCGATTTAGAGGCAAGTTCTCTACTATTTTCCTAATATTTGTGATGAGTTTTATGGATTGACATTGGTTTTGGTTGTGGTCATGATTTTGGGATTGATTTAGGGATAAATCGTAGGATTCTAGAGATAAATCCATGATTGGATATTGATATCGAGGATATGATCTCAAATATATGTTTCTAAAAGTTTTAGGAACTTTAGCCTAGGTTACCTTAGCTCTGAGACTGAGAATCGATTTGTTGTTTTGGTGAAGTTTGGACACGGAAAAATTGTTTCCTGAGCTGTTTTGCATTGTATTAGTACAGACAATATACCAATGGAAAATCATACATTACAATAATGCCGTTGAGCCGCTATGATAGGAGATGTTTCTGTCAGACCATAACCATTTTGCACCTTCACGCCAATATCCTGCAAGCATAATATTAAGTACAACTACAACACCTTATCATTGCTTGGGAAATTAGCTAAAATATTCCATAAGATTCTTACCTCAAAAGAAAGTTGTCGATATGCATTAGTAGACACCCACCACCACTTATACCAGCCATCAATGTGCCACACAAAGCTCAGTATTTTATTCAAATAACAACATTGCTTAAAGAAACTGATTTATCTTAGAAATTACGTATGAAATAAAAGAGAGAATCCATATTCAAAATAACTTACCCTTACCTCTGATATTTCTATTGCAGAATAAATTTTCTCATAATCTAGCTTCACTAAGTCATATAATAGCCACAAGATTGTAGCAATGTTTCTTCCTAGAAGCCAGCCAACCAGGACAACAACAAATAGTTGTTTATTCTCTTATTCTATTAGGACTCTTCCCTTCTTCACCAGAGCAAGGCATTCCAGGCAATAAGGAAGTCAGGAAGCTAATCTGATTTGTAGTCAGCACAAACTAGTAACTTTTAGGTGATTTTGTATCAAATAAATTCAGCAGTGACATCCAAATTTGTATTTCTTAAATACAATGCAATGTAAAACAAGATAATTTTGATCTTTAATTTTTTTTTATTGCATGGATCATAGTTGTACAATTAATCATCCCCATGCACGAAAATGACACATCATTGAGTTAGCCTGCATGACTAACTAATTCAAGCCAATGAACAAAAAAATTCTAGTAAAAAGGGTCTAACATCTTGGTTTATATTGGATACCACCAATAAAGATAAAGTCAAAGGGGTCTAGTGTTGAAGTACATAACCAAGCAAAATCTGGCTATGTATATCTTGGCTTATATTCGATACAGGTAGGAAAGGTCAGAGGGGGTTAGTGTTGAATTAAGTACACAAGCAAAGTAACATCATTCATTACAAATATACTATGTATCATGAGACATGATACTTAAACATAAAAACTTTATTCCAAATTATGTTACCAATCACATTAAATTTTAAATCTCATGATTGGTTAATAGGTCAGGATACTAGTACCTAGCAAGAGACGTATCTTTTGAAATAGGTATTGTGAACGTTTACTCATACATGGGCAATTATAAGAGATTTGAAGTAATATAAGAACTACCCACATGTGAGATCAAATATCCCTAAACCAATCAACATACTTCTTTTTTTTTCTTTCTGAAAGACGATTGAGCCAAAAGTTAACAACTGTATAATTTATCTGCATATATAATAAGGAATAGCAAGATTCACACCAAATTCCAAATGCATTCCGACCTCAATCCATACCAAATTCCAAACTTTTTAATTCAGCTATATTCAACACAACAAATAATAGTCATTTATTAAGCTAAATAGCCATTCAATTGAGCAATCAAATGCTAATAGGAGTAACGTTTGGAATTTGATTTTTTAAAATATCATACAACACTTGTTCATATAAAGCTTTGGAGAAGGGCTATCAGCTCCTCATCCTCCAGAAGATCAAATATCCCGTGCTCCTCGCCGTCCCCAGAATCGCTAGAACCACTAGCAGGAGGAAGAAGACAAGTAGTTTCGTCCTCGAGGAGTTCCGAGAGATTGGGGAGGGCTATCAGCTCCTCATCCTCCAGAAAATCAAATATCTCGTCCTCAGAATCGCAGACAACAACACCGCCACAACCAATAGGACGAGGAAGAAGACCAGTAGCTTCGTCCTCGAGTCCTGACGACGAGAGAGTGGGAAGGGCAAAATCAGATATCTCGTCAACAACACCACCACAACCACCACTAGTAAGAGGAAGAAGACTAGTTTCGTCCTCCTCGATTCCTCCTGACAAAGTGGGGGTGGGAAAAGCATCTGGCGGTGCTGTAGCAGCAGCAGCATCAACAAAGACATGGGCTTTCTGGGACATGACAGAGGCAGCGGCATTGCGGTTGGCCATAAGTAGCTCTAGCTCGAGCTGGGACTTGTTGAGTGCAGCAAGCTCGTTTGCGAGCTCTTCCCACCCCATTCTCTCCAACCTGGTATAGTCCAACTCCACACCACGACCACCACCGGCGGCACTAGTGCCGAGAAGTAGACCATGGACAAGAGAAGGCCGTCCTGCGGCGAAGATGGTGCCGGCTTCGTTGACGGAGATGATTGCGGTATCGGAACCGCAAAGCACGTCGAGTTCGGCAGCTTTCTTGAAGAGTCCCTTCCTCCTCTTGGAGAAGGTGACTCTTCTTTTGGGCTTGTCGACGATCCTAATGATCGCGATCTTCTGCTTCCCCTTCCCACCCACCATGGTGTTCGACACAATGTCTGCTGCTTTGCTTGATCGATCGACAGGAGAAGAAGAGAACGTGTGAGAGAGAGAGAGAGAGAGAGAGAGAGAGAGAGAGAGAGAGTAATGATCAAGAATGAGAAGAAAAAAGGATTTGAAGGAAAGTTGAAATAGGAATTAGGAAATAATTTGAATGAAATAGGCCAGCCGGATATGACCGTTAGCAGGGGACTGGCGGTGGGTTTCCCGCCACTTCTCTCCCCCGCCATTGACCAACTTGACCGCGGCCGCGGTGAGTGAAGATGTAGAGAGAGTCAGGGGATCCGAATCAAATCCCAAAGATTTTTCTCTCCCAAATTCAAAGATTTCTCTCTCTCTCTCTCTCTCCCTCCCTCCCTCCCTCCTCTTCTCTACATTAAATTGAAGGGGGCTTTTTTTGGAAGAATTTCTACCAATCAGATATTTAAGTTGACCCATTTATTTAAAACCTAGATTGTATTTATAAGGCTACTAATTAATCTCATGATCTAATTACTTCACCAACTCTTCATCCATCTCTACTAATTAATCTCATGATCTAATTATCTTCTTCTTCTTCTTTTTTTAAAAGAAAATGGTGGATTTTGCTATGAGAAGATCAAGGAGGAGAGGGGAGCAAAAATATATTTTCTTTGACCAATAAATATTACACCTGTTCATATTAACCTAAAGTCCGGTTAACCAACCTAGTCGGTTAGGTCCAACAAACCAAAATGGTTCCTTCGTGATTTATAAATAATTCTACAAGTTCGTTACGGTTTGTAATTTTCTCCTCATTTAAGAGACATGACCAATTCAATTTAATCGACTATTATACATGCTTTTATTAATTTTTCTACATCCCGATATGGATCATGTATTATTATATACAAATGGACTTTTCTTGATGAATTGGAGTTTTGCCAAAACCAACCAAAAAATCAAGTACATAGAAAAAATGACTACCTTCTTCTTAATTTAGAAACAAAATCTAAAACTCAAAAATATAAAAATATATTGTAGAAATGATTGTCACTAGTTTAGCTAAAATTGGATTGAAATTAGAAGCAATAAAGGAAAAGAAAAGGACCACCTTTGATGGTTTTGAAACAAAGCTATTATCTTCATCTAGAAAACAAACTGAAGATAAAATTGGAATGGATGAAAAGACATATCATAAACTTACAAAATAGGGATAGAGGAGATCATAAAATAAAAAAAAAAATTATAAAAAAGTTCATAGAGATTAATTTCAAATATATATGATTTGATTTTTGTTTCGATTCCAAAATTTTAAAATTGAACTCAATCAAAACCGAAGCTCGAACCATACTGTAGAAAACCGAACATAATCCCTATTTCGGCACGGTTGGGTTTTTATTTAAAACCGACGTCACCCCTACTTACGCTCATTCTTTCTCTCACTATTTCGGCTTGGTCCGATTTTTTCGTTAGCCGATTTTTTTCGTTTAAAACTGACGTCACCCTTACTTACGCTAATTCTTTCTCTACACATTTCTGTACATGAATAATATCCGATTTCCTTTTTTCAAGGGTTTTATGCAAAAAAGTAAAATGTGCGCTTTCATTCTTCTGTTGTTACCAAAAAAATAAGCACAACAGCAGCAGGGGATGGGAGGTCGGGGCCAAACAGGAGGGTCAGACGCCGGTGATGGTGGTGGTGATGAAGATGTGGAAAAAAATAAAAGGGAGATTAAGGTGGGGGTTAGTTAGGAATTTATTATTTAATAGAATTTTGGAGGATTCATTAAATAGGGAGATTGCGAAAAAAAAATTATCTTAATATGTTTGATAATATTCAGAGGATGCTGTTATTGACACTCATACAATCTTATCATATACTCCTCTTTAATTTTTTATCATTCAAATTTCATATCTATCACCCTCTGCATTAAATCTAACATTAATTTGTACATGCATGGAGGGAAGAGTGCATGAAGACATTTTAGGAGTGTCAAAATGCTAATGCGGGACAAATTTAAAATTTAAATAATAGATAAATAATGAGATTAAGTGATAGAAATTTAATGAGGACTATATGATAACATTTTACGAGTGCCAATAACGACATACTATTTATAATAGTATCACAAATTATTATTTCTAGTAATAGGGAGATTAGGGAGGGGGTTTAAGTAACAATTTGATTTATTACCAAATTAGGGGTTGGGACATACGTATTAATGCCTCGTTTAGTTCGCGGAACGGAAGGGAAAGAAAATCAATTCCTTGTCATTTTCTTTTCTTTGGGAAATTTTATTTTCCATTGATTTTCCTTTCCGATATTTGGAAATGCATGCCCTACCACCAATCGAAAACTTTTTTACTTCTGATGTTTTGAAAGCTCCGTCAAAGGATTCTGGCTCGTCCAACCACCAATCGAAAACTTTTTACTTCTGATGCTTTGAATATGAAGCTATGCTTCACGTTTGATTTTACATTTTGCTCTGGTAGAGGAAGCCATGAGATTCATGGTATATCAACCGTAAATAATACCTACTCTGATACCGATACTGTGAACCTTGGTTAATTTTAATATTTTCACACTCTTCTCTAGGCTTTGGTTGAGGTGGATATCATATGATGTGGAATAGGAGGCTGAGAGAGTCGAATGAGAAGCAGGAAAGTAGGGGGGTCGGAGAGGGGGCCTTCTTGAGAAGCAGGGGAAGTAGAGCGATGAAGTAGAGGGGGGTCGGTATCGGACTATTCTTAATTGCAATTCTGTTTACTTTTTCTTACGATACTAATTTTCACATCCAATCTACGATGCATCGTTACTTCGTTGATTGTACATGGATGTACAAACGGCAACACGGGAGCAGAATTGGTGTGAGTGACAATTTCAAGGCAGGCGTAGAAGTGTTTCTTAATGAGCAAAGCTCAGTACATGGACGGTAACAAAATCAAGTGTCCATGTGGCAGTTGTCGCAATAGACGTTACGAAGAAGTGGTGACTGTGAGAGATCATTTGACCCGTAAGGGTTTCGTACGCGATTACGGCCTGTGGTCATCGTAAAATGAACTATATATTGAAAAACATGCTGTGTTTGTTGCGGACAATGCTACTTCTGCTTTTGATGAGGATGCTGCAATAGATTTTGCCATCGAAGACGACGTATGCTCTGTTGATTATGGAGACCTGCAGAACCTTGTACGAGAGATAGTGTACGACACGGCAGGGCTAATTTTGATCCTGAGGATCATAATCCCGAGGCGATTCTATGATATGTTCCAGGATGCAGATACTCCTCTATATCTTGGTTGTGAGACTCATTCCGTACTGTCAGTGACGATGCGGCTGTTGAACATAAAGTCTAATTTTAACTTGCCGCAAGCTTGTTATGATCGGATCACACAACTAATCAAGGAGGTGTTACCAAAGGAATAGAAAGCGCTTCCAAAAAACTTCTACAAGTCAAAGATGATGGTTCGACAGCTGGGACTAGGGTACGAGAAGATAGATTGTTATCGCAACGGATGTATGTTGTACTACAAGGACAACGAGGACATAGAAAGATGCAGTTTCTTTAATGCAGATCGTTACAAGCCAGTTCAGGAAAAATAAAAGTCAACTAGAAAATGACGTTCTTACAAGTATATGCATTACTTGTCGATCACGAAGCGCTTGCAGAGGATGTATATGTCTCTGAACATAGCAGAACACATGACGTGGCACAGCGAGAAATGCACAAAGGATGATGGAGAGTTGTCACATCCTTCGGATGGAAAGGCGTAGAAGCATTTTGATTTGTGTCATCCAGATTTTGCTGCAGAGCCTAGAAATGTACGTTTGGCGCTATGTTTTGATGGCTTCGCCCCTTTCGAGAAATCTGGATCTCAATACTCCTGCTGGTCGAGGCGTCGTAGAGATTGATTTCACTGGTAGGCAGTATGCAAGATTAAAACTAGAAATACATTCAACATTGGAGACCCAGCATACCAAGAGGACCAGGTCGAAAAGCCCCAATATTTGGGACAACAGTCAGATACCATGGATGTTGAAGATATTATTGAGGAGAATATTGGGGAGAAAGAGGTTGATACACAAGACGTAGCCGTCAACCAGGGAATAAAGAGGCATCTTGTCCCAAGTATTGAGGCTGAAGAAGAAGAAGAAGAAGAAGAAGAAGCTAAAGAAGAAGAAGAAGAACTTGACGAGGATGAGGATACAGATGAAGTCAAGGATAAGGATGAGGACGATGATTAGATTAAATACCGGTATATAAAACCAGTACTTCCAACTAACTTAGTAAATTTACCGCAGTCTACTTATTTCAGTTTTAACTTCTACATTCTTATTTCAGTTCATATTTTTGTTGTTTGATTCATCTACTTATTGTATGATTTTCTTTTTGCAGATGGCGCTCCTAGTCTTGCTTTGCGTCGCGGCCGCACTCCTCGTCCTGCTAGTAGTATATTTTAGTTTAGTCTTCTATTTATTTATACTTCTATATTGTTAATTATGTTTATGTGTTCTATTTACAGGTCATGGCTACTGGCGGTCGAGATCGTGGTGGGGGTAGTCGTGGTCGTGGTGGAGGTGGTCGTGGTCGCCTTATGTCCTGGGATGCGACCCCATCTGTAAAACTCCTAAATTTCTACTACAATTTTTTTTATAAATATGGTATTGATTTTTGTACTTCGTATTTGTACGTCACGTACGAGTTTGCGTTTCGTAAATTTCTCGTCAAGTACGAATAAGTACGAAGTACATATTTTTATAAAACGTTTTAATTATATGGATGTAGAAAATATTTCAAAATAATAGACGATAAATATTTTATATTGCTTGAAGTTGTAAATACGTTGCGCCGAGGATTGCCAAAATTTATTTTTATTTAAGAAATGCCATTTTATTTTATGGTACAAGTATAACTAGTAATTTAGAAAAACTGTGTTTTATGTAAGTATTATTTTTGCATGCGAGTGTATATATATTTGTATTTTCGAAATTAATTATTATCACTAATATATTATTTCAAAAAAAAGTATATTAAATATGGGTTGATTTAATATGTAATTAATTATGGTGATTTAAGTTGAAAAAAATATTAAGTTATTTAAATACAATTTAAATTAGAGGTAGAATCTATCTACATTGGATTATATTTGATTGAGTGACTTTTAAATCAATTTTAATTAAATAGTGGAAAATCCAAGGGAAATTAAAACTCTTCTTAGTCCTTATCTAGATAAGAATTTTGTAAACCCCCTGATTTTTTAAAATAAATATTTATGGAATTTCTGGATTTTTAAATAACTATTTATTGAATTATTATATAATTTGTATTATTTTACATATATTTAGTATAGTGCTCATTGGTGAATTTAGTATAAAAATATATAAACCTATTTTTTCAGTACATTAAGGATCTAAACTATATTATACAAAAAAAATTCTCAAAATTTTAGGATTTATTTCATAACTTTTATTACTTTTTACATGTTACTTATATTGTACACTATTTACATAATATAGAATAAATGTCAAATTAGTATTAAATATTTCAGCTTGTATAAATGAGATTAGATGAAGGTTGTTTAAATAAATATTAACAATATTTTAAATAAATATTAATCCTATCTACTAGGAAAACATCTCTATCTATATCCTATCATAACAAAGTAAACTCCAATTTATTTAAATCAAATCCTATCCAATTTAGGAGATAAATCTAAAATAAATACCTATATAAACCCAATACATCCCCCTTCTATCAGCCATAATTTGAAATTATTTTTAGTCCAATAGAAACTCTAAAATTCGTTATTAGAATTCAGCCCCGCTTTTTAGTAGCAAGAGCAACTTGGAACAACGATATCTCCTAGCTCCGAACTCCGTTTTGCCTCCAGTTTTTTTAAGAGAAGCGTATCGAGGTAAGCTTTCCAGAAACATATTTTAATAGACAAAATTCGTTCTATAGATTTTTACAAAACTGTTTGAGTATCTAGTGTCCCAAAAATAAACGTGTTTCAGTATTTTTGCGATTTCGGGAGATTCCGAAAATGAAAATGCGATCCGTTTAGTTTTTCGGAAAGCTAATACAAAAACCTATGCCATATCCTAATTTCAAAATTTATTAAATAAATCTAATGTGGACAGTATTAATTATAATTAGATAATAGACTATTTTCAGCATCCGAAGATGTTTGTTTGGATCTTAGTTCCTCAGTAGCCGTTGTTCCACCTACTTTCCTGTCTGATCTTCGCCACCACAGTGCTCAGGACCCAGGCAAGTATACCTTGTTAATTAACTGTCATATTATTTATCTTTCATATTATTTACTTTGTTTCATTTGTTATTTTTGATTGTTATAAACTACGCGTCCAAGCCACACTTGGGTGAAAATGACTCTATTAGTCGTTTTACTTACTATATGTATGTTAACTTAGTTTTAGCGGACTACCTTCTTGTTGTGGGATATTCTCATATCTCCTTGGCCATAAAACACACACTACATGGTTTGAGACATTTGCTAGGGGCACGACTTATTGACTGGCCATCTCTATTGTCGTATGACGGATAGATCGTAACTGCTATGATTAAGGTGTAGAGACTCGAGCAGTTACAAAACTGGGCAGGTCATGGACATGATTTGATCAGTGTGGAAAATATTGGGAGAGGACAGTCGCTAGTGCGTATGGGAATCCAAACAGGTAAACCACAGTCTCTGGATAGAATTATGGCAATTTATATTTGCAGATGCCCTCTGACGTTTTGGATGTTACAGACGGATACAGAAGACTGGATGCCAGTTACGTACATGTAGCCTAAATCCCACCCATGCGCATGAAAGTTGTCTTCTAAATTGTACAATAGATGGTTAGCATTCTCTTTTGCATATTTATGTCTAGGATAGTCTTTTGTATATTATTATTATTATGACAGTTCATATTAGCATGTTATTCATGTATCTTGTTACGTCCCTCTGAGGACCTGGTTATTCTCCAGGTGTGTGTTCTTGTCCTTCGCAGGTGTTCTAGCCGTGGCCGTGATCATCTCTATATTCTTCGAGGATGATTGCGCTTGGATGATTTTTGCTTTGTTCACCAAATTCGTTTCATTTTTCATGTATTTCTTCCCTTACTTGTTGGTAGTGGATTTGTCTCCATCTAACATATTGTACCAAAACAATTCATTATATGATATCATTTATTCTCTTATTTTGTGGATGAGATTAGTTAGTTGTGGTTTATTGTATTTTACAACTTATGTATACATACAAGGCCCTGTACTTCGTATGTATACAGCTGGCATGTCTACCGCGTACTTAGTCCTACGTATTTTGGGACTGGGGCATTACATGTTTTTGTGGTGGCCCATGCAGGTCAAGTTTATCACTTCGGTTACGTTATTGTACCGATGTGAGCCTGCATATAGGAATAGAGTTAAGGATCTCATCCACATACTTGATCTCCTTCCTTGACTCCATTTCGATCTCTCAATCAACTTCCTTGATTCGTCTCTTGCTAGAACTCCTCCTACCGTAATCTTATCCTTTAATGTCGGTTAGGAAGATGACTACACTGGTATATGCTCATAGGTCAAACACGGGGATTACATGGACAATTGATATGCATTGAGATCTTATTTGAGTTATAAAGACATTTTTAACCTTAAGGATTAGTTAATTCCAAGTTGGGTAGTAGCAATATTACCGTCTTCAAAATATTGTTAAATTATTTACTACTAAGTGGTATACACAAGAGGATAGTAGAATTGAGAAAACAAATTGATTCCTAATTTTAGGATATTTATGACTCATGGTAGTTATATATTTTTGACAGGTATGAAATCGACTTTGAGGAAGATTTCAATTTTTTAAATTTTGTAATATGATATATGATTTATAAATTGAGTTATATTTTGAGTTAAAGTTGGATTATGAAAAAAAAGGGAGGGGGAATCTTAAGGTTTTAAATTGAGTCGTACGATTTCTGATTTATAAGATTGCTAATTTTGAGTTTTAAGTTTGAGGTAATGATAGTAAAATTTTGGTTTAAAATATTTTGGAAGATATGAAATCGAATTTGAGGAGAAATTTCAAATTTTAAATTGTGTCCTATGATTAATGATTTATAAATCAATTTAGATTTTGAGTTAAAATTTATGATTATGGATATCAAAAATTTTGGTAAAAAATATATTTATGGTTCATGAAATCTTGAGTTTAAAGGTTGGATTGATAATATAATTGTGATAAGGGATACTTCGAGATTGATTTAAGGAAATTAAGTTTTTAAGTCGAAGGCTTAGAAAGGATACAAATTATGGTAGATTATTTTTTGAGAATATTATTGAGAAAACTTTTTGAGGGATTCGAACTAATAGATTTAGATATTGTATTGAGAGGCAACCAAGATGGATAGTAATTGCCATAACACTCATGACCATGATAGTAGTGTATACTCAAGAGTAGTTAGTCATCTACCAAACTATTTGACTGTATCTCAACATTGACTCATTCGACCGCCCCTCGTGGCCTACTAACCGTTGCAATTTGAGAAATGATTTAATCGTTCCTTGACTATATCCACCTAGGAGATTGTCTTCTCTCTGAAAACTGTGTCCCTAAATTATTTTACTAGATTCCTTAATTAATTTTATTTCATGCTTCAACTTGATCTTCTTTAATGTTTGTGCATTAATTATCACTTCATGAACTCCCACTTTCTATTTTAGATCTTTTTGTGTCCTTTACCGTGACTTTGATATTTGGAGTGTAATACTAGCTGTTACCTTCCAACAAATTTTATATGTAAGACCTAGACGAGCTCACCATCATGTAGGTATATCATGTCCCACTCAAACATGTCCTTTGGTACTCTATTTTTATGATATGACTTTCGGGTCATAAAGACTAGACTATAACCTTTACCATGATACCGATATATTTTTCGACCAAGGATAGGGACTCAACCTCGACTCAATTCTTTCGATCCGATATGTGATTTTGTTCTACTTAATTCCTTAAATGCTTAACTTTGTGTTTTATCTTGATTGCTTGACCCATTGTCCCATCACACTACTAGTTTAACTCTTGTAAGTTGGGTAGAATATCTCATGACCTAACAAACCTTTGTCCTTGTAACCCATATTGATAAGTTTACTTAGACTAAAGAATTCAGAGGACCCTAACTTATCTAGTCAACCAAGCCATAGATAAGAAAACTCTAGGACGACTGCATAAGCCCAAACTTCGGGCAAGACTTAGATTTTAATGGATCTTCAACTATTCCTTCATTAGTATTCCTTAATTATATTTTGACTATCTTATGATGCTAATTTAGCCTTAGTTTTGCAAGCTTATTCTTTTAACGAGCTTGTTCATGACATACGTGTTATTGGGGACACCCACTAATACATTGTCTAATCAGAACCGGTGTATGATGGTCTGATCAACCTAGTGCACTTTGGTTCGCTTTTCATATATTGTTCGACGTGGATGGAGACATAGTCAAACTTGGCCTTTAGAATTCTATCCGCGACTGCCTTGGCAATTCTTTTTGGAAAATTTCAATCGTCTTTGAACTACTTATTCGTATTCGATAATATTTTCTTCAAACTCTTTATTATTTTCATCTTTCGCCTATATTAGAAAGACAAACACTCGTACTTGATATCCCCTTAGTTGCCTACCATCTATTGCCAAGATAGTTAACCACTGGCCAACCAATGTGACTATATCCCCGTCTTGAGTTACCTTTTTCCTCTACCCTAGATTCATTATCGCAACCTTCTAATCGTTCATTAAACTTAAAAATGATTCAAATCATTTCCTTAACCATACCTTAAACCTAGACGACTATATTCGCTCAAGAAACCATCTCTCCTAAATATCTAAATTATTGTCTTTGATCTACTCAATTCCTTTCTATTCTCTAATTCGTGTTATCATAATTTTATTACCTTAACTAGCGACCCTTCTTCAATTCCATAACCATGATGTATTTTTGCAAATATCAAAATCATGATCTTCCAATGCATGTTTGTGTCGAACGTCGTTTCTTCGTCTCATCCAAAAATTTAATCGTATTTCTGTATTGATGAACTCTTTTTATCTTCCCTACCCTAGCTATTCCTAAATTTCGAGGACGAAATTCTTGTAAGTTGGGTAGGATGTAAAATTCCTAATTTTTCTACTACAATTTTTTTTATAAATATGGTATTGATTTTTGTACTTCGTATTTGTACGTCGCGTACGAGTTTGCGTTTCGTAAATTTCTCGTCAAGTGCGAATAAGTGCGAAATACATATTTTTATAAAATGTTTTAATTATATAGATGTAGAAAATATTTCAAAATAATAGACGATAAATATTTTATATTGCTTGAAGTTGTAAATGCGTCATACCGAGGATTGCCAAACTTTATTTTTATTTAAGAAAGGCCATTTTATTTTATGGTACAAGTATAACTAGTAATTTAGAAAAAATGTATTTTATGTAAGTATTATTTTTGCATGCGAGTGTATATATATTTGTATTTTCGAAATTAATTATTATCACTAATATATTATTTCAAAAAAAAAGTATATTAAATATGGGTTGATTTAATATGTAATTAATTATGGTGAATTAAGTTGGAAAAAAATATTAAGTTATTTAAATACAATTTAAATTAGAGGTAGAATCTATCTACATTGGATTATATTTGATTTAGTTACTTTTAAATCAATTTTAATTAAATAGTAGAAAATCCAAGGGGAATTAAAAATCTTCTTAGTCCTTATCTAGATAAGACTTTTGTAAACCTCCTGATTTTTTAAAATAAATATTTATGGAATTTCTGGATTTTTAGATAACTATTTATTGACTTATTATATAATTTGTATTATTTTACATATATTTAGTATAGTGCTCATTGGTGAATTTAGTATAAAAATATATAAACCTATTTTTCTAGTACATTAAGGATCTAAACTATATTAGGATCGACCCAATGAGCTTAGTTTAGTCGAGTTGACCGACATATTGACCAAGTTGACAAAAGTCAACTTTGGGTCAAACTTGATCCAAATCGACTCAAACGAACTCCGAATGACTTGAAAACTTGTGTGTGACCTAAAAATTAGTAAACGGGCTAGTTGACCTTCAGTTGACCAGGTTTGACCAGAGTTGACCAGGTTTGACCAGAGTTGACCAAGGGTTGACTTTGACCTAGAAGGACCTAGAATTATGTAGAATTGTATTGTAGGCATTCCTAATGATATGTTAGACCTTGTTGTGACTTGTGGTTGTTTTAAATAGGTTTACATCACTCCAGTACAGTTACACATCCTCATCAGCAGCTCAGATTGTCAAGCGAGTACAATCTCTGACCGTTTCATTCTTGCTTGGACGTATTTACTTGTTATAGACTAGTTTACTTGTTGCTGACACGATATATCACGGATTAGTACTATATGTATCTCTTCATGCGATGTTATCCCCTCGGATACATCAGGTATATTGTGCTCATGTACTTTATCATGTGTATCGTCTACTCATTGTATTTGTACTTATTTATGTATACTCATGTGACATTCATGTACACTCATGATCATGTGAACCTTCATGTATAACCCAGTGTGCATGTGGACTAGCTATCCATGTGACGTACTACTTTCATGTGTAGGACCGATTGTAGGAACGAGTTGTAAAGCGCAATACTCTAGAGGGGGGTGAATAGAGTAGGCAGCAAAAATTAACTATTTAAAAATATTAGTAACAAGATCACAGATAATATGTCACAGACATGTAAATAAAAAGTAGAGAGTAGAGAGCAAACGCAAACACAAGTATGTATACTAGTTTTCCTCTTGTGAGGACTAGTCCAGTCGGAAGAACTCTAGCTTCCAGTTGAATCCACTATAGAAAATCACCACAAGTTTTCATCCGAAGTTCTTGCAACTTCTACAACGCGAGCTTTGATCCGAAGTACTCGACCAACTTCAATTGTGAATTGCGTACCTTCAATCAAGCCTCTGATTACAACCACTCTTGAAACTTCTTGACTGTACCGCACTGGTAAATCGACTAGAGGATTGTAACTGACTTGGGATTTGAAAATGAATAGCTCAGAATACTTTGGAAGAAGTAGTAGGCCTATAGAGAAGATATATGAAAGTGAATGAGTGAATTAAAATGATCGAAATCCTTCTCTATTTATAGTTTTTCCAAAGACAGAATTCGGACAAAATTCGGGCAGAACTCTATGAGAAAATCTCGTTGGGATCCGTAACTGCAGGGAGACCAAGTTCAAAAAGCAACGTTCACTAACCGAACTCTGGCCGAACTCTGGCCGAATTCGGGCCGAACACTGGCCGAGTTCTGTTTGAGTTCTGTCAGGGTTTTTACAAACTAGTTTTTGGGCTTTTTGAAAAGTCAAACAGTTAGGAAGTAGTTTGGGCTTTTGTAAGTGGGTTTGTTTTCAAAATGAAAGGGTATTTTGAAAACGTTTCTTGGGTAGCCTATTTGCCAGTACGATGCAGTGTACATCATATTCCTAGACTCAATAAATATGAAAAATACATTGATAAAAATAGGAAAACCAAGAGCCCTTTGATGATGCCTTTCTTCAAACTGGAAGTGTGAAACCCATTATTTTATTATTAATTATTTAATAGTGTTTTATTAGTATTTCGAAAATTATTATTATATTAAATAATTTTGGGTGAAAAAGAATTTCGAAAAATATTAATAAACTTGGATTTTTGATTTTCGGATCAAGACCCGAGTCCGAGCCCAGACCCAGGCCCGAGCCCTATTTCCTTCTTAATCTAATTTTGACTTGGTTATTAATTAAAAAAATAAAAAATAAATAAATAATAAATTTGGGCTGGTCCCGTAGGACCAGCATCTACTAACTCACACACATTGGCAAAACCCCCTCATTTCCGTAACTCCCCAACTTAATTCACATCTCCTTATAACTCCCAACCCATCAACTCCCCCTCTTATAACTCCCCATTCCATCAACTCCTCCCTATTTACTCACACATTCACCACTCCTTTTCCCCTTCCAGTAACCCCCACTACCCCTTTATTTACTCCAACCATCCTTCCACCTCTTCACAGAAGTTGGTAGAGAGTTAAATTTCTCATCTCTTCTTCTCTCTCTCTTTCCCTCTTTCACTGGAGAGGGAAAACCCTCAAACCCGAGCGCTGTGACCCGCGGCCGAGCCCCCACCGGCGAGTTCCTCGAGGCCAGCGCTCTCGCGCCCCTTCCGAGCTCGCGCCGAGCGTTCCCGAGCCCCGCCGCTGTTCCCCCGAGCCCCTCTCCGGCGAGGCTCCACCGCGCCGCCACCGCTCCCTCCGCGCGGCTTCACCGCCGGCGCCGCCCTCTCCGCCCGAGGCCAGCAACCCCCTTTCCCCGAGGGTTTCCCGAGGCTGCCGCCTTGCTCCGACCGGATCCGTCCGTGGCCGAGCCACCGCGCCCCCTTGCTCCGGCGATCCTCTCCGCCACCGCCCCGTGGCCGAGCCCCTTTGTCCCGCGCCGCCGTCCAGTCGGCGGATCTTCCCTGTGACCGCGATCCCCTCCGCGCCCCGCTGTCAGAACCCGACCCCGTCGCTGTCCAGCACCCTTTCTGTGGATTTCCCCGCTGTCCGTGGACTTTCCCGCGGTTCGGATCTTCGTCCTGCTGCCGACTTAGTTCGGATTCCTTTCCCGAGTTTTTCCCGCGGCTCCCCGCCAACGGAAACTGGTAATTTCTGATAATCAGAGTAGTTCGTCCCTCCCGTGAGTCAATGATGATAGATCGGTTCCCCGGTTCCCTCTCGGGAATCCGGATAACTGCGTTTTATTTTTCGATTAGCTGCGTTAGTTTGATTTCCTGTGTTTTACTTGCTGGGTTGGCGTGAATTGGTTGGTATTGGAATTCCCGGATATTTCGGAAATTATTCGGTGGATTGGAATTAATTCTGTGGTGTTGGAATTATTTTGGCGGATATTTCTGTGGACTATTTTGGGTTGGAAATGGGTTTCCCTGGTTTGGGACATTTTGCAGGAGTTGTTGGCGCACTTCCCAGTTCTTGGGTTTGTCCCGGAATAGAGGAAGTGCTGCCCAATTTTTACAAAATTATATTTTTATTGATTTCAAAACCGGCTTTCGAAAATGATTTATAAAACCGATTTTCGGGCGACGACCGTACCGGTCTGTGGGCCCCGGCGAAATGCAAACGCACCGGTCCGACCGGACGTTGAGGCATAAACCGAATTTGAGGAAATGGACCGAGTCTGAGACTCCTAGCTTTCTTTAAATTATTATTTTATTTTTTAGGCTAAATATTATAGTCATTTAAATTCTGTATTTTATTTAATAATTCAGTCATTTTCTTATTTAATGTAAAAGAAAGATGTATCGGGCATAAGCCCACCCTAGGACCAGTAGCTGTGCCCATGTATTTGTGTAGCGTAGTTTGTTTTCTTTTCTTTTCTGGTGGATGTAAATTTGGGTGGTTTGGATTGATTTCATATTCGTAGTTAGGACGTAATTTACGGCTTAAATACGAGTTTAGCTAAAATAAATAAAATATTATTAATTCACTGTTTGTCACTAAAAGAAACTGTATTTTATATACATATTATGAAAACACAAAGTTTTCCAAAATTGTAATCGATTCTCGTGATTTTCCAAATAATCCAATTAACCGGTTAATCAACGCACGTAGTTGCGACGTAATCGTTAGCTGTAAATAAATACAACTTAAAACCTGACTAGGACAGGTCTACTAGAGATTGCAACTAGCACACTTAGTCTGGTTATTCAAGGTTCTAAGTCGAGTTCTCAACTGTAGGAACTCGAAGTTACACCTGACGTTCCTCCTCGGTACGACTCGTCTATCCAGTCATTCTAAAACAAAGGCAAGTGCAGTTATGTCTATTTGGTAATTTATCTAGTAAATGTTTTATTGCAATTTTAAACCACATTGCTACACGGAACTCTCTCCTAGAGTTCGAATATTGACTCATTGATTGAATCTGATTGACTCGGGATATTGGAGGAGTAGTGTAGCGTCTATGACCAATACCCCTATATTGCATCATTGATTGTGCGAGCTGATTCCTCGTATACACTAGGCCGGACCGTATCATTAGGATATAATTGAATCATCCCAAGCCGATCATAGTTCGTTACCTACTCAAATCACATTGTTTTCAATTGTAGAATTGTGAAAAAAATATTGTTAAAGTATTTCAAATTGTTTAACATTGCAAATTTCAAATTATTATTTGAATTATTGGATATTCGTAATTGTACTTTGCTCCCTCCTGACTGGAGACCCAACATTTTAGGTATCACTGATGAGGCTTTGTTACGCGATCCCAAGACGAGGAATTCGAGATTGCTGAGCTGTTTGCCTAGAGTTTTCTTTTATTCATGATGTATAAAAAAAATGGTTTAAGTTGTATCTTTTATTTCATGTAAAAGTTTAATAAAGTTTTAAATTTCCGAATGTTGAGTTGTGACAAATATAGTATTGTTGTATGGTTACCTGCTACTGAACAGCTTACTACCGCCGTCTCAACAACGGTGTAGGCTGGGCATGATCCGATTCGACCCAAGCAATTGGGACCGGGTCGTGACATGTTTTTAGTGGTGGCCCATGCAGGTCTGAACAACAACTTAGGAAAACATACCTAGAAACAATTAGAACACTAGAACATCAATTTGTCACAACATAGGACCGAAATATATTATAAATAAATATTTTTGCTTGATTATAGACCGGTAGGCTACCTTGCTTATGTGTGCGTCCTAAACCTTCTAGAGAATGACCGTTGACCAAATCCTGCTGGCGATGAGGTGTTATCTCCGGATCATACCCCATCTCCTCAACCAAAGCCCAGGGTCTTTCCCCTCGCGGCTGTTTGACCGTCCTCATAATGCATCTAGTGAAGTTTTTTCTACACTGGCGAATCCTACCTCATCTCAAACTGAATTGCATTTCCTTGGTGGAGTATTCATTTTTGTTGCTCCACCAGTACCAGCAAACACCTTCCAAATGGTTACCCTATTTTAAGAAATCATGGAGATCCAGAAAGCACAAGTTGAAGCCCAGCAGGAACAGAAGAATATCACGAGAGAAGACATGAAGAACGTCATGATGTAGCCTTAGTTATCTCCAACCAAGTTAGAGCAGAACTTTTGTCCTAGGAAGGATACCCTTGAATCTAGAAGATATTTGGGGTCCCATCAAGTACTCTACTTTTCGGCAGCCTTGTCATAAGAAGCTTTGGGCTTGTAACTATTGCAAGAGGCCTGATCATCAGGCCGTTAGTTGTCGCAAGAGATTGGGACAATGTTTGGCATGTGGATCTGCTGAACATCGGGTAAAGGACTGCCCTTATCTGTTTATCAAGCCAGAGCTCATAGGCCAGCAACACCTGTTAGGCCACAATCTAAGGACCCTCTTCCTATCCAGCAGACCCTGCCCCTTACAATAAGGCATGATTCAGACTCGAAGATCATAGAAGATGAAGGACCAGATCGATGAACTGAAGGCTTTAGGATTTATTCAGAGTGGAACTTTACCTTATGAGCATCTATCTTGTATATGCCCCAGAAGGATGGAACAATGGATGTGCATCAAATTATCAGACACTAAAGAACAAGTACCCTCTGCCCGGATCGAGGATCTGTTTGATCTGTTTGTGTGAAGTTAGGGTGTTTCGAAGTTTGACTTAAGATTTGACTACCATCAAACCAAAGTCAGGAAAGAGGACATTTCCAAAGGCGGCGTTCAAACATCAAGTATGGGTAGTTTTCTTTGGTCAGGACGTTAGACTGACAAGTGCTTCTGCTATGTTCATAAATCTCATGAACAGATCTTTCATGAGTATTTGAGTCAGTTCATCTTCTCCATAGATAACATTCTGATATATTGGAAGATTGAAGAAGAGCATGAAGAACACCTGAGGAAGTTTTGAAACTTTGAGGAAAAAGAAGTTTTATGGTAATTATCTGAACGTGGATTTTTGACAAGGTGGACTTTTGGCCATGTGGTCAAGAGAAGAAATTTCGATGGAAGATAGCTGTTGTTGAAGAGTGGTATACCCCAAGTTCAATTCGAAAGATCCTTGAACTTGGCCGGCTACTATCAGAAGTTCGTGCAGAATTTTTGCCAAGATTGCTGAGTCAATGACGAAGCTCACTTGGAAGAATGAAGAGTTCATTCTGAACGAAAGTTTGCCATGCGGCATTGAGGAGCTGAAGAAGAGACTTACCACTACACCAATCCTTGCGCTACCCGCAGGAACCGGTGGGTTCTCAATTTACAGTAATGCCTCTGGAAAAGGACTGGGTTGTGTTCTTCAACAACATGGGAAAGTAATTGCTTACACGTGTAGACAACTACAGACTCATGAGAAGAATCATCCCACGCCTAATTTGGAATTTGCTGCAATTATCTTTACTTTGAAACTATGGAAACATGATTTTTATGGAAAGGGAGTGAAAACTTATACGGACTACAAAAGTCTGAAATATGTCTTCACTCAGAAAGGGCTGAATGTTAGACTAGGAAGCTGGCTGAAGCAGATGAAGGATTTCAAAATCAACCTGCAGTACCTTTCAGGTAAGGCTAATGTGGTCGCTGATGCACTTGGTCGATACTGATGGCGAAGTTCTTAACCAAAGACTAACACCTACTAGAAGACATCAAGAAGTTTGGACTGGAGGTTACACTACCTGGAGATAGAAGGACGGAGCTGGATACTGATTCAGTATTTATGAAGTTTGAAGCTGAAGAAAAAAAAATCAAATCAAGAGGACGTAGTTTTAAAACAAGACACTTTGCAGGCTTAGAGATCAAATGTTGGCTGGAACACTTGAGGGTTCTAACTCTGAAGAATGGTACGAGATTTTGCGTATCGGCTGACAAACGGAGGAACGAGTTGATGAAAGAAATGTACCAGTCGCAGTATTCCATATATTCAGGAGCTAATAAGATGTATCAGAATATGCCTCCATTGATTGGTGCTATGAAATGAAGAAGGACAATTCCAGGTATAGGATTAGATGTGAATTTGTCAACATGAGGAATTTAGCAAGAGAACAACGAGTTTGTTGTAGCCGCTGGACAATTCGGAGTGGAAGTAGAAGCATATAACAATGAACTTTGAGTAAGGATTGCCTTGTTCCCAAGGAGGGAAGGGCACCAATTGGATTATAATGAACCGACTGACTAAGTCAGCACACTTTAATTTCCTTCAAGTTGGTTTATCCACTAAGAAGTGGGCAGCATTGTACGAGAAGCACATCTACCAGATTCATGGAGTACCGCGGGGCAAGCAATCAGAGAGGTCAATCCAGACGCTTGAAGATGTTTGAGATGTTGCGTCTCGAAATTTGGTAGGTCTTGGGAAGACCAAATTGCATTTGGTGAAGTTTCTTCTACCAGAGGAACAATCAGTTTCGACGGAGCAGGAAATTGAGGCCAGCTCAGATGCTACACTTCGGATCCGAATCACATTTTGGATAATTCAGAGTTCAAGTTTGGACTTAACCTTTCAGTGCCAGAGAAACCAGTTGCAAGCCTAGTCAGAGGTAAGAAGAAGATCAGAATTCGAGTCATCACTTATTTTCTTATCTTTTCGTTCTAAACTTGACTGATGCTGACGAAGTTAGCCTAGTTTTGCAAGCTATTTTGTCAAGCTTGATCATGACGGTATTTTATTGGGTGCACCCACTAATATATTGTCTAATCAGGACCGGTGCATGATGGTCTGATCAACCTCGTGTACTTTGGTTCGCTTTTGTATTCTTTCTGCATGGATGATATCATAAATAAATTTTTTTTTCTCTCAACCGTCTCATCCATGACTGCCTTGGAAATCCTTATAGTTGGACTTGGGTTACGGGTGCAATACCTGGACCTATTTGTTTCTCCTACCTTGCCTTTTAAATTTCGAGGACGAAATTTTCTAAGGAGGGAAGATTGTGAAACCCATTATTTTATTATTAATTATTTAATAGTATTTTATTAGTATTTCGAAAATTATTATTATATTAAATAATTTTGGGTGAAAAAGAATTTCGAAAAATATTAATAAACTTGGATTTTTGATTTTCGGATCCAGACCCGAGTCCGAGCCCAGACCCAGGCCCGAGCCCTATTTCCTTCTTAATCTGATTTTGACTTGGTTATTAATTAAAAAAAAAATAAAAAAATAAAAAAAATAAATAATAAATTTGGGCTGGTCCCGTAGGACCAGCATCTACTAACTCACACACATTGGCAAAACCCCCTCATTTCCGTAACTCCCCAACTTAATTCCCATCTCCTTATAACTCCCAACCCATCAACTCCCCCTCTTATAACTCCCCATTCCATCAACTCCTCCCTATTTACTCACACATTCACCACTCCTTTTCCCCTTCCAGTAACCCCCACTACCCCTTTATTTACTCCAACCATCCTCCCACCTCTTCACAAAAGTTGGTAGAGAGTTAAATTTCTCATCTCTTCTTCTCTCTCTCTTTCCCTCTTTCACTGGAGAGGGAAAACCCTCAAACCCGAGCGCTGTGACCCGCGGCCGAGCCCCCACCGGCGAGTTCCCCGAGGCCAGCGCTCTCGCGCCCCTCCCGAGCTCGCGCCGAGCGTTCCCGAGCCCCGCCGCTGTTCCCCCGAGCCCCTCTCCGGCGAGGCTCCACCGCGCCGCCACCGCTCCCTCCGCGCGGCTTCACCGCCGGCGCCGCCCTCTCCGCCCGAGGCCAGCAACCCCCTTTCCCCGAGGGTTTCCCGAGGCTGCCGCCTTGCTCCGGCCGGATCCGTCCGTGGCCGAGCCACCGCGCCCCCTTGCTCCGGCGATCCTCTTCGCCACCGCCCCGTGGCCGAGCCCCTTTGTCCCGCGCCGCCGTCCAGTCGGCGGATCTCCCCTGTGACCGCGATCCCCTCCGCGCCCCGCTGTCAGAACCCGACCCCGTCGCTGTCCAGCACCCTTTCTGTGGATTTCCCCGCTGTCCGTGGACTTTCCCGCGGTTCGGATCTTCGTCCTGCTGCCGACTTAGTTCGGATTCCTTTCCCAAGTTTTTCCCGCGGCTCCCCGCCAACGGAAACTGGTAATTTCTGATAATCAGAGTAGTTCGTCCCTCCCGTGAGTCAATGATGATAGATCGGTTCCCCGGTTCCCTCTCGAGAATCCGGATAGCTGCATTTTATTTTTCGATTAGCTGCGTTAGTTTGATTTCCTGTGTTTTACTTGCTGGGTTGGCGTGAATTGGTTGGTATTGGAATTCCCGGATATTTCGGAAATTATTCGGTGGATTGGAATTAATTCTGTGGTGTTGGAATTATTTTGGCGGATATTTCTGTGGACTATTTTGGGTTGGAAATGGGTTTCCCTGGTTTGGGACATTTTGCAGGAGTTGTTGGCGCACTTCCCAGTTCTTGGGTTTGTCCCGGAATAGAGGAAGTGCTGCCCAATTTTTACAAAATTATATTTTTATTGATTTCAAAACCGGCTTTCGAAAATGATTTATAAAACCGATTTTCGGGCGACGACCGTACCGGTCTGTGGGCCTCGGCGAAATGCAAACGCACCGGTCCGACCGGACGTTGAGGCATAAACCGAATTTGAGGAAATGGACCGAGTCTGAGACTCCTAGCTTTCTTTAAATTATTATTTTATTTTTTAGGCTAAATATTATAGTCATTTAAATTCTGCATTTTATTTAATAATTCAGTCATTTTCTTATTTAATGTAAAAGAAAGATGTATCGGGCATAAGCCCACCCTAGGACCAGTAGCTGTGCCCATGTATTTGTGTAGCGTAGTTTGTTTTTTTTCTTTTCTGGTGGATGTAAATTTGGGTGGTTTGGATTGATTTCATATTCGTAGTTAGGACGTAATTTACGGCTTAAATACGAGTTTAGCTAAAATAAATAAAATATTATTAATTTACTGTTTGTCACTAAAAGAAACTGTATTTTATATACATATTATGAAAACACAAAGTTTTCCAAAATTGTAATCGATTCTCGTGATTTTCCAAATAATCCAATTAACCGGTTAATCAACGCACGTAGTTGCGACGTAATCGTTAGCTGTAAATAAATACAACTTAAAACCTGACTAGGACAGGTCTACTAGAGATTGCAACTAGCACACTTAGTCTGGTTATTCAAGGTTCTAAGTCGAGTTCTCAACTGTAGGAACTCGAAGTTACACCTGACGTTCCTCCTCGGTACGACTCGTCTATCCAGTCATTCTAAAACAAAGGCAAGTGCAGTTATGTCTATTTGGTAATTTATCTAGTAAATGTTTTATTGCAATTTTAAACCACATTGCTACACGGAACTCTCTCCTAGAGTTCGAATATTGACTCATTGATTGAATCTGATTGACTCGGGATATTGGGGGAGTAGTGTAGCGTCTATGACCAATACCCCTATATTGCATCATTGATTGTGCGAGCTGATTCCTCCTATACACGAGGATAGGCCGGACCGTATCATTAGGATATAATTGAATCATCCCAAGCCGGTCATAGTTCGTTACCTACTCAAATCACATTGTTTTCAATTGTAGAATTGTGAAAAAAATATTGTTAAAGTATTTCAAATTGTTTAACATTGCAAATTTCAAATTATTATTTGAATTATTGGATATTCGTAATTGTACTTTGCTCCCTCCTGACTGGAGACCCAACATTTTAGGTATCACTGATGAGGCTTTGTTACGCGATCCCAAGACGAGGAATTCGAGATTGCTGAGCTGTTTGCCTAGAGTTTTCTTTTATTCATGATGTATAAAAAAAATGGTTTAAGTTGTATCTTTTATTTCATGTAAAAGTTTAATAAAGTTTTAAATTTCCGAATGTTGAGTTGTGACAAATATAGTGTTGTTGTATGGTTACCTGCTACTGAACAGCTTACTGCCGCCGTCTCAACAACGGTGCAGGCTGGGCATGATCCGATTCGACCCAAGCAATTGGGACCGGGTCGTGACAGGAAGACGCCCTTTTTCTTGACGGCAGTCGTCCAAAGATAAACAGATCTAGAAATTTGAACCCCCGATGCGAGGCTCCGGATAGGTCGTTAGGTAGTTCAGAGAAATCTTCTTGTATAACGTCGTCTTTGGCCCATCAATAATTCTCTATTGCATATGTCCTGGTTTGACAAAGCTTGATCATGCTTACAACATGTCTACAAATACATGTTAGACAAACGAAACCAATATGATACAAGCATAGCAATATGATATAGAACATTTAGGACAATGCTAACATTAGGACAATGCTAAGTTTAAGTAGCAACATGATAACGATTACATGAATATTAGTGAAGTCGATATGTTAAACTTAATTGATTAGCCATATTAAAAAATATGATATAATCATTGGGCTAACAATCTCCCCCTTTTTGATTATGGCAAATCCTTTAAGTTTAAGATATATACAATAGATGCATGTATCACTAATAAACACATAATACTAGAATAGTGTGTGCTAACTTAAACTTATTTCCTCCCCTTTGACATGATCAAAAATAAGCTCCCCCGTAATTAGAGCTAAAATGAACTCAAGCATAAGTAAAAGAGGAAAGCAAAAATAATCATGATCAAGGATTTGGAGAACAGTATAACGACAAGTTTAGAAAATTGCATAACTAAAGAATAAAAAACTTATCAAAACACAATATAGTTGGTTGAACTTAAAAACATAGAACACTGAAATCAAGCAATACATAGTTTACCAACTAGAAATCCAAAAATGATATTCAAAACCTATTTAGTTCATCATATTGTGTTTTGAAATAGACCAAAAAATAAATATCAATATAGTAGGAATCAATCATTGGTCATAAAGAAATCATAAGAAATTCACAGATCTAGTATATATATAAAAAAAAATATAAAATAAGAATTTTAACAATGATCACAAAAAAATATGATTCATAATTTGTCCATACAAATTAGTGAATCAATTCCATAAAGAGTATAATCATCGAAAAGGAATCAAAACAAGTATACTAGAATCTATGTAAAATCTATACCAAAGTTCATGCATTTGAATTCAATTACCTTAGCATGATATATATCCATGAGATAAACATGAAGGTAATGAAGAAAAAATACTTGAGAAGGAGAAATCCAGTCGACTTGAATGCTCCCCCGCAAAGTATGATCAGTCTAAATATAGATAATCATGAACTTTGAGATAAACTCTCAATAAGAAATGGCAAAAGTAATTTTAAACTCAATCAAATAAGGATAATTAAATATATATTTGGCAAGATAACTTTTAGAAACTCAAATGAGAGAATTAAAAATAAATAATAATAATCATATATTCTCTCATCCAATACAAATTCAAATATCATGAACAACTCAACAAGATATTTAAGGTAAAAGAATATATGTCAATGATGAACTAGCTATATCACATATTAAGGGCATAAAATAATTGAAACAATTAGTTTGCTACCCCTTAAAATATGTGTATATAGTCCAAAAATAATTTATATGCATAAAATAGATAAAATAAATAATTATAAGATCTAAGGGATATCCAAGATATGCATCTTTTCTTTCCTTTGATCAAATGCATATAAAATTCCAAACTCAAAACAAATATCATCTTTAGGCAAATAAAAGAAATATCCAATGAATAAATGCTTAAAGATGAACAAACAAAATATATCTCCAATATATATATATATATATATATATATATATATATATATATATATATATTTATATATATATATATTTGAAAACTATATATATATAATTGAGTACCGGACAGATTTTGAAAACTATATATATATATATTTGAAAACTATATATATATATATATATATATATATATATATATATATATATATATATATATATATATATGCTTAAAAGATTTTGAAAACTGTCTTTAATAATAACATTTGAGTACCGGACAGATTCAATAAATCAAAAAGAAATCAAAAAGACTTTTCAAAAATGTGAAATTTATTACGAAAAAGTGTCTTAGTAAATGTTCGAATGCATCCATTTAGTCCTTAGACTGAAAGCTGGCGATTCGAATCACAAAAATAATTTTAATAAAAGAATCCATAAATCATAAATAAAACCATTTCAACAAATAAATATAACTAGATAAATGTCCAAAGAAAAGTGTATTCTAGATATATGGCATGTCAAGGGGATAATTGATTTGAAACAAATAACTGCTCCACCTTTACATGGCTATATCCAAAAATAATAATATAAACAAAATTTTAAAATAAAATTCAGAGACATATTTTTGAAAGTAGGAAACTAATTCAAAAATATTAGGTCTTCTTATCAAAGTTCATTTCTTCCCTTTTAAAGCCTTAGCACGGTGTCCACCTGACAACCGTAAGGTTTAAAGAAAAGAAACGCTTTGAGAGAGAGAGACATTCAATTTGCATGACTTCTTCCCGCAAAGAATTACTGTTATAGACAGTAAGTAACTTGAATAAGAAGATAATAATATAAAGCTCAAAATCATTAATATTACGAATATTACACAAGCTAAAGATGAAATCACAATACCATAATATTCAATGATTAGTCACGAATACGAAAAACAATCATCTTTAAAAAAGAAGAAATATCTATTAAATGAACATTTAAAAATAAAACAATCAAAAGATATTTCAAATTAGCATGATAAATAATCGTATAAGTCAAAAGATGACATAAATTGATCTATGCTATAGAATCTCACAATCGACAAGATAGATCAACATTTGCTACCTTTTGTGAAAATATAAAGAGAGAATATTATCCATCAAATCTAAAATTCAAAATCTATCAGATAATAATTACAATTAGATCTCAATAAATCTTTGGTTTATAAAGCGTTGATCAATCGTGGGTTAGCTGTAGAGGTACTGTCCCAGCTAACGAAGGTTCACCGGGGAACACTTAAGTACCGCTTCGCTTCAACCGTAGTCGTGGTGATAGACAGACCTTTTGTAGGCTTGTACCCAAAATAAATCTCTTTTTTAATAACCGAGGATTTAAAAAGAATTAGTGCAATATAAAATAAATTATATTCTATGGACTTAAAAATCTTAGAACAATGTAGCATATGGTATAAGATGTATGAATTACATTTATTCATATGTGCTACAAAATCATTGGGTAACAATAAAATATAAAACATTTGTAAATCAAAATGTAGAACCTAGGTACGTTGATGTATTCTGGAACCTAGAGGACTGGGTTCAGTACATTGGATCCAGAACTAGACGATAGTTGCAAGTACATCTTAATAAATCTTAAGTCTATAAAGTATTGATCACTTCGGGTTAGCTGTAGGGGCCGGTTCCCAGCTAGCGGTAGTCCTAAGACTAGTGCACCGTGTCGCTTCAGGCTATTTACACCTGTATGATAGGAGGACCCTTTCAGCGTGTTTCCAAAATAATTTCTACTCTTAAGAACTTAGATTTAAAGGAATATATGCAGTATCATCGAACATCGTCGAAATCCAGAATCCTTAAATATAAAAGAATTAAATATCCAAATAATGGTTTATCAAGATCAAGATAAAAGAAATATCATGTATCCAAAATGTCAACCAAAAAGCCAAGAAAATAAAAACATCATTAAAAGAGGCTTTGAGGAAGAAGCTGATAAAGATAAGAACATAAATTGTTCAAAGAAATCAATAGCTTAAGTGTGAGATAAACACAAGTTTAAAAACTACTTTTCAAAATAATATAATATAGAACTTGAACTTAACTCATATATCCCATAAAGATATTTATACAAAAATATAAGAAATATATCAGCAATATATGAATGATAATGCATTATTCATGTATCATTAACAATCATAAAAAAAATTATCATAAGATCAAAAACATGCATAAATAAACTTTGTCAGACAAAGATTTAATTGATTCATAAGAAGTTAATCAAAATAAAATATGAGAATCAATAGTGAATATATTATGCAAGCACAAGGTTAACATAAAAATATATGTATATACTTTTCAAGTAAATAGAAGACTTGTGCTAAACATACATACTCAAAAATACTTATCAAAGTAAATGTGACATGTTAAAGACAAATCGATAAGAAGTGACCATTAAAAATATTAAAGGCGAAGAGTCAAAAGCATATTATCCAAAACAAAATTAAGCTCCTATGCATGCTTCAAGAATAAAGATTAAGAGTAAATAGCATACATAGACAAATGTGTCCCACTAGTGGAAAGTGAGTAAAAGACTATTTAGTGTGAAATAATCATTTAAGCTAAACAACTAGTCAAGCTAGGATTATGTCTCACATTGATTCAAAAATAATAAACACCAAAAAATTATAAATGAGAGTTAGTAGCTAGACATCAAAAAGAACATGCTAGATATTAAGAACTATTTAGAAAGCATGTTACCGAAGTGGTTCTAGTGACCACGCTTATGTTGGTACAATTGCATAGAAGATGACCTTTGTAGCTTTGCAATCACCAACATGTTCCATGGTTCTTTTTGATATGAGAAGCTTCACCTGCAATATTAGGTGAAGACTTTGGTATCCAATAATTGGATCCACATTTGTTAGCTTTGGGAACCCATTTGCACAAGTTCATATCAACTAGTTTTCTAATCTGACAATGATTAGAAATATGTCCATTCATACCACAATAATGACAGAAAGAATTAACATTATTACTATGTGCAGCACTATAAGAACGTGCAGTAGTATGATATGATCTGCGTGGATACTTGTAATAGAAAGCATGGTTGTGTGAAGCTTTAGCTTTGCTTGCTTCCTTTCTAAAAGATCTGACGTGTGTGACTTTGTGATGTGCTAAGTGTCCTGTGTTAGACTGAGTCGTAGGTTGTACTACCTGTTTTCCTAGTCTAATCTCTAACTTTTTAGAGTTAGCACAGATCTCATCATATTTAGCATTAACAACATCAATTCTACATGAAGCAATGGAATACTTCTTCTTTTCTGATTCTAGTTCCTCCTTAAGTTTAGCATTTTCTGGAGTACTTTTCTCAATGCAATCAAGTGCCTCATGCAATCTAAACTTCAGTGTGGAAATTTCAGTAGAATTATCAGAAGTAGAAGTATCTCTAGCATCGTTCAATAAGCAAGTAAGCTTTTCAATCTCACGCTTATAGGATAGAATGTCCTTTCTAGTTTGCTTATATTTATCTAATACTTTCTTGTATTCTTCTAACAGATCACTGAAAGCATCAGATAAATCATCATAAGTGTCACGACCCGCACCCTAGAGTTAGGGCACGAGAACGTAACAACGCCCAGCCTACGTCGCAGTGTCGGCGGTAGAACGCTGTCCTAGGTCTCAATGCATCTAACAGTATAAGACTAAACAGTTTATACTCCCCGAATGGGGGTGACATAGCAGAATGTAAACTCAATCACATCTAAGGTAGAGCATAAAGGAAGATAGATAAAACATGAAATCGAAAAGAGATACAACAGATAGAAGTCTAAGTGTCTAAGATACAAACTCAGAATACATCTCAAAACTCAAATACAGTAATCCATAAATACAACTCAAGATGACTGAAAATAAACTATAAGCAAAAACCCTAGCTATCTATGCAACCTCTACTGTCTCCTCTAGGCTAGCAGGCAACCTCCAGGCTATCTGTAAAATTTATCAACGGGTCCAGTCAGGACTGGAGCGAGCACAGTACATCTCAACGGATCATAGCAGGTTAGAAAATATAATCATGCAGTAAAGTAAGATACATGATCTGAAGGAAATACAGTATGTAAACAGAGAAAAAGAACTGTAATAGAAATATCGACTATACATAGAGAACTAACAGTGACTAGTGAGTCAAAGTAAAATATAAACATGTGAATGGCATAGAAGATTCATGACTATAGCTAAGAGAGTGATTCATGACTACAGCTACTTGGATAATATTCACATGTCTATTTCTACTCCCCCATTCCCAATCAATACACAAGGATCTGTTCAAGTTATGTTAAGATTCGTAAAACTTCACATGGCTCATAAAATGAGTGATACGTGAAGGTGATTCATGATAGCTCTGTGAACATGAGAGTACATGTGTCACAAGCGATTCGTGAATCAGAGGAAGCATAGAGATACGTGATGATTCGTGAAACGCACAAAATATGCAGTATTCGATGCTCCCGAGGGGGATAACATCTCATGAAAAGATCCATATAGTACCAATCCGTATGACCAATGTGACAGTATCAAGTAAAGTAATTTAAAGCAGGAAAATAATTCTAAACAAGATATGAAATGATCAGAGAATGTACTCGCCTGATATCTGAATGTCCAAGGTAAAGATACTGTCCGAGGAGAGGTGTCTGGCTCCTAATTAGAACAGCACAAGTCACAACATGTCCAGAAGGGTAATATAAAGCACTACAATGCATTCTACATGAATCTAGGTTAAACTAGGCTAAAGTCAACCCTTGGTCAACTCTGGTCAATTGTACTAGTCAAACTAGGTCAAACTAGGTCATGTCCTAACCCAGCAAGTCTTACTAGGCCTAACCAAGACTATCCTAGCAAGCACACATCAATACAAGGCTATACAAGCCAACATACACCCAACTCTATATAGCATGCAATTATTCAATACTCAAATAGGCAAGAATTCACATTGGATATACACTAGGTAATCTATTACTTAAGCTATTTATGTCTACACATATATACACATGCATATATTGGTATTCAACATTAGGTCTATAATCATGGCATTTCAAATGGTTATATAAACTTATATATTACAACACAATATGCTAACATATATATAATATACATACATAGCTAAGTTGTCACCCTCATTTCCCGTATTTTTCCCGTATTTCGTATTTATACTCGTATCTGGATTTTGGCATGTATTTTATTTTTCTCGACTTGTAAAATTTTGGTATTTCTCGTATTTTGGGTTTTGACTTGGCTCGGTTTTATTGGGGATGGTTCGGTTTGGTTCGGTTTTATGTGTTGGAACACCTTAGCCCTATGCTACACCCTCAACCCACCACAACTCCCCTCTTTATATCCCCACCTACCACTCTCTCTCTTCATAGCTTCCACCATTAATTTTCGTCTTCTTCTTTTTCTTCTCCTTCCTCCACAACTCTCCCAACCCTAGGTAAGTGCATCTTGCCACTACATGAGGACCCTCTTTTCTTTGTCCATTTGCTAGTTAGGACATGGAGATCAACATTAGTTCTTGGGTTTTTATGATTTAGAGTCTTCTGTTGATGTAGATCTAAGTTATTGCTATTTTTGGATTTTACATGTTTTGATCCACTTTGGTTGGTTTTCCTTGAGTTCTGATGTTTTTATATGGAAGAGCTTTCAGTTTTACTCCAGTTGGAGCCTTGGAAATCCGGATTTGGAGTTCGGATGGCCAAGTTATGAACTTTTGAAGTTTTAGTTTCAGCCATGGTGTTCTTGCTGTTTGGAGAAGACAGTGAGCAGTGTGAAGAGCTGTTTAGCTACGCACACTGAGCTACGCGCGCTCTTTAGCGCTGCGTACGCAGGCTTGAGTACGCTTCCTGTTGGAAGCGTGTCTCCTTGAGCGTGCGTGACTTTCACACACTGCTCCCTGTAGCGTGCGTGACTTTCACACACTGCTTCCTGTAGCGTGCGTGACTTTCACACACTGCTCCCTTGAGCGTGCGTGACTTTCACACACTGCTCCCTGTAGCGTGCGTGACTTTCACACACTGCTCCCTTGAGCGTGCGTGACTTTCACACACTGCTCCCTATAGCGTGCGTGACTTTCATACACTGCTCCCTGTAGCGTGTGTGAACTTCACACACTGCTCCCTTGAGCGTGCGTGACTTTCACACACTGCTCCCTGTAGCGTGCGTGACTTTCACACACTGCTCCCTTGAGCGTGCGTGACTTTCACACACTGCTCCCTGTAGCGTGCGTGACTTTCACATGCTGCCCCCTTGAGCGTGCGTGACTTTCACATACGCTGCCCCTGAGCGTGCGTGACTTTTCATATACGCTGCCCCCTTGAGCGTGCGTGACTTTTCACATACGCTGCCCCCTTGAGCGTGCGTGACTTTCACATATGCTGCCCTCCTGCGTGCGTGTTATATTGCGTATGCATTCCCCCTGCGTGCGTACTTTTGTGCGTACGCATTCCCTGACCCGTATTTTGATATTTTATGAGATATTTCATGCCCATTTTATATCCTTACGCCTTTTTGTCATGAACTTGATTTTACTTAATATGTTTGGAATGACTATTGTACATGGCATGGTATGACAAGGAACTAGCATAATACGACAGTGACCCGTAGTGGTGCACTCCTGACATGACCAACCTGACTTGATAGTGGCCCGTCGTGGTGCACTCCTGACAAGTACCCTGGCATGATTTATCTTGATAACTTAACTTGACCTGCCTTGACACCGTGGGTGGTTCTTTCTTGCTTGCTTGTTAATCTACTTGTCCTGTCTTGCATCATGTCTAGGATGGGACTCCTGAGTACCACGGTCAGGAGTACCTATTAAAATGGATTAAGGTTAATAACTAGAATAACTCAGTAGTCATGAAGAGATGACATAGCTACAGGCAATCCCGTTACCTGGGCGCTCTTGGGATCTGTAGCCTGCCGTCGAGTAGGGCACATTTCCAGCGCACCGTCGAGTGTTGCACCCTCTAAGTCACCTAAGGGTACATTTGTCTCCCGGGCGATGTACCCACCTGAATTCAACCCTAATCTTTCGTCCTGGGTAGCCTGGATGGTCTGCAGGGCTTGTGGCTGTGGAACAATCTCACTACATCTTGTTAGTAATTAGGCCTATAATAACCCTTGTTAGTTAAAGTAGTAAGCCGTAGTATCTGCTTGGCCGTGATTGATTGAATGAGGTATAACCAGTTAGCCATGTCTTGATCCAGTACAAGATTGCTCCATGTCTTAATTTTTTGCATTATTATCTTACCGATAAATGGTGGGAAACCAAGCTCTGTTCAGATGAAGGGTTACAACTCCAGTCCTTGTTTGGTTTACGGGTTGTAACCTGGCTATCGGAATAGTTCTATGGTTATCTCGTCGTATATCATCCTGACATGTTTTCGTAATTCTAGTTTTAATATTAGATTCTCTTGTGCTGATTGCTGGCTTTTGTTCTTATTTCGTGGCGCCCTTGTGGCACTTGCTCTTTCTGGGGTTGACCCAGCTGGTTTTGTGTGGCCAGATTTTGGAGCAGCTCCCGAGGATCTACCAAGCTTCCAGCCAAATGGTGGCGACTAGAAGGAACCCGGGCTACGAGTGGGTTTTCTATTTTGTTTCGCTCACTCTATTGTAAAGTTATTTTTTTGAGGCGTTTAGCCGACGAGCACCTGTTAGCTCGATGCACTTTACTTACTGTCTGCCTACGGGCTGTAAACATGATTAACAAATCCTAGGATTGATCATGTATGACTTAAACTCTTGCTAGTCCTAATATTTTGTACGACTAGCTTCATGATCAGCTGATATGTAATATTTGGGACGCCATTTATTGTATATTTAATGATCATACATCTTGTAATTATATTATTTGCTTGAGATTGAGACAATAGGCTTGACCTTAAGAGACTGTTGGCTTGTAGTAAACCCTCATATCTAGACAGCCGTGACCGTATAGTTGAGATGTATTCTATTTCAATATACGTAGCTGGCTATGTCTGCCCCCACTCTCCAGTATTCTGGTTCTGGGGCGTGACATGGTTTAAGTGGTGGCCCATGCAGGTCTTGTCAATCAAGAAATGTGAGGGTTTACCGAATAGATGTCTCAATCAGTATTCGCCCTTGATCTCCGTCCGTATTTTCAAATTCCTGAAATTCTTGCCCTGATTACATGCTTGTATCGTTGATCTGTCTTGGTCCTTCCTTATTGTTTCCCTGTGTCGTCTTCCTCAGCGACACTGTACCTGACCCAGCCGATCAGCGAGGAGGAGCACCTCCCGTGGGCCAGCAGCAACCTGGAGATCAAGCCCAGCATTCCGGGGTAGCCTCCAGAGTGATACCCACTGGAGGAGAGTCACCAGTTCGGCCCGTCCAGCCCGCAGAGCCAGATGATGGTACCTTAGTAGGCCTCATCAGAACCTTGATAGCTTCCCAGGATCGTCGAAATGACGCCCTGCACCAGACAGTTCAAGATGCTTTGACCCGAGGCGGACCTCCAGGGAACCAGGCGGCGAACAGCTTCAAGCGATTGAACCCTCCTTTCTTCGACGGCACCGAGGATGCGATTGCCGCGGATGCATGGCTTCAGGATACCGAGGTGATTCTGGAAGCAACTAGGACACCCGAGAATGAGAAGGTGGCGATGGTATGCCTGCAGTTGTTGGATTTAGCTCGCAGTTGGTGGGCGGCACAGGCCATGGGATTAGTGGCACCTATTGCTTGGGCAGTGTTTAGGGAGAGATTCCAGACGAAGTACTTTGATACTGTGGCTCGGTACGACCTGCAGACCAGATTTACCAACTTGAAGCAAGGAGGCAGAACAGTCGACAGTTATGCATCAGAGTTTTCTAGACTCAGTAGGTTTGCCCCCACCTTGGTGGCGACCGAGTTTGATAGGGCCCAGCGATTCCAGCAGGGACTGCATTTGGAGATCTTGTTGGCGGTTGAGCAGTTCGAGCACCAGACATTCGATGCAGTCTTGAGAGCAGCTAGGAGGCATGAGTATACCTCCCAGAGGATCGTGGATAGGACCGGAAGTAGGAAGCGGTCCCACAGCCAGATGCACCAATCATCAGCTCCAGCCTCGGCAGCTAGGGAATTGACCATTGGAACTCCGAGGCGGACGGCCTCAGTAACGTCGGTTCAGCATTCGACCCCGACGTACCCGCAGCAGCAGAAGCAGAGGCAGACTTCCGCGATGGGATGTTCTCATTGCGAGAAGCCAGGCCATGTAGTGGCAGATTATCACAGGACGCAGGGATTGTGCCTGGCTTGTGGAGCAGCAGATCATAGGGTTGGGGCTTGCCCGAATAGGGGTGGTTCATCTGCATCCAACCCTTCTAGCTCTTCGGTGAGAGGACCGGCCCCAGCACCAGTTCAGCAGCAGCAGTATCAGTCTTCGAGGCCCTTGCCGCCTCAGTCTCAGGCATTCCAGCAACAGCACCCCCAGCAGTATGCACAAGCCCAAGCTCAGACCCAGAATAGGCAGAGTGGTTTCCAGCAGAGGGGACCAGCAGCCAGAGGACAAGGTCAGGCCATAATGATGGCTATGGAAGAAGAAGTTACACCAGGTGAGGTAGTCGCAGGTACTATTCTCGTCAACTCCTTTCCAGCTTCGGTATTGTTTGATTCTGGTGCATCGCATTCATTCATGTCTGTACGATTTGCGATACAGATAGGATTGGAGCCGAAGTCATTATCAGTGAGGCTCAATATACTTACTGGTAATGGTCTTGTGGGAGTAGATCGAGTGTTTTCCTCGTGTCAGATCGTAGTTAGCGGTAGGGAGTTCCCCGCTAGATTCATAGAGTTTCCTATGGCAGACTATGATGTAGTCCTAGGCATAGATTGGTTGAGGAACCAGTATGCTAGAATAGACTGCCATATTGGCAGGTTGTCTTTAGTATCCCCGGCGAGCCAGAGTTTTCGTTTTCTAGAGGCGCAGTGGAGCCATCTTCCCCAGTATTACGGATGGCAGTAGCAGCAGTGCAGTTACCCCAGATAGTTGAAGAGTTTCCAGATGTCTTTTCAGAGGAGCTTCCAGGAATGCCGCCAGAGCGGGAGATCGAGTTCACTATAGACTTGATTCCCGGGACAGCACCAGTGTCAGAGCGAGTCTACAGGATGGCACCTTCAGAATTGGAGATTTTGTACAAGATGATTGAAGAACTGAGGACCAAGGGATTCATCCGTGCAAGTGGATCGCCTTGGGGAGCCCCGATGCTTCTTGTGAAAAAGAAGGATGGTACGTCCAAGCTATGTGTTGATTATCGTACCTTGAATTCGGTGACAATCAAGAACAGATACCCTCTTCCGAGGATAGATGACTTGTTTGATCAGCTCAGAGGGGCTTCAGTATTTTCGAAGATCGACTTGCGGTCGGAATATCACCAGATCAGAGTCAGAGAGCAGGACATCCCGAAGACAGCATTCAGATCGAGGTATGGACATTGGGAGTTCCTTGTTATGCCCTTTGGAGCGACCAATGCGCCGGTCGTATTCATGGACCTCATGAATCGCATTTTTATGCCTTACTTGGACCAATTTGTGATCGTGTTCCTAGATGACATCCTGGTCTACAGCAAGAGTAAAGCAGAGCATGAGCAGCATCTCAGAGTCGTCCTTCAGACGCTTAGGGAGCATCAGTTGTACGCCAAGTTCAGTAAATGCGAGTTCTGGCTCGATCGCATTTCGTACTTGGGTCACATCATTACCCGAGGGGGAGTGGAAGTAGATTCCCAGAAGATTGTGGCTATCGAGTCATGGCCGGTACCCAGCTCAGTGGCAGAGGTTCGCAGCTTCCTTGGATTGGCCGGCTACTACCGGCGGTTCGTTTCAGATTTCGCAAGGATTTCAGCGCCGATGACCCAGTTGACCCGCAAGGATGTGCCATTTGTTTGGACAGCAGAGTGTCAGGAATCATTTGAGAAGTTGAAGCGAGGTTTGATAACGGCTTCCATTCTCACCCTTCCAGATGGGACCGGAGGATTTACAGTTTATTGCGACGCTTCAGACAGAGGATTGGGGTGTGTCTTGATGCAGCATGGGAAGGTAATATCTTATGCGTCACATCAACTTCGTGATCATGAGAAGAATTACCCGACCCATGACTTGGAATTGGCGGCGGTAGTGTTTGCTTTGAAGTTGTGGAGACACTACTTGTACGGAAATAGAGTGGAGATCTTTACTGATCATAAGAGCCTGAAGTATGTTTTCACCCAGAAGGACCTTAATATGCGGCAGAGAAGATGGCTCGAGCTATTGGTGGATTATGATGTGGATTTGCAGTATCATCCTGGGAAGGCCAACGTTGTAGCAGATGCATTGAGCAGGAGAGCCAGATTTTATTTCCTGACGGCGCAACCAGAATTATTGGCAGATCTTCAGAAGATGGGCATTGAAGTGGTTCTTCCAACCAGCGTGGCATTGATGGCCAGTCTACAGGTTCAGTCCAGCATAGTTAAGAGAATCCGGGTGGCGCAGTCAACAGATTCCAAGATCCAGCGACTCAGAGCAGAGTGTGAAGCAGGAAGAAGGCCAGAGTTATGTATTCATGAAGACGGTACACTTCGGCATGGCACTCGTCTTTGTGTACCCAGTGGAGATATCAGACAGGAAGTCATGGCAGAAGCCCACAGTTCTCAATATTCTATTCATCCGGGTGGTACGAAGATGTACCATGATATTCGTCAGCATTTCTGGTGGAATGGCATGAAGAGGAAGATAGCCCGGTTTGTCTCTCGATATTTGGTTTGCCAACAGGTTAAAGCTGAGCATCAGAGGCCCGCTGGACTTCTTCAACCCTTACCGATCCCAGAATGGAAATGGGAGCATATAACCATGGATTTCGTGACCGGATTGCCCAGATCTCCGGCCGGCAGAGATGCTATTTGGGTAATTGTGGACAGGCTTACCAAGGTGGCACACTTTCTTCCATTCAAAATTGGACAGTCGATGGCGCAGCTAGCAGAGATGTACCTCAGGCAGATCGTCAGGCTTCACGGTGTGCCAGTCAGCATCACCTCAGACAGGGATTCGAGATTCATATCACACTTTTGGCGCAACTTGCAGAAGAGTTTGGGGACTCACCTTCAGTTCAGCTCAGCTTATCACCCGCAGACGGATGGACAATCAGAGCGCACAATCCAGACTCTCGAGGATATGTTGAGATCCTGTACCCTTGACTTCGGTGGTTCATGGAAGAATCATCTGCACCTGGTAGAATTCTCGTACAACAACAGTTATCAGGCCAGTATCTAGATGGCACCCTTCGAGGCTCTTTATGACAGGAAGTGCAGATCTCCGCTAGCATGGGACGATATCGGAGAGAGGCAGATGCTCGGACCCGAATTGATTTCCCAGACGGTTGAAGTAGTCAGAAAGGTCAGAGATCACCTCCGAGTTGCCCAGGACCGCCAGCGCCATTGGGCCGATGCTCATCGGCGTCCCTTAGAATTTGCTGTCGGCGACCATGTATTCCTTAGGATCTCGCCTAACCGCGACGTCATACGCTTTGCCGTACGGGGAAAGCTTAGTCCTAGGTATATAGGGCCGTTCGATATTCTAGAGCGAGTAGGAGATGTATCTTATCGTCTCGCTCTTCCGCCGTCGCTAAGTGAGGTGCATGATGTATTCCATGTGTCCCAATTACGACGGTATATTCCGGACCCGAGCCACGTCCTAGACCATTCGGAATTGGTTGTTGGTACCAACCTTTCGTATGAGGAGAGGCCCGTGTCTATTTTGGACCGGAGGGAAAAGATACTCAAGAACAAGACTATTAAATTAGTCCGTGTTGCTTGGGGTCATCACTCTCTGGGTGAGTCAACGTGGGAGCGTGAGGACGACATCCGATCGCGATATCCCTACCTGTTTGACTCGTGAGGTATAATGTCTTTCTTATGCCTTACGTTTTCCCTTCCTTGCTTGCATTGTATGATTGCGTGACTGAACTGCTTAGTGTAACTTGCCTGTGCTTAGTGTAGCTTGTCGTGACAATCTCTAGCTCCTTGATTAAATTTCGAGGACGGAATTCTTTTAAGGTGGGTAGAGTTGTCACCCTCATTTCCCGTATTTTTCCTGTATTTCGTATTTATACTCGTATCTGGATTTTGGCATGTATTTTATTTTTTTCGACTTGTGGAATTTCGGTATTTCTCATATTTTGGGTTTTGGCTTGGCTCGGTTTTACTGGGGATGGTTCGGTTTGGTTCGGTTTTATGTGTTGGAACACCCTAGCCCTATGCTACACCCTCAACCTACCACAACTCCCCTCTTTATATCCCCACCTACCACTCTCTCTCTTCATAACTTCCACCATTAATTTCCTTCTTCTTCTTCTTCTTTTCCTTCCTCCACAACTCTCCCAACCCAAGGCAAGTGCATCTTGCCACTACATGAGGACCCTCTTTTCTTTGTCCATTTGCTAGTTTAGGACATGGAGATCAATATTAGTTCTTGGGTTTTTATGATTTGGAGTCTTCTGTTGATGTAGATCTAAGTTATTGCTATTTTCGGATTTTATATGTTTTGATCCACTTTGGTTGGTTTTCCTTGAGTTCTGATGTTTCCATGTGGAAGAGCTTTCAGTTTCACTCCAGTTGGAGCCTTGGAAATCCGGATTTGGAGTTCGGATGGCCAAGTTATGAACTTTTGAAGTTTTGGTTTCAGCCATGGTGTTCTTGCTGTTTGGAGGAGACAGTGAGCAGTGTGCAGAGCTGTTTAGCTACGCACACTGAGCTACGCGCACTGAGCTACGTGCGCTCATTAGCGCTGCGTACGCAGGCTTGAGTACGCTTCCTGTTGGAAGCGTGTCTCCTTGAGCGTGCGTGACTTTCACACACTGCTTCCTGTAGCGTGCGTGACTTTCACACACTGCTCCCTGTAGCGTGCGTGACTTTCACACACTGCTCCCTTGAACGTGCGTGACTTTCACACATTGCTCCCTGTAGCGTGCGTGACTTTCACACACTGCTCCCTGTAGCGTGTGTGAACTTCACACACTGCTCCCTTGAGCGTGCGTGACTTTCACACACTGCTCCCTGTAGCGTGCGTGACTTTCACACACAGCTCCCTGTAGCGTGCGTGACTTTCACACGCTGCCCCCTTGAGCGTGCGTGACTTTCACATACGCTGCCCCTGAGCGTACGTGACTTTTCACATACGCTGCCCCCTTGAGCGTGCGTGACTTTTCACATACGCTGCCCCCTTGAGCGTGCGTGACTTTCACATACGCTGCCCTCCTGCGTGCGTGTTATATTGCGTATGCATTCCCCCTGCGTGCGTACTTTTGTGCGTACGCATTCCCTGACCCGTATTTTGATATTTTATTAGATATTTCATGCACATTTTATATCATTACGCCTTTTTGTCATGAACTTGATTTTACTTAATATGTTTGGAATGACTATTGTACATGGCATGGTATGACAAGGAACTAGCATACACGACAGTGACCCGTAGTGGTGCACTCCTGACATGACCAACCTGACTTGATAGTGGCCCGTCGTGGCGCACTCCTGACAAGTACCCTGGCATGATTTATCTTGATAACTTAACTTGACCTGCCTTGACACCGTGGGTGGTTCTTTCTTGCTTGCTTGTTAATCCACTTGTCCTGTCTTGCATCATGTCTAGGATGGGACTCCTGAGTACCACGGTCAGGAGTACCTATTAAAATGGATTAAGGTTAATAACTAGAATAACTCAGTAGTCATGAAAAGATGACACAGCTACAGGCAATCCCGTTACCTGGGCGCTCTTGGGATCTGTAGCCTGCCGTCGAGTAGGGCACATTTCCAGCACACCGTCGAGTGTTGCACCCTCTAAGTCACCTAAGGGTACATTTGTCTCCCGGGCGATGTACCCACCTGAATTCAACCCTAATCTTTCGTCCTGGGTAGCCTGGATGGTCTGCAGGGCTTGTGGCTGTGGAACAATCTCACTGCATCTTGTTAGTAATTAGGCCTATGATAACCCTAGTTAGTTAAAGTAGTAAGCCGTAGTATCTGCTTGGCCGTGATTGATTGAATGAGGTATAACCAGTTAGCCATGTCTTGATCCCGTACAAGATTGCTCCATGTCTTGATTTCTGCATTATTATCTTACCGATAAATGGTGGGAAACCAAGCTCTGTTCAGATGAAGGGTTACAACCCCGGTCCTTGTTTGGTTTACGGGTTGTAACCTGGCTATCGGAATAGTTCCATGGTTATCTCGTCGTATATCATCCTGACATGTTTTCGTAATTCTAGTTTTAATATTAGATTCTCTTGTGCTGATTGCTGGCTTTTGTTCTTATTTCGTGGCGCCCTTGTGGCACTTGCTCTTTCTGGGGTTGACCCAGCTGGTTTTGTGTGGCCAGATTTCGGAGCAGCTCCCGAGGATCTACCAAGCTTCCAGCCCAATGGTGGCGACTAGAAGGAACCCGGGCTACGAGTGGGTTTTCTATTTTGTTTCGCTCACTCTATTGTAAAGTTATTTTTTGAGGCGTTTAGCCGACGAGCACCTGTTAGCTCGATGCACTTTACTTACTGTCTGCCTACGGGCTGTAAACATGATTAACAAATCCTAGGGTTGATCATGTATGACTTAAACTCTTGCTAGTCCTAACATTTTGTACGACTAGCTTCATGATCAGCTGATATGTAATATTTGGGACGCCTTTTATTGTATATTTAATTATCATACATCTTGTAATTATATTATTTGCTTGAGATTGAGACAATAGGCTTGACCTTAAGAGACTGTTGGCTTGTAGTAAACCCTCATATCTAGACAGCCGCGACCGTATAGTTGAGATGTATTCTATTTCAATATATGTAGCTGGCTATGTCTGCCTCCACTCTCCAATATTCTGGTTCTGGGACGTGACATAAGTTAACTATATTCATAAATACTTATTTAAGAGGCTATGTGTGTGTATGTGAACATGGCAAAGGGGCAAGTGAGGGTTAAATGGGCATACATAGTGTATACATATCAAAGAGTGTCAAAGTGTAAGTGAACAGAGTGTCAAGTGTGATAGTGTCAATATAGTGTAAGGGGTACATGATGCAATATAGGATTTGTGTTAACATAGAATATTACATCTCATTAACTTGTATATTGCATACATTACATCTATTATTACATTACATACTATGGAACCTACATATTCATTACAAGCCATACTTATACATGCTTACATTAGATAGGATACTTACACCTCATACATCATTTATTTAAACATTTACTCATGCTTGCATTCTCTATTTAATTACATAATGTATATACATTAACAAGGGTTAAAATCAAATAGAACATTATATTACACATAAGGGTGCACAAAATGCATATGCCGAATAGTAACTCCTACTAATAATCAATACTGTACCATCTCCGCATGAATTAAAATCTAGGATTAAAGTATGTTATAGATCTATGTGTTAGCTTTCTGAAACTTCAAACGGATCGCGTTTTCGTTTTCGAAAACTCCCGGAATCGCGAAAACACCGAGAACGCGTTTGTCTTTCGTACATCTGACACTCAAATAATTCTCCAGAAAGTTACAGAAAGAATTAGATCTATTAAAACATGTTTTTGGAAAGCTAACTTCAATACGCTTCTTTTAAAAAAAACGGGAGATTAAACCGAGCTTTGAGCTAGAAGTTATGATATTTCTAAGTTAGGGCTGAAATTAAAAACGTGGATAAAAATTATGACGGATTTGGGTAGTTTGAGACAAAAGAACACAAGTATATAACATAATATATCAAGAACTCACTCTCTACACTAATATATATATGAGACACTATAGAACACATCTCCAATACAAAAATATGAGATTAAACATGTAATAATTCATTCATACATAACAACAACACATAGTGTGTCCAAATTTGGGATTTTCCCACATGGACACAACCACAACACAAAGGACACTCCTATGACCTCCAAATGGACATGAAATGGACACAAATGGAGATACAACCATGGGGTCAATCCTATGGGTTCAAAATAGACCTATATGCATGAGGAAATAAAAAGGAGAAGGGATTTATACCTCCCGGTAGATCGAATCGAAGAAAAGCCTTCCCGGAGTGACACCGACACGTAGAGATTCCAAAAGGACACGAACGAGCTCCGAATTCTCCCAAACTTGGGTAGCTTCCTCCTTGGCTAGAATGAAGAAGGAAAGAAGAAGATTTGGTGGCGAAATAGAAGGATTTGGTGGAGAAATTGCTAAGGATTGCTCTCTAGGAATTTGGGGAAGAACAAGAGAGAGAGAGTGTGGATGAGAATAATGAAATGAACTTGAGCCTATCCTCTCCCAAAGTGGCTGGCCATATGGGGCTATTTGTTCTATTATGGTAAGGTCCAAAATGCCCCCACTAACCTATTCTATGAGTATTAGGAAAGGGCTAATTGGTTGGGGCTAAATTAGTCATTCTAAAGTCTCTAATCACACTAACCTTATCCATAATAATTAGTCTAACCTCTAACTAAAATATTTCTATCATGTGGACTAAAATTAATATCATGTGGGCCATGCCTAACTAGTGTGTGGGTTCCACTAGAGTCAAACTACCCCCGGGTCCCCGTTTCAAGTCGGATTGAGTTGAAATTCGAACCCGACTCAAATAACCCCAAAAAAATATCATAAATAATAAAATAATATCAAAATAATTCAAAGAGGTCAAATGCAAAAATATTCTTAGGCCAAAAATGATATTAAAATATCATAATCAGATGGTTAGGCTCTAGGTCAAACAGTATCTAGGGTTTCACTAGCAAAACGTCAAAACCACAAGTCATTGATTTAAATAATTTTAAAATGATTTAAAATCACCAAAATCATATCATGAATTAAATATCATTATTAAAATAATTATAAACACAAAATTTCAAAATTATCCTCATTTGGGAAACTGGGTGCTACAATAAGAAAATTCACTTTCTCCAGAAAAAGAATTATTTTGTACCTCGTTAGATAATGCCATTGAGCATAAATTTGCAGCTTGATGAGGTCTCTCTTCTTCTTCAGAATCTGTTGCTTCGCTTTCACACCATATGCTCGTGCTAATGTGCTTGTGAGATGATGATCTTCCTTCATTTGATTGTTCGTAGTGACTCTCCTTTCTAGTAGTAGTACAATCTTCTTGGATGTGGTCTATCTTCTTGTAATTGTCACATACAAGCTCTTCTTCGTATAAGGAATTGTGTTGTACCTTAAATTCTAATTTTGTCATGTACATATTTGCATCATTAAGAAGACTATCCTTCTCTCTGGAGTTGCTAGCTTTGCTTTCATACCTGCACTCATAAGTAGCTTCAAGAACTTTCTAAATTTTGTGAGATGTTGTGCAAGTATTAATAAGATTAAATACATTTGTGTCTACAGCACAATAAAATATATGCATAGCTTTTGCATCAAGGCTAGCTAACTTCTTCTCTTCCTCCGTGTAACAATAATAAGGCTTATTGATTATAGAGGATATGAGAATAGAAGTGATAGTAGGCTTCTTGTAGCCATTGACAATAATTGACCATAAGTCAAAATCTAGAGACTTCAAGTAGAAGCTCATCCGTGTCTTCCAATAAGTATAATTTACACTATCAAATAGTGGGAGTCTATTTGAGGATCGCTCTTCAGTTGTGAAGTACATACTTGCCATATGTGATACTGTGATCTATGTAACAGCTATAATAAATAAGAATATAATAGCAGTGTTACCTCGCTTTACCTGTATAATCCGATCTGATAATGAGGATTTGCTCCAAGGATGTTAAGCCAAAATAATAGAGTCCTTGTTAGGATACCAATTAAAGGAATTGGTATAAGCAATAATATCTCTATAAGGAGCACCTGCAATAATATCTCTAGAAGGAGCACCGCTTTGATACCAATTGTAGGAGCAATTGGTATGAGCAGCAATATCTATATACCAAGCACCCACTCTCTAGTTGTAGCACTGGCTCTGATACCAATTGTAGGAACAATTAGGATCAGAATTACCTCTCGATACAGTACTGGCTCTGATACCAATTGTAGGACCGATTGTAGGAACGAGTTGTAAAGCGCAATACTCTAGAGGGGGTGAATAGAGTAGGCAGCGAAAATTAACTATTTAAAAATGTTAGTAACAAGATCACAAATAATATATCACATATATGTAAATGAAAAGTAGAGAGTAGAGAGCAAACGCAAACACAAGGATGTATACTGGTTTTCCTCTTGTGAGGACTAGTCCAGTCGGAAGAACTCTAGCTTCCAGTTGAATCCACTATGGAAAATTACAACAAGTTTTCATCTGAAGTTCTTACAACTTCTACAACGCGAGCTTTGATCCGAAGTACTCGACCAACTTCAATTGTGAAGTGTGTACCTTCAATCAAGTCTCTGATTACAACCATTCTTGAAACTTTTAGACTGTACCGCACTGGCAAATCGACTAGAGGATTGTAACTGGCTTGGGATTTGAAAATGAATAGCTCAGAATACTTTGGAAGAAGTAGTAGGCTTATAGAGAAGAGATATGAAAGTGAATGAGTGAATTGAAATGATCGAAATCCTTCTCTATTTATAGTTTTTCCAAAGACAGAATTCTGACAGAATTCGGGCAAAATTCGGGCAGAACTCTATGAAAAAATCTCGTTGGGATCCGTAACTGCAGGGAGACCAAGTTCAAAAAGCAACGTTCACTAACCGAACTCTGGCCGAATTCGGGCCGAACTCTGGCCGAGTTCTGTTTGAGTTCTGTCAGGGTTTTTGCAAACTGGTTTTTGGGCTTTTTGAAAAGTCAAACAGTTAGGAAGTAGTTTGGACTTTTGTAAGTGTGTTTGTTTTCAAAATGAAAGGATATTTTGAAAACGTTTCTTGGGTAGCCTATTTGTCAGTACGATGCAGTGTACATCGTATTCCTAGACTCAATAAATATGAAAAATACATTGATAAAAATAGGAAAACCAAGAGCCCTTTGATGACGCCTTTATTCAAACTGGAAGATGCCCTTTTTCTTGACGGCGGTCGTCCAAAGATAAACAGCTCTAGAAATTTGAACCCCCGATGCGAGGCCCCGAATAGGTCGTTAGACGGTTCAGAGAAATCTTCTTGTATAACGCCGTCTTTGGCCATCAATAATTCTCTATTGCATATGTCCTGGTTTGACAAAGCTTGATCATGCTTACAGCATGTCTACAAATACATGTTAGACAAACGAAACCAATATGATACAAGCATAGCAATATGATATAGAACATTTAGGACAATGCTAACATTAGAAAAATGCTAAGTTTAAGTAGCAACATGATAATGATTACATGAATATTAGTGACGTCGATATGTTAAACTTAATTGATTAGCCATATTCAAAAACATGATATAATCATTGGGCTAACATCATGTGCAATAACATAACCTGGATAGATCCTTGTGTACTGATTGGGGCAGGGGGAGTATTTATTTAGTTATGTGATCTACACCATTTCATGTATAACTCTAAACTAGATTTAAGTCATGTATAACCTAAGCCTGTTTACATAACCAAACATGTGCTCTGAATCACGTAGTTAGCTCAATTTTCTTATCTATATCATGTATATCTATTTCCACTATATCATGTTCTTCTTTTTACAGTCTCTCTACTATTTCTTTACAGCAGTTCATGTATATTATTCTATAGCTTGTTTCATATTTCCTTTCATGTTATGAACTGTGTAAGAGATATGTATTCGTTTTGTCCTGACTGGACCCCTTGAAAATATTACAGATGATGAGGATTGCTGCGACACTTACTATAGAGCAGGCCTAGTTGACACAAGTGACCTGGACCCTCAGCGGGATCCAGTAGTCGCTGAAGACTTGCCATGAGTTAGATTAGACTGTTATTATCATCCAGTTATGAGACTTTGTGATTGTATTAAGATTTATTATGGTGTGGTTTACACCGGGATTATTATTTATATTGTGACTCTCTGTTGAAATTATCTTTCTTCTATTCCATCTTAGTTATTGTGATTGAGTTGTACCATATATATATATATATCATTCTCCAATTAGAGCATATTCTAGATTGTATTAGATGTTGGACCTAGGACAACGTTCTACCACCGATACTGCGGCGTAGGCTGGACGTACCCATGTCTCGTGCCCTTACACTGGGTGCGGGTCGTGACAATCCAGGAGGACCCAGATATTATCATCCTTCCACCCTCAATCTTTTCGGTCAAGGCAAGTATACCGACTTGAACTCTTTACTTTGTATTTCTGTCTTGCTTTACGTTCTCGTATAGGACACGTTGTACACATGATTGTTCATTGTTTCATTGTTCATTGTTCATTGTTCATTGTTCATTGTTCATCATGTTATCATTCTTTACTTGTACATTGGGGAGAGAAAATACTACAGATATGTGACCAAACCTAAACGATAGCTAGGCATTGTTTAATAGCTTAGGTCTCACATCGTGCACGTGGGACTCTAAGCCATACCATTATTCATGTACCCTATACTCTGTGCTACACCCAGCTGGTCATATGCTCCGGTAGCTATTTCAAATGCATATTGCACTGATAGTCTAGTTCATTGTTCCAGTTCTGGTACTATAGTTTCATTGTTCCAATTCTTGTACTGTAGTTTCATATTCCAGTTCTTGTACCATAGTTCATATTGCAGTTCATTATTCATGCATTTCAGTTTACTTTGTTTATTGCTTCTTGTCGGGGTTGTACTTTGCTCTTTTTCTGACACGATACGTTGCAGGTACACTTGAGGATACTGTACCACCTCTATGGGCCAGAGCCCGAAGCTAGGACAGGGTGTATTTTATGATGGATTTAGGATTTGCAGAAATCTAGTCTAGTTTATTTCCTAGTTTTGTTTTAGAGATTTTACCTTGTATATTGTATTGAGATTTCAAAGTTGTAAATTTTATTCTGGTTACCGGATTTGTCTCCGGATGATATTGTATTGACTTAGTGGATTGTGGAGATCTGTTCTGGAAACGTTTATAGTAGCTGTGATGTTTTATATCATCTAGTGACTTGGAGTTTTTTCTTAGAATTGTACAGCTTACTGTGTTGCGTCTTTCAACGTAGACTGGGCGTGTCCGAGTCGTATCCAATTATTCGGGAGCAAATCGTGACAGATAGTACTTCTCATGGAAAAGCAATATTAGTAGCACTATTTCGTCTAGTATGTTAAGCAGGAAAATTGAACTAACAAGTATGATAATCATATCACATTTAAGTAATTTCTTACCTATAGTCGACTCATTCGTACCTGCATCAAATACAGGTTATGTGTTACACTTACTCTGCCTGCACAAAACATTTATTAGCGTGCATCCTGACTACATGGTCACTGGAGTTGTTATACCACACGGATGTTTGCCATATAGGACTTCAAGGTATTACAATGTCCAGTCAAAGTAGGTAGCTAGCCTCTAAGAGTGTCTCGCAATACCCATGCTTCTAAAGCACGCAAATGTTTCCTCTTAGGCCGAATCAGTCTACCTAACGTCTCAGGGTAAATTTCAAGAAAATATATCTACAAACCTTATGTACAAGTTTTTCGTGACCATGCAAATGCGTATCCGACTCGATCGTGAACATAAACGTATGGTAAAATAATAAAAGAAGTAAAGGAAACACTTCATCATTTCATCTCATTCAAGTCATGTTCAATGACTTATTCATTTCATTCATTACCATTATTTCCCCTTGGTGATCTCGGCGATCCCAAGCCTCATTATTTCTTATTGTATTAATTCATTGCAATATTTTTTACAGCATTCCTTTCATGAGGAACAATTAGCATTCATTTATTTCAAAGGGTCATTAGCATTCATTTCATTGCTTATAAGAAAACAGACAACATACATATCTACGCAACAGTTATACGTAGTGGACATGATTCAAGTGTTTCATTCATATCTTGGTGTCAACAACATAGCCAGTTATTTTTCTCATATAAAAATAACATAGCATTGCATTATTCAAGTGTTTCGTTTGTTTCAGCAGCATTAATCATGAGGGACATTATCAATTCATTCTCAGGCATCAAGTCACATTAGCAGTTTAAGTGTTATTCATTCAGCAGTTCAATGTTCATGTGTTATTCATTTCAATGATTCTCAGCATAAGCATCTCTATTATTTAGCAACTAAACATGAAATATTTAGGGACAATTCATAGCAACATGTCCGTGTCCATCTATTTTATTAAGCATGAAGGAGTAGGAGAGAAGGGACAGTTCCATTCACTTGCATAAAGGGTCTTCCTGTTTTGATCACACACATTTTCCACTAAACATAACCCCACCAGCGAGCCACGTTCTACTACTCATTCCATCCGCCAGCTAAGAGACTGCATCAGTCTCAAATCTCTTAATTTCCAACATAAGTCTCGATCCGACATTCTGATCGCATCCAACAAGCCAACCAAATGCCTCGCACAAAGCGGGGCACTACAGTGTGTGCACTTCTCCAATTTTGTAGAGTTTAGCTCTGGAATCATCTTCATGTTCACCAAGTAGCTCATCCCATTATCGCTGATATGGCTGAGTCATTTGTGCCACAACTAGGTAGACGCACTACTGGCTGCGTTCACCTCATGTGTCCCCTGTGCGCTCCCTTCCATATAGTAGAGTCTGGACTTATTGCTTCATCTGACAATCACCATCGAACCTCTGGAAAGCTTTTACTAACCATTCCTGAAGAGATTGAAGAAACTCTCGTCATCTAACCTTCCAATCGACACCAGGTTGAAACGGGTATCAGGGACATGGCGGACATCTTTGAGAACATGAACTGCACTCGTCTTCGTCCTCACATGTACGTCTCTAATGGCAATCGTCTTCGACACATCTCTATTGTCCATCTTCAACACTCTACAGTCGCCTATCGTATAAGTGGTAAATAGTGCCCTATTGTGAGATACGTGTGCTGAAGCACCCGAGTCTACCAGCCAAGAATTGTCATAATAGGCGAGGTTCATGACAACCTCATCACCTACAACGATCACATCACCTCCATGTGCCGAGGCCGCCATTGTAGTGTTTTCACTTTGCTTCCCCTTGTCACCCTTCTTCTCTCTCTTCCAATCAAAACAATTCCGCTTGATGTGGCCCTTCTTGACACAATGGTAACACTCTGAATCCTCGTACCGACCCCTGGACTTGCCCCTGCTATTGTCTCTACTACCACCTGGATCTCTGCTTTTACCCCTTCCATGGCTCTCTGAAACTAGCGCTCCGAGTGGGGGGTGTTGATGAAGTGCCTTGAGATCGTCTCTGCATCTCTTCATTCAGTACTCCTCTATTGGAAAACTCCAGACTGACCACGCCTTCTGGAGCAGAAACGATCATAGAACTCGTACGTTCTCCCACGAGTCTGGCAATGTACATAGCAACCAAAGTCCCTGAACCTCGTCGTCGAACTTGACTTCCATCGAGGATAGCTAGTCAACCACGCTATGGAACTCAATCAAGTGATCCGTAATGGACGCACCACCTTTGTACCGCAGACCCAGCATCATCCGGATCAGGTTCCAGCTTCTCCCACAGTGTCTTTACGTGCTCAATATTGGCAACGTGGTTGTACATGTTCTCGTCAACGAACTGCTGCATGTACCCACACATATGTATATGCTCGAAGTTCCAGTCCTCATCGGATTTATTACTGGGCTTCTAGGACGCAAATAATGGAAGATGTAGCTTCTTGACGAATAGCAAATCCTTTATCTTGCTCTGCCAATAATTGTTAGCCCAATAATTACATCATATTTTTGAATATGGCTAATCAATTAAGTTTAACTATTGAAGTCACTAATATTCATATAATTACTATCTTGTTGCTACTTAAACATAGCATTGTCCTTATGTTCACTATATCAATATTGCTATGCTTGTATCATATTGCTTTATTCGTCTAACATTTTCTTGTAAGACACGCAGTAAGCATGATCAAGCTTTGTCAAAGCAGGACATATGCAATGGAGAATTAATGATGGACCAAAGACGACGTTATACAAGAAGATTTTTTTGAATCACCCAAACGACCTATCCGGGACCTCGTATCGGGGGTTCCGCGGCCCGGTCAGCGGACGAGGGTCGAGGGGGCAGCGCCCCCGTGGGGGTTCGGGGGCGAAGCCCCCGAAAGGTATTCAGATTTCCAGATCTGTTTATCTTTGGACGACTGCCGTCAAGGAAAATTGAGTCTGCTCAAATGTCAGGAGAAAGGCGTCATTAAATGGGCTATTAGTTTTCATATCTATTCTGTATTTTTCCTTTTATTGAGTATAAGAAAAATATGAGATTGATCGGATCGGTACTGGCTTAGATTTTTCTCAGTCCACAAATAAAAATAAGCCTACCTACGTATCCCAAAGATCTATAATTCCAAAAAGCCCCAAACCTATGCAAATTTGGTCCATTCCTTATTGTTCTGACCCAGCAGAACTCTGACAGAACTCTGACCGAGTTCGGTCCGAGTTCGGTCTGGGTAAATTCGAAATACAGTTCCCACAAAATCTGCCTACAACGTTCTTATGCGAAATCTTAGCATCCGAACTCTGTCCGAACTCTGCCCGAATTCGGTCAGCAAAAACACTATAAATAGAGAAGGACTTTCATATCTCTAAATCATCCAATTTCATCTCTTCTCTTCTCTATTTACAGTGTTCTGAGTTTTTTTACTTTAATATCTAAGCCTTTACGACTCATAGCCAAGCCAGTACAGATTCTGTTTAATCTAGAGTTTGATGTTGAAGAGTTGTATCGGATGTTGTATTCAGGAAACGTTCTAGTTTTCCAATTGCCTTCTGGAGTCGGTCGTACGCTCGTCACCAAGTACGGTGTTGTGAAGTCGGTCGTGCACTTGTCACCAAGCACAGTGTTGTAAGAGTTGCAAGTGCTCAGTTAAAGCTTGTGCCATAGTGGATTAACTACAAGCAAGAGTACTCGCGGCTGGACTAGTCCTCTCAGAGGAAAACCAGTATACATCGTGGTGTTCACTGAGTGAATTCTTGACTCTTACTTTACCGCATTTTATTTACCGTCTTTTATCTGCCATAATATATAACTGCTTAATATTTTTAATTGGTAATTATTTTTCGCTGCACACGCACACACTCTATTCACCCCCTCTAGAGGTGCTCAACGGTCCTACAATAATGATAGTTGGTACCGTCCAGGTTTACCATGCACAACGGCTTCGCGTCTATCTCTACTCCCTGATTTGATTGTCAACTTCCAAAACCAAATCTCTGATACCACTTATGGAAACGCGGTATGACCCGAACCGGAGTTGGCCTATGAGGTACGATATTGAATTGGGCCCATATGCCTTAAAAGAGAATTCTCATGTAAGGCCTGAAAAAATCACAATTATCTACACCACACGATCCTATCTTCTAACTAATGTGGGATTAATTACCAACTCTAGTATCATCCCCCATTTGAGCGCTCAACCGGAAACGAGATACAACCCAACAATCTCCACCTTAGCTCGTTTCTGATGACCGAACAACCTAGCCATCCGGATACTTTTTGTTCGTTCCAGCTAGCCGAGCACACCCTACTTTTTGTTCATTCCCACTAGCCGAGCACACCCTTGCTCGTTCTCGCTAACCGAACAACCTTAACACACTCCGGCTACCTTTGCTTGTTTCCGCCAACTGAGCACCTAGGAGATCTAACATATTGTCATTTCGATCCGTTCGACCACAGAACCAAACCTGACACGTTCATCCACACCATAATTGTGTGCCAAACACAACGTCTTGCTTCACCTTGGGCTCGTCAAACCCACTTTTGAAGCCAATTTGTGTAGTTGATGCTCCTACTCCATCTTGAGAAGATCCCGTATAATCCGATTATACACATGAATGTTCAGCACCATCTGTCTCGAACCAATTAGAGCCACCTAAACTAGCCCCATGGGCTCTGATACCACTTTGTTATGAACGAAGCATGGAAAACGTTTCCCCAAACCGTAGAGCCTTGCGAGAGAACCAAGCAAAAGCAAACAAACCAAAACGCCAAACACAAATCGCAGATAGACAAATTTTTATGTTCAAAACCTAGATAGGAAAAACTACGGGACGATCGGAGTCCAACCCTGTCACGACCCGCACCCATTTTTTTTTTTTTTAAACGGATACGAGACGTGTCCAAGCCAGCCTACGCCGCAGTGTCGGCGGTAGAACGCTGTCACGGCCATGAAGATCAAAATCACAAATAATGCTCATTCACAAAATTAATTTAATTTATAAAGATCACAAGTTTTACATTTGCAGAAAAATATAAACTTGTACAATTATAGAATGACTCCAACTCAACTATCTAGCTAATCTCTAGGTTTCTGGCTGCAAGTATTCCCGTCACTCCCCAAGCTAAGTGAATCCACGGCTAACCTGAAAATGTTGGTTTCCAGTCAGGAATGGAATGAGCACAATTCACTGAATGCAATTTCAAATAAAGAAAATGACTATAAAACAAAGGTTAGGCATTAATCATGAGTTTTGAAAATGACAGTAAAGCCGTGAGAAAATCAATAGTAATAAATAGACCAATATACTTTCCACCGTTAGAAGTACCTTTGATATGTGATCAGTCTGGGCCTCTACACCGCATGGTCTACAATGTCTACTTGCAGAAAATAAGCACTGTCTACAATGTCTACTTGCAGAAAATAAGCACTGTCTATAATGTCTACTTGCAGAAAAATAAGCACTGTCTACGAGGTCTACTGCAGAAAAGTAAGTACTGTCTACGATGTCTACTGCAGAAAAGTAAGCACTGTCTACGATGTCTACTGCAGAAAATAAATACTGTCTATGGTCGGATCACACATCCTTGGTACTTCTCATTCCCGACTCAACAATTTATAATAGAGTATAAAAATATCACATAACTAATGACCAATCAATGAAATATAGTAAAGATCAATATCGAAATGCAACGGTAAACTGTACTCGCCTGTGGTCCTCTGCTGGTGAAACCGACAGTCTGAACTACTCAATGTGCCACAATGGTCAAAACCCGTACAACAGTTCCCGAAAGCTGAAATAAATATCACCAATATTCTTAGAATAGTCAAATTAGCTAGGATTGCCTGTCCTTAAGTCCAATTCTGGACACAGGGGCAAAACGGTAATTTCGAGCCAAAACGATGTCCGTCGTTGGACCCATTTTGCACCGAAAAGCGTGCCAGAGTCAACGGTCTCTAAAGTTGTCAAACTACATGTCTATGGATCCAGTTTTCCGATACGAACCCAACCGTATGTCCAAAGTTGGATTTCGGTGGGCCGTGCACAAAATCGCCCGTTGAGTGGGACCGTTGGGGCCCGCAAAACGACGTCGGATTCAACTGTCTCAGAATTGGACCAAACTTGGCATACAGGACCAGAAAAATGATACGGTTCTGTTGGCGCATGTTTCGTCTCGATCTGACGAGCGTGCACAAAGTAATTGAAGAATTTGCAAAGTGCACGATACGGTGAATTTCGACGGATACGCATCAAATTCGTCGCGCACACGCGACCAATTTGAATTCCGTCAAAGTCCACATGACCACAAAGCCATTACGCAGCTTTCGATCCTTTCAGTATGCGACCATGTCGTCCGGATTGGCGTGACGCACGTCGTGTGGAGCGATTTTGTGATTTTCTAATATTTTAGAACAGGGTTTTTTCCGAACTTTGAAGATAATTTATCAGCATTATAATTAATGAAAAATAAATCTATAAATAGTGTTTCCATCTCATATATGTTGTCAATAATTTCCTTCAAAAAAATTTTCGAAACCGTGCCTGGTTTGGGGTAAAACTGGCCGCAAACTAGGGTATTTGGACTGGTTCACGTGTCCTGTTTCGACAGGTTTTCCTCCGACTTTGCGTCGACTTATCTCGAAATACACTTTGGTATTAATCAAACTAATTACTGGGATTTAAAGGTGGATAGGTTGCGGATGTACCTGAGGAATTAGATCGCAAAACGATCCTATGTGGACGGAGTAACCCCTTCGCAAAGTTGGGCTCGCGCACAACTGTTGCTGTGCGTTCTTCTTGGACTGCTGCTCGCGCGCGAGGGCTTTTTCGGCCGGCCGGCCGGCCTGTGGCCGCGCGCGGCGGCGCACGGTGGTGGCGCACAGGGGGGAGCGCGCGCGGCCTGCCGTGGGTTCGTGTTAGGGTTTCGACATCGCTTCTGTGTACGTGCGCGTATTTATAAACGCCGAGAAAATGAAACTGGGATCGGGTTTGGCGTGCTTTCTGTGGGGGTGTGCTTGGGTCTGAGGGAATGATGAGGAGTGTTTTGGGCCTGTGGGAAATATAAGCTTGGGTTGCTCAGCCTGGTTAGCTACGGCTCCTACTGCTATGTGAAAGATTCAAGTGGTTTGGGGCTCGGGTCCGAGCTGGGCCTGGGCTCAGCTTACTGTTACTTCTCTTATTCTTTTTCCTTTACTAAAATCAATTTCTTATATATACATCTATATATATATATAAGTATCTATTTTATATATATATATATATATATATATATGTATACACACATATACATACTCACGTATATATATATATATATATTTTTTTAGTATATATATATATATATATATATATATATATATATATATATATATATATATATATATATATATATATATATAAATTTATATATTTACAAATACAAATACCTATACATTTATTTATACATACATACATACATATATATATTCTATCATATACGTACACATACACCGATTTAATATTATATATTTATACCTTTGACAAAGAAATAAATAATAATAACTAATAATTGTAAATCATTTATATATATAATTACCACAATAATAAAAATAAAATAATAATTTTAATAATACTGAAATTAAACCAATAATATATATATTGATGAACTCATCAAATACGCCATTTATCTGGCCCCAAAAATTAGTACAATTATTCTAAAGCAACATTTAATAAACTATTAAATGTTTAGAAAATATTTGTCGAGTCCTAAAATAAGAAATATTTGTACACACAAATAAAATGTCTACATGGCCGACTTTGGTCCTTCTACATGTCCTCAAGGGCTTGGGTTTGGTTCGGGTCCAGTCTGGACTACTTTGGTACAATCGGGTTTCCTAAACCTCAATAATTTAATAAATAAATAAATGAATCTTCGATAAGGGTTACGTCGCAACTTGGCCTGGTTTTCCTAGTTAGGACATCACTATGGCTCGACCTTCCCTATCAGGGCTAACAGACTAGTCAAAGCACGCCAATGCACTATCCGTGCCACGAGTCCTAGTCGCCTTGTACTCTAAAACTCCACTATGACTATAATCATCTACCGTAAAAATATTAATTAAATAATTATTTATAAAAACTCTAAAATCACCATTTAATTCAAATAAATAAATAAATAAAATATATATATTATCAAAGTTCTAGGAAGAGGGGCTACAAATCTACCCACCATAAAATAATTTCGTCCTCGAAATTCGAATTCATAACTATTCCTTAAATTCAAAAAGAACTCTACCATTACCCTAATCTCCTCGAATTTTTAATTCCTCAAAAATAGTTCATATCCTTCTCCTTGTCCATTTTGGCAACTACAAAAATATCGAGGACTTATACCCACCTTTGGTCACACTACTCCCTCAAAGCTAGGTCACTAAAATTTTATAATCATCCAACTAGTTGCTCAAATTCTTCCAATGGATATCTATCGCCTATGGTATCTATAATCCTCGCATATCTATCAAGCAACCCAAAATTCAATTATCAACTAACGTATACTATAACCTCTGCTAAATTCTAAGCAATACGGTTATCGACCCCCAAAATAGGAAGGACGAGAGTCAATGGTACGAAAAGACGAGGAAGAATAACTGTGAACAAGCACGAAGTTTTAAGAGCGGTAGAGGATATCAAATGATACCGAAAAAATGGACGTTGTGAACCATTGACTTATTAGCTAGATTGGGGCTACTCCGTTCCAATCACTGGCTAACTTCGAAGAGACCCTTCGTTTCTTAGAAAGGCTTGCAACCTATGCACTACGGAAATTTCGTTCTCGAAATTAAAACTAAGCACGATTTCATGACGGAACGGAATTCGAGAAATCAAAATTGTGGTCTTAATGGGTTCTCTATTTGGACATCACTCGTTGGTTTAATGAATCTTGGATTTTAATCTACATGGACTAGACAAGATCCCAATGATAAAACTATTTCTACTAAGTTAGGGTAACCTGGAAGAAGTTTTCACCCAAGTGGTTGAGCTAGTTGGGCAGTCGGATTGGTCACTAGGTTCATGAAGCCCAAAATGCACCTTCCGAGACTTTTGTGTTCAAGTAGCACATGAGGCCTCAATTGGTGGCACACTGGTGACACGTGCGTAGTAGGCTTCGAGTAGACCACAACCATATATTGGGTCGAAGAAATTTAGTCGAAGTTGAGGCTCTAATAGAAGTCGGAAGGTGTACCGGCATTATGGTAAGGGTTATAACTAGTCCTTTTTGACCTAAAGGTCGTACCATAAAAAATAGAGTACAAGGGGACGGGTTTGAGTGAGACATGATATACCTAGATGAAGATGAACTCGTCTAGATCTTACATGTGAAATCTGTTGGAAGGTAACAGCTGGTCTCGTGCTCCGAATATTAATGACACGGCCGGGGACACAAAATAATCCAAATGGAAATTGGGAGTCCATAGGGCACTAACTATCATTCTAATAAAAATTTATCCTAATCAATCGGTGATCTTCGTATATCCCAAAACTTTAGGAGGCTTACAGTCTACCCACCTTAGAAATAAGACATGGTCTTAGGAATATTGAGGTTAGAGGGTTCCCAAAGTCCGAATACTGTACCTCGACTCTTTGTTAATAGAGAATAAGGCACGGCGTATCGGGATACGGTAGATATAAGTCAAGTCAAGAATCGTTCCTCAATAAATAGAGAACGAGTGTGTACAATGATGCATGGTCGATAAAATAGGATGATCTACTCGTCTATAGCATACTAGAGTTATCGACGGGGTAACCAACTCTAAGGCATAAGATTTCTAACAACTGAGTCGTGAATTTCTATTTGTGTCAACCTGCCATACTATCATCACAAGAGTTGTAGTGATCGTATATTGCTGTTGACAACTGGTAGATCATAATATGACAGGGTATTTAAGCTATGGTATTGGCTAAGCTAGTGACTGTGGTGTTCCAACACTAGTTAGGTCGTAATAATAAAATTTACATAACTAAATTAATATTGTTGGAAACCAATCCCGGGATGAGTGTCATGGTAAATGATTACCCTATTGTCCACTCATCTCATGTCTAACTGTGGCTTCGGTCGAGGAAGGGTTGGTTCAAGGCTTAAGGGTTGCTAGTTAAGGCAAGCTTCCAGCAAATAATTAAAGACTCGCAACCTTTGGTCTCTAAAGAATAGGTAGTCTCCTAGGTAGGCATTTCGACTAAGGGTAAAACCCTAATCATTCTTAAGTTCAGATGGCTCGAAAGTCCCGATAACAGTTTGGGGTCGAGAGGAGAACGAGTAACTCGATCACATGGCTGGCTGACGATAACTGCCCTTGTGTATCAACTACCATAGCCATGGGGATACGCGGTATCTCTCTCTACCATCACGAGCTTTCGTCTTTCCAATTCGGTGAAGGACAAAAACAATAAAGAATTCAAGGACGCCGTTACTGAATATAATTTCATGATTCAAAGGCGAACATATAATTCAAGAGGAATTGTCAAACAGTCGCGGATGAGATCCTAGATACCTATATATCTCTATCCACGTAGTGTAGTTAAACGAAGAGCGAACCAAATGCATCATAGTTGATCAGACCATAATACACTGATTCTGATTAGACAATAAGTTAGTGGGCGTCCCCAATAAATATATGTCTTGAATCAAGCTCGATAAACGAGTAAGCTTGCAAAAACTAGGCAGTAATAGCAACGTTGGTCAAGATAGTCAAGATACAAGTACGCGAGATTTTTTTTTGTTGAAAGAATGCACAAATAGTTCGAGTTTTGTGAGAATCAAACCTTACCCGGTGTCCTTGCTTATACAGTCTTCCTACTATCTTCTGATCCACAAGGACTTGGTCGACTAATAGGTTATGGTCATTCTAAATTCCATATACTAGATAACCCTATTAGTGTCAGTCGATAACCTCGTCAATAGGTCACAAGGACCACGGAATACTAGATCGGGAGACGTGCTATCCAACTTACAGAACTTCTACCAATATTGGCTCAAGGATAACTACGATCAAGAGTGGACCACTAGTCATATCTCTAGCAAATTCTATAACCGATATTTTCCTAATCTCCTTTCAACTCTAGGGGTCGTGTCTCGCCAGTGCGCTGCTGGCTGCAGTGAATCCCTAGTCTCCAAAATTTAAATAAATAGCGACAGTGCGCTGCTGTCCTGCCAGTATAAGTTAACTAACATTCTCGTAACTATATCTGTAAATAAATCCCTGAGCTTCTAGAGATTCAAACAAGTTGACTATGAAATAAGGCATAAATATTTGTCCTATCAACCCTTAAAATAAAAGATTGAGCGGGGAGGAAATAACTGAAGACAAAAGATACACAAACATTCGAATGTCTATTCCATGTGTATTCAAACATCGAGGAAAGCTTTTGGACCGAAACTAACTTGAGGTTCGTATGGGTATAACAATAATCAGAATTTATACAAAATAATAATTCCTAGGGCAAATAGAAACTACACAGGCAATTCGACAAGATATGAGGATGATATCTTAAGAGGCAAAGAGAAGGATTTGCACAATTCATCAGGGTTAGATCATTAATTCTATGAAGCCCTGTCCCACCAAGTGAATAACCTATCCACATTGGATCATTTCGTCATATAAAGAGGTAATAGTGTACCTATGGGGATCTAACAAACTATCAAAATTAATAACTCCGCATCTAAATTGCATGGTCTAGACTACCCATCGGTAAATTTGTATAGGGGGGACTCCTAGCCCTAGTCATTCACTTGAATTAAATTAATCCTTGTTCGTGAATGAGCATGTTCTAGTCGCAGGCTCGCAATAGTACAACTAACCTTAAGTACTATCACGAGTTCGCGTGATTTGCGAAGACTGACCTGCATGGACCACCACAAAAACTTGTCACGACCCGCACCCGTTTTTTTTTTAAAACGGATACGAGACGTGTCCAAGCCAGCCTACGCCGCAGTGTCGGCGGTAGAACGCTGTCACGGCCATGAAGATCAAAATCACAAATAATGCTCATTCACAAAATTAATTTAATTTATAAAGATCACAAGTTTTACATTTGCAGAAAAATATAAACTTGTACAATTATAGAATGACTCCAACTCAACTATCTAGCTAATCTCTAGGTTTCTGGCTGCAAGTATTCCCGTCACTCCCCAAGCTAAGTGAATCCACGGCTAACCTGAAAATGTTGATTTCCAGTCAGAAATGGAACGAGCACAATTCACTGAATGCAATTTTAAATAAAGAAAATGACTATAAAACAAAGGTTAGGCATTAATCATGAGTTTTAAAAATGACAGTAAAGCCGTGAGAAAATCAATAGTAATAAATAGACCAATATACTTTCCACCGTTAGAAGTACCTTTGATATGTGATCAGTCTGGGCCACTACACCGTACGGTCTATAATGTCTACTTGCAGAAAATAAGCACTGTCTACAATGTCTACTTGCAGAAAATAAGCACTGTCTACAATGTCTACTTGCAGAAAAATAAGCACTGTCTACGAGGTCTACTGCAGAAAAGTAAGCACTGTCTACGATGTCTACTGCAGAAAAGTAAGCACTGTCTACGATGTCTACTGCAGAAAATAAACACTGTTTATGGTCGGATCACACATCCTTGGTACTTCTCATTCCCGACTCAACAATTTATAATAGAGTATAAAAATATCACATAACTAATGACCAATCAATGAAATATAGTAAAGATCAATATCGAAATGCAACGATAAACTGTACTCGCCTGTGGTCCTCTGCTGGTGAAACCGACAGTCTGAACTACTCAATGTGCCACAATGGTCAAAACCCGTACAACAGTTCCCGAAAGCTGAAATAAACATCACCAATATTTTCAGAATAGTCAAATTAGCTAAGATTGCCTGTCCTTAAGTCCAATTCTGGACACAGGGGCAAAACGGTAATTTTGGGCCAAAACGATATCTGCCGTTGGACCCGCTTTGCACCGAAAAGCGTGCCAGAGTCAACGGTCTCTAAAGTCGTCAAACTATGTCTACGGATCCAGTTTTCCGATACGAATCCAACCGTATGTTCAAAGTTGGATTTCGGCGGGCCGTGCACAAAATCGCCCGTTGAGTGGGACCGTTGGGGCCCACAAAACGACGTCGGATTCAACTGTCTCAGAATTGGACCAAACTTGGCATACAGGACCAGAAAAACGATACGGTTCTGTTGGCGCAAGTTTCGTCTCGATCTAACGACCGTGCATAAAGTAATTAGAGAATTTGTAAAGTGCACGATATAGTGAATTTCGACGAATACGTATCAAATTCGTCGCTCACACGCGACCAATTTGAATTCCGTCAAAGCCCACACGACCACAAAGCCGTTACGCAGCTTTCGATCCTTTCAGTACGCGATCACGTCGTCCGAATTGGCGTGACGCACGTCGTGTGGAGCGATTTTGTGATTTTCTAATATTTTAGAACGGGGTTTTTTCCGAACTTTGAAGATAATTTATCAGCAGTATAATTAATGAAAAATAAATCTATGAATAGTGTTTTCATCTCATATATGTTGTCAATAATTGCCTTCAAAACGATTTTTGAAACCGTGCCTGGTTTGGGGTAAAACTGGCCGCAAACTAGGGTATTTGGACTGGTTCACGTGTCCTGTTTCGATAGGTTTTCCTCCGACTTTGCGTCGACTTATCTCGAAATACACTTTGGTATTAATCAAACTAATTACTGGGATTTAAAGGTGGATAGGTTGCGGATGTACCTGAGGAATTAGATCGCAAAATGATCCTATGTGGACGGAGTAACCCCTTCGCAAAGTTGGGCTCGCGCACAACTGTTGCTGTGCTTTCTTTTTGGTCTGCTGCTCGCGCGCGAGGGCTTTTCCGGCCGGCCGGCCTGTGGCCGTGTGCGGCGGCGCACGGTGGTGGCGCACAGGGTGGGAGCGCGCGCGGCCTGCCGTGGTTCGTGTTAGGGTTTCGACATCGCTTCTGTGTACGTGCGCGTATTTATAAACGCCGAGAAAACGAAACAGGGCTCGGGTTTGGCGTGCTTTCTGTGGGGGTGTGCATGGGTCTGAGGGAATGCTGAGGAGTGTTTTGGGCCTGTGGGAAATATAAGCTTGGGTTGCTCAGCCTGGTTAGCTACGGCTCCTACTGCTATGTGAAAGATTCAAGTGGTTTGGGGGCTCGGGTCCGAGCTGGGCCTGGGCTCAGCTTACTGTTACTTCTCTTATTCTTTTTCCTTTACTAAAATCTATTTCTTATATATACATCTATATATATATAAGTATCTATTATATATATATATATATATGTATACACACATATACATACTCGCGTATATATATATATATATATATATATATATATATATAAAATTGTATACGTGTGTATATATATATATATATATATATATATATATATATATATATATATATATATATATATATATATATATATATATTATATATATATTTACAAATACAAATACCTATACATTTATTTATACATACATACATATATATATATATTCTATCATATACGTACACATACACCGATTTAATATTATATATTTATACCTTTGACAAAGAAATAAATAATAATAACAAATAATTGTAAATCATTTATATATATAATTACCACAATAATAAAAATAAAATAATAATTTTAATAATACTGAAATTAAACCAATAATATATATATTGATGAACTCATCAAATACGCCATTTATCTGGCCCCAAAAATTAGTACAATTATTCTAAAGCAACATTTAATAAATTATTAAATGTTTAGAAAATATTTGTCGAGTCCTAAAATAAGAAATATTTGTACACACAAATAAAATGTCTACATGGCCGACTTTGGTCCTTCTACATGTCCTCAAGGGCTTGGGTTTGGTTCGGGTCCAGTCTGGACTACTTTGGTACAATCGGGTTTCCTAAACCTCAATAATTTAATAAATAAATAAATGAATCTTCGATAAGGGTTACGTCGCAACTTGGCCTGGTTTTCCTAGTTAGGACATCACTATGGCTCAGCCTTACCTATCAGGGCTAACACACTAGTCAAAGCACGCCAATGCACTATCCGTGCCACGAGTCCTAGTCGCCTTGTACTCTAAAACTCCACTATGACTATAATCATCTACCGTAAAAATATTAATTAAATAATTATTTATAAAAACTCTAAAATCACCATTTAATTCAAATAAATAAATAAATAAAATATATATATTATCCAAGTTCTAGGAAGAGGGGCTACAAATCTACCCACCTTAAAATAATTTCGTCCTCGAAATTCGAATTCATAACTATTCCTTAAATTCAAAAAGAACTCTGCCATTACCCTAATCTCCTCGAATTTTTAATTCCTCAAAAATAGTTCATATCCTTCTCCTTGTCCATTTTGGCAACTACAAAAATATCGAGGACTTATACCCACCTTTGGTCACACTACTCCCTCAAAGCTAGGTCACTAAAATTTTATAATCATCCAACTAGTTGCTCAAATTCTTCCAATGGATATCTATCGCCTATGGTATCTATAATCCTCGCATATCTATCAAGCAACCCAAAATTCAATTATCAACTAACGTATACTATAACCTCTGCTAAATTCTAAGCAACACGGTTATCGACCCCCAAAATAGGAAGGACGAGAGTTAATGGTACGAAAAGACGAGGAAGAATAACTGTGAACAAGCACGAAGTTTCAAGAGCGGTAGAGGATATCAAATGATACCGAAAAAATGGACGTTGTGAACCATTGACTTATTAGCTAGATTGGGGCTACTCCGTTCCAATCACTGGCTAACTTTGAAGAGACCCTTCGTTTCTTAGAAAGGCTTGCAACCTATGCACTACGGAAATTCCGTTCTCGAAATTAAAACTAAGCACGATTTCATGACAGAACGGAATTCGAGAAATCAAAATTGTGGTCTTAATGGGTTCTCTATTTGGACATCACTCGTTGGTTTAATGAATCTTGGATTTTAATCTACATGGACTAGACAAGATCCCAATGATAAAACTATTTCTACTAAGTTAGGGTAACCTGGAAGAAGTTTTCACCCAAGTGGTTGAGCTAGTTGGGCAGTCGGATTGGTCACTAGGTTCATGAAGCCCAAAATGCACCTTCCGAGACTTTTGTGTTCAAGTAGCACATGAGGCCTCAATTGGTGGCACACTGGTGACACGTGCGTAGTAGGCTTCGAGTAGACCACAACCATATATTGGGTCGAAGAAATTTAGTCGAAATTGAGGCTCTAATAGAAGTCGGAAGGTGTACCGGCATTATGGTAAGGGTTATAACTAGTACTTTTTGACCTAAAGGTCGTACCATAAAAATAGAGTATAAGGGGACGGGTTTGAGTGAGACATGATATACCTAGATGAAGATGAACTCGTCTAGATCTTACATGTGAAATCTGTTGGAAGGTAACAGCTGGTCTCGTGCTCCGAATATTAATGACACGGCCGGGGACACAAAATGATCCAAATGGAAAGTGGGAGTCCATAGGGCACTAACTATCATTCTAATAAAAATTTATCCTAATCAATCGGTGATCTTCGTATATCCCAAAACTTTAGGAGGCTTACAGTCTACCCACCTTAGAAATAGGACATGGTCTTAGGAATATTGAGGTTAGAGGGTTCCCAAAGTCCGAATACTGTACCTCGACTCTTTGTTAATAGGGAATAAGGCACGGCGTATCGGGATACGGTAGATATAAGTCAAGTCAAGAATCGTTCCTCAATAAATGGAGAACGAGTGTGTACAATGACGCATGGTCGATAAAATAGGATGATCTACTCGTCTATAGCATACTAGAGTTATCGACGGGGTAACCAACTCTAAGGCATAAGATTTCTAATAACTGAGTCGTGAATTTCTATTTGTGTCAACCTGCCATACTATCGTCACAAGAGTTGTAGTGATCGTGTATTGCTGTTGACAACTGGTAGATCATAATATGACAGGGTATTTAAGCTATGGTATTGGCTAAGCTAGTGACTGTGGTGTTCCAACACTAGTTAGGTCTTAATAATAAAATTTACATAACTAGATTAATATTTGTTGGAAACCAATCCCGGGATGAGTGTCATGGTAAATGATTACCCTATTGTCCACACATCTCATGTCTAACTGTGGCTTCGGTCGAGGAAGGGTTGGTTCAAGGCTTAAGGGTTGCTAGTTAAGGCAAGCTTCCAGCAAATAATTAGAGACTCGCAACCTTTGGTCTCTAAAGAATAGGTAGTCTCCTAGGTAGGCATTTCGACTAAGGGTAAAACCCTAATCATTCTTAAGTTCAGATGGCTCGAAAGTCCCGATAACAGTTTGGGGTCGAGAGGAGAACGAGTAACTCGATCACATGGCTGGCTGACGATAATTGCCCTTGTGTATACAACTACCATAGCCATGGGGATACGCGGTATCTCTCTCTACCATCACGAGCTTTCGTCTTTCCAATTCGGTGAAGGACAAAAACAATAAAGAATTCAAGGAAGACGTTACTGAATATAATTTCATGATTCAAAGGCGAACATATAATTCAAGAGGAATTGTCAAACAGTCGCGGATGAGATCCTAGATACCTATATATCTCCATCCACGTAGTGTAGTTAAACGAAGAGCGAACCAAATGCATCATAGTTGATCAGACCATAATACACTGATTCTGATTAGACAATAAGTTAGTGGGCGTCCCCAATAAACATATGTCTTGAATCAAGCTCGATAAACGAGTAAGCTTGCAAAAACTAGGCTGTAATAGTAGCGTTGGTCAAGATAGTCAAGATACAAGTACGCGAGATTTTTTTTTGTTGAAAGAAGGCACAAATAGTTCGAGTTTTGTGAGAATCAAACCTTACCCGGTGTCCTTGCTTATACAGTCTTCCTACTATCTTCTGATCCACAAGGACTTGGTCGACTAATAGGTTATGGTCATTCTAAATTCCATATACTAGATAACCCTATTAGTGTCAGTCGATAACCTCGTCAATAGGTCACAAGGACCCCGGAATACTAGATCGGGAGACGTGCTATCCAACTTACAGAACTTCCACCAATATTGGCTCAAGGATAACTACGATCAAGAGTGGACCACTAGTCATATCTCTAGCAAATTCTATAACCGATATTTTCCTAATCTCCTTTCAACTCTAGGGGTCGTGTCTCGCCAGTGCGCTGCTGGCTGTAGTGAATCCCTAGTCTCCAAAATTTAAATAAATAGCGACAGTACGCTGCTGTCCTGCCAGTATAAGTTAACTAACATTCTCGTAACTATATCTGTAAATAAATCCCTGAGCTTCTAGAGATTCAAACAAGTTGACTATGAAATAAGGCATAAATATTTGTCCTATCAACCCTTAAAATAAAAGATTGAGCGGGGAGGAAATAACTGAAGACAAAAGATACACAAACATTCGAATGTCTATTCCATGTGTATTCAAACATCGAGCAAAACTTTTGGACCGAAACTAACTTGAGGTTCGTATGGGTATAACAATAATCAGAATTTATACAAAATAATAATTCCTAGGGCAAATAGAAACTACACAGTCAATTCGACAAGATATGAGGATGATATCTTAAGAGGCAAAGAGAAGGATTTGCACATTCATCAGGGTTAGATCATTAATTCTATGAAGCCCTGTCCCACCAAGTGAATAACCTATCCACATTGGATCATTTCGTCATATAAAGAGGTAATAGTGTACCTATGGGGATCTAACAAACTATCAAAATTAATAACTCCGCATCTAAATTGCATGGTCTAGACTACCATCGGTAAATTTGTATAGGGGGGACTCCTAGCCCTAGTCATTCACTTGAATTAAATTCATCCTTGTTCGTGAATGAGCATGTTCTAGTCGCAGGCTCGCAATAGTACAACTAACCTTAAGTACTATCACGAGTTCGCGTGATTTGCGAAGACTGACCTGCATGGACCACCACAAAACTTGTCACGACCCGCACCCGTTTTTTTTTTAAAACGGATACGAGACGTGTCCAAGCCAGCCTACGCCGCAGTGTCGGCGGTAGAACGCTGTCACGGCCATGAAGATCAAAATCACAAATAATGCTCATTCACAAAATTAATTTAATTTATAAAGATCACAAGTTTTACATTTGTAGAAAAATATAAACTTGTACAATTATAGAATGACTCCAACTCAACTCTCTAGCTAATCTCTAGGTTTCTGTCTGCAAGTATTCCCGTCACTCCCCAAGCTAAGTGAATCCACGGCTAACCTGAAAATGTTGGTTTCCAGTCAGGAATGGAACGAGCACAATTCACTGAATGCAATTTCAAATAAAGAAAAAGACTATAAAATAAAGGTTAGGCATTAATCATGAGTTTTGAAAATGACAGTAAAGCCGTGAGAAAATCAATAGTAATAAATAGACCAATATACTTTCCACCGTTAGAAGTACCTTTGATATGTGATCAGTCTGGGCCACTACACCGTACGGTCTACAATGTCTGCTTGCAGAAAATAAGCACTGTCTACAATGTCTACTTGCAGAAAATAAGCACTGTCTACAATGTCTACTTGCAGAAAAATAAGCACTGTCTACGAGGTCTACTGCAGAAAAGTAAGAACTGTCTACGATGTCTACTGCAGAAAAGTAAGCACTGTCTACGATGTCTACTGCAGAAAATAAACACTGTCTATGGTCGGATCACACATCCTTGGTACTTCTCATTCCCGACTCAACAATTTATAATAGAGTATAAAAATATCACATAACTAATGACCAATCAATAAAATATATTAAAGATCAATATCGAAATGCAACGATAAACTGTACTCGCCTGTGGTCCTCTGCTGGTGAAACCGACAGTCTGAACTACTCAATGTGCCACAATGGTCAAAACCCGTACAACAGTTCTCGAAAGCTGAAATAAATATCACCAATATTCTCAGAATAGTCAAATTAGCTAGGATTGCCTGTCCTTAAGTCCAATTCTGGACACAGGAGCAAAACGGTAATTTCGAGCCAAAACGATGTCCGTCGTTGGACCCGCTTTGTACCGAAAAGCGTGCCAGAGTCAACGGTCTCTAAAGTTGTCAAACTACATGTCTATGGATCCAGTTTTCCGATACGAACCCAACCGTATGTCCAAAGTTGGATTTCGGCGGGCCGTGCACAAAATCGCCCGTTGAGTGGGACTGTTGGGGCCCGCAAAACGACGTCGGATTCAACTGTCTCAGAATTGGACCAAACTTGGCATACAGGACCAGAAAAATGATATGGTTCTGTTGGCGCATGTTTCGTCTCGATCTGACGAGCGTGCACAAAGTAATTGAAAAATTTGCAAAGTGCACGATACGGTGAATTTCGACGGATACGCATCAAATTCGTCGCGCACACGCGACCAATTTGAATTTCGTCAAAGTCCACACGACCACAAAGCCGTTACGCAGCTTTCGATCCTTTCAGTACGCGACCACGTCGTCCGGATTGGCGTGACGCACGTCGTGTGGAGCGATTTTATGATTTTCTAATATTTTAGAACGGGGTTTTTTTCCAAACTTTGAAGATAATTTATCAGCAGTATAATTAATGAAAAATAAATCTATAAATAGTGTTTCCATCTCATATATGTTGTCAATAATTGCCTTCAAAAAGATTTTCGAAACCGTGCCTGGTTTTGGGGTAAAACTCGGCCGCAAACTAGGGTATTTGGACTGGTTCACGTGTCCTGTTTCGACAGGTTTTCCTCCGACTTTGTGTCGACTTATCTCGAAATACACTTTGGTATTAATCAAACTAATTACTGGGATTTAAAGGTGGATAGGTTGCGGATGTACCTGAGGAATTAGATCGCAAAAATCCTATGTGGACGGAGTAACCCCTTCGCAAAGTTGGGCTCGCGCACAACTGTTGCTGTGCGTTCTTCTTGGTCTCTGCTCGCGCGCGAGGGCTTTTTCGGCCGGCCGGCCTGTGGCCGCTCGCGCGGCGCACGGTGGTGGCGCACAGGGGGGAGCGCGCGCGGCCTGCCGTGGGTTCGTGTTAGGGTTTCGATATCGCTTCTGTGTACGTGCGCGTATTTATAAACGCCGAGAAAATGAAACAGGGCTCGGTTTGGCGTGCTTTCTGTGGGGTGTGCTTGGGTCTGAGGGAATGCTGAGGATGTTTTGGGCCTGTGGGAAATATAAGCTTGGGTTGCTCAGCCTGGTTAGCTACGGCTCCTACTGCTATGTGAAAGATTCAAGTGGTTTGGGGCTCGGGTCCGAGCTGGGCCTGGGCTCAGCTTACTGTTACTTCTCTTATTCTTTTTCCTTTACTAAAATCTATTTCTTATATATACATCTATATATATATAATTATCTATTTTATATTATATATATAATATATATATTATATTATATATATATATATATATATAGATATATATTATATATATATATATATATATAATATAATTATATATATATTTATATATATAATTATCTATTTTATATATATACTATTTTATATATATATCATTATAAATATATATATATATAAATATATATAGTATACACACATATACATACTCATATATAATATATATATATATATATATATATATAGATATATATATATATATATATATATATATATATAGATATATATTATATAATATATATATGATATATATATAGATATATAAAATATATATATATAACAATTTATATATATATATATAATTATATATATATATATATATATTTAATATATATATATATATCTAGATAATATGATATATATATTATATTTATTTATATATAATATATATATATATATATATAGATATATAGATATATATATATATATATAAATTTATATATTTACAAATACAAATACCTATACATTTATTTATACATACATACATACATATATATATTCTATCATATACGTACACTACACCGATTTAATATTATATATTTATACCTTTGACAAAGAAATAAATAATAATACTAATAAGTAAATCATTTATATATATAATTACCACAATAATAAAAATAAATAATAATTTTAATAATACTGAAATTAACCAATAATATATATATTGATGAACTCATCAAATACGCCATTTATCTGGCCCCAAAAATTAGTACAATTATTCTAAAGCAACATTTAATAAACTATTAAATGTTAGAAAATATTTGTCGGGTCCTAAAATAAGAAATATTTGTACACAAAATAAAATGTCTACATGGCCGACTTGGTCCTTCTACATGGCCTCAAGGGCTTGGGTTTGGTTCGGGTCCAGTCTGGACTACTTTGGTACAATCGGTTTCCTAAACCCTCAATAATTTAATAAATAAATAAATAAATCTTCGATAAGGGTTACGTCGCAACCCTGGTTTTCCTAGTTAGGACATCACTATGGCTCGGCCTTCCCTATCAGGGCTAACACACTATCAAAGCACTCCAATCACTATCCGTGCCACGAGTCCTAGTCGCCTTGTACTCTAAACTCCACTATGACTATAATCATCATCTACCGTAAAATATTAATAAATAATTATTTATAAAACTATAAAATTACCATTTAATTCAAATAATAAATAAATAAAATATATATATTATCAAGTTCTAGGAAGAGGGCTACAAACCCTGAAGAATATCCACTAATGGAATAAAGAGAATACACCCTCTATAACTCTCTCGATCCAAACGGATCACCACAACTCACTTGAAAAAGAAATTTTGATTTCAGACTCCGAAGAACAAGAGATGTCGAAAATTATCGAAGCGCTCTCTCCTTCACAATAGTCTTCAATCCTCCTCTCTCTCAAAATTGTAAAGCACTCTTGTTTCCTTTGAGATATATTTTAGGGTGAGGAAACCCTAGTATATGTACCCTCAAACCCCAACTAATTGAGGTATTCTACTATATGTAGGAATACTCAATCTAAACCATGATGTTCCTATATATATAGAAATACCCAATCCACTCCATTGAGATATTCCTACTATATAGAATACCCAATCCAAATCCATTGAAAATTTTCTATATGTAGGAATACCCAATCCGACTCTGATGTTTTTTTTACATAGGTTGGGAACCCCACCCACTTCAACAGCCTGGACTAGCACCAAAGATCCAACTAATGCTACTTGCATCCTCTCTACTTCATAACAAATATGCTTGTTACCAAAAAGGACATGAATGAAGTTGAGATTCCAGATTCGTTCTCAACCTACAAATAAAAAGTTGGTCAGGTTACAAATGCCATAATAATTAATAAATGTTATAAGATATCAAAAATAATACTTACTCTTTTCATCAACATCTTTTCATAATAAATTAAACATATGCACGAATAGTAAAATTTGTGATGTTATAGTCATAGAAGAAAATGATAAAGTCAAAATTTCCAAAAATAGTTGACCAGTTGTTCCTCTACCTTTTTTTCCTCTAATTTTATGTAAGTGAAATTTCGAGTTTAACTCAACTAAGTCATAGTAACCTCCATGAAGAGACGGTGACCCTTTGCTCACTCTTTTTTATATCGACGGGTAAGTGAGAAAGTTCAGCAATAAACCATGAAGTGACTACTGCAGAAACATATTGAATGGTATTGAGGCAACATGTTGGAAATCGACTGCATATAGATGACCTCATTGTTTTTCCAAAAGCTCAGATTCCCAGCTTATGCTTCTGTGCTTACCCAATCACTAATAAGGCTACTAATTAGCCAAAAGGTACCATACGTAATGACTATAGATGTTCCGTAAAGGAGTATATAGTTTGAAATAGAATCTCAAAAGAAAAGAACAAATAGTTCCATGAAGGACTATTGTTACCGTGGAACTGTTCTCTCTTTTCATACTCATAAGAGCACGAATGCCCCCACAGCGCTATGTCCAACTACTAAATAACAACATTCACAAGTGCAGTTTACCTTAAATAATTAATCAGTTTCAGTAGTCAGTACTATCCTGATACAACTATAATCCTAATAGAGACCCATACTAAGCCAAGTCTCAGCATAATAAGCCAGTTGTAGAATACATAACCTGAAACTTGAACTTTAATAATCATTTCAGAAAATAAGCACCATCGAACGACTTTTTAAAGACTAAACTACAAAATGATTCAGGTTATTATCCTACGCTAGTAAGGTTATTATCCTGATTTCAAAAATGATTCAGGTTTTATAAAGTCAAGTGGCTTTTAAGGTTCATCAGACAACATAAACCACAACACAGTTACATTTCCATAGCATGCATGACATTCTTTGCAAAGAAATATTTAGAACCTACAAATGACATTATTATGTCAGTTGGGTTTTGAGAGCAAGAACAAAACACTCATTCCTTCGGTCGTTGTTCAGCAACATCACCGGATGTAATTTGTGTCAAAACATCCAAGCATGCACATTGACATCTGATCATATGTTAGACAAATGCCCACCATATTCAAGGCATCCACTTTCAAGTCGCAAAATTGTCAACATTGGGCAGAGTGATCGATATTTGAGCCAACTATTCCAGTATTTAGAACTAGGAGGTGGATACAATGGAACTGAAATCAAGCAACTGCTCAACCGTGTAATGGAAAGCATCGACATTCCACCAAAAGTTTTCCAAAGAACAAAGAAATATTAAGAGATTAATCCTTCTGAATCGTTAAAATTATGCATACAGAAATGCTAAAAGGCTGATACTGACTACATTTGTGTCATCAATAGCAGGGTTCAATTTCAAATGGAAATGTAATAATGACAAGGATAATCCAAAGATATGCAACATATCTAACAAACAATCCTTATAGAGAGACATTCACAATCATATTTATCACTCTGATCTCTTCATCCATCATAATGTTTCCATACTGAAGGTTGTTATGGCCAAATCCTACCCT
>JANAVB010016197.1:3526072-3626166 GCA_029216955.1 Iris pallida | reverse complement strand
GATAACTACGATCAAGAGTGGACCACTAGTCATATCTCTAGCAAATTCTATAACCGATATTTCCTAATCTCCTTTCAACTCTAGGGGTCGTGTCTCGCCAGTGCGCTGCTGGCTGCAGTGAATCCCTAGTCTCCAAATTTAAATAAATAGCGACAGTGCGCTGCTGTCCTGCCAGTATAAGTTAACTAACATTCTCGTAACTATATCTTAAATAAATCCCTGAGCTTCTAGAGATTCAAACAAGTTGACTATGAAATAAGGCATAATATTTGTCCTATCAACCTTAAAATAAAGATTGACGGAGGAGAATAACTGAAGACAAAAGATACCAAACATTCGAATGTCTATTCCATGTGTATTCAACATCGAGGAAAGCTTTTGGACCGAAACTAACTTGAGGTTCGTATGGTATAACAATAATCAGAATTATACAAAATATATTCCTAGGCAAATAGAAACACACAGGCAATTCGACAAGATATGAGGATGATATCTTAAGAGGCAAGAAAGGATTGCACAATTCATCAGGGTTAGATCATTAATTCTATGAAGCCCTGTCCCCCCAAGTGAATAACCTATCCCATGGATCATTTCGTCATATAAGAGGTATAGTGTACCTATGGGGATCTAACAAACTATCAAAATTATAACTCCGCATCTAAATTGCATGGTTCTAGACTACCCATCGGTAATTTGTATAGGGGGACTCCTAGCCCTAGTCATTCACTTGAATTAAATTATCCTTGTTCGGAATGAGCATGTTCTAGTCGCAGGCTCGCATAGTACAACTAACCTTAAGTACTATCACGAGTTCGCGTGATTTGCGAAGACTGACCTGCATGGACCACCACAAAAACTTGTCACGACCCGCACCCGTTTTTTTTTAAAACGGATACGAGACGTGTCCAGCCAGCCTACGCCGCAGTGTCGCGGTAGAACTCTGTCACGCCATGAAGATCAAATCACAAATATGCTCATTCACAATAATTTAATTTATAAAGATCACAAGTTTACATTTGCAGAAAAATATAAACTTGTACAATTATAGAATGACTCCAACTCAACTATCTAGCTAATCTCTAGGTTTCTGGCTGCAAGTTTCCGTCACTCCCCAACTAAGTGAATCCACGGCTAACCTAAATGTTGATTTCCAGTCAGAAATGAACGAGCACAATTCACTGAATGCAATTTTAAATAAGAAAATGACTATAAAACAAAGTTAGGCATTATCATGAGTTTTTACAAATGACAGTAAAGCCGTGAGAAAATCAATAGTAATAATAGACCCTATACTTTCCACCGTTAGAAGTACCTTTGATATGTGATCAGTCTGGGCCACTACACCGTACGGTCTATAATGTCTACTTGCAGAAAATAAGCACTGTCTACAATGTCTACTTGCAGAAAATAAGCACTGTCTACAATGTCTACTTGCAGAAAAATAAGCACTGTCTACGAGGTCTACTGCAGAAAAGTAAGCACTGTCTACGATGTCTACTGCAGAAAAGTAAGCACTGTCTACGATGTCTACTGCAGAAAATAAACCTGTTTATGGTCGGATCACACATCCTTGGTACTTCTCATTCCCGACTCAACAATTTATAATAGAGTATAAAAATATCACTAACTAATGACCAATCAATGAAATATAGTAAAGATCAATATCGAAATGCAACGATAAACTGTACTCCCGCCTGTGGTCCTCTGCTGGTGAAACCGACAGTCTGAACTACTCCAATGTGCCACATGGTCAAAACCCGTACAACAGTTCCGAAAGCTGAAATAAACATCACCATATTTTCAGAATATCAAATTACTAAGATTGCCTGTCCTTAATCCAATTCTGGACACAGGGGCAAAACGGTAATTTGGGCCAAAACGATATCTGCCGTTGGACCCGCTTTCTTTGCACCGAAACGTGCCAGAGTCAACGTCTCTAAAGGTCGTCAACTATGTCTACGGATCCAGTTTTCCGATACGAATCCAACCGTATGTTCAAAGTTGGATTTCGGCGGCCGTGCACAAATCGCCCGTTGAGTGGGACCGTTGGGGCCCACAAAACGACGTCGGATTCAACTGTCTCAGAATTGGACCAAACTTGGCATACAGGACCAGAAAAATACGGTTCTGTTGGCGCAAGTTTCGTCTCGATCTAACGACCGTGCATAAAGTAATTAGAAATTTGTAAAGTGCACGATATAGTGAATTTTCGACTGATACGTATCAAATCCGCGCACACACGCGACCAATTTGAATTCCGTCAAGCCCACACGACCACAAAGCCGTTACGCAGCTTTCGATCCTTTCAGTACGCGATCACGTCGTCCGAATGGCGTGACGCACGTCGTGTGGAGCGATTTTTGTGATTTTCTAATATTTTAGAACGGGGTTTTTTCCGAACTTTGAAGATAATTTATCAGCAGTATATTAATGAAAAATAAATCTGAATAGTGTTTCATCTCATATGTTGTCAATAATTGCCTTCAAAACGATTTTTGAAACCGTGCCTGGTTTGGGGTAAAACTGGCCGCAAACTAGGGTATTTGGACTGGTTTCACGTGTCCTGTTTCGATAGGTTTTCCTCCGACTTTGCGTCGACTTATCTCGAAATACACTTTGGTATTAATCAAACTAATTACTGGGATTTAAAGGTGGATAGGTTGCGGATGTACCTGAGGAATTAGATCGCAAAATGATCCTATGTGGACGGAGTAACCCCTTCGCAAAGTTGGCTCGCGCACAACTGTTGCTGTGCTTTCTTTTTGGTCTGCTGCTCGCGCGCGAGGGCTTTTCCCGCCGGCCGGCCTGTGGCCGTGTGCGCGGGCGCACGGTGGTGGCGCACAGGGTGGGACGCGCGCGGCCTGCCGTGGGTTCGTGTTAGGTTTTCGACATCGCTCTGTGTACGTGCGCGTATTTATAAACGCCGAGAAAACGAAACAGGGCTCGGGTTTGGCGTGCTTTCTGTGGGGGGTTCATGGGTCAGGGAATGCTGAGTAGTGTTTTGGGCCTGTGGGAAATTAAGCTTGGGTTGCTCAGCCTGGTTAGCTACGGCTCCTACTGCTATGTGAAAGATTCAAGTGGTTTGGGGCTCGGGTCCGAGCTGGCCCTGGGCTCAGCTTACTGTTACTTCTCTTATTCTTTTTCCTTTACTAAAATCTATTTCTTATATATACATCTATATATATATAAGTATCTATTATATATATATATATATATGTATACACACATATACATACTCGCGTATATATATATATATAATTATATATTTATATAAAAATTGTATACGTGTGTATATATATATATATATATATATATATATATATATATATATATATATATATATCATATATAATATATATATATATATATATTTACAAATACAAATACCTATACATTTATTTATACATACATACATATATAATATATTCTATCATATACGTACACATACACCGATTTAATATTATATATTATACCTTTGACAAAGAAATAAATAATAATAACAAATAATTGTAAATCATTTATATATATAATTACCACAATAATAAAAATAAAATAATAATTTTAATAATACTGAAATTAAACCAATAATATATATTGATGAACTCATCAAATACGCCATTTATCTGGCCCCAAAAATTAGTACAATTATTCTAAAGCAACATTTAATAAACTATTAAATGTTTAGAAAATATTTGTCGAGTCCTAAAATAAGAAATATTTGTACACACAAATAAAATGTCTACATGGCCGACTTTGGTCCTTCTACATGTCCTCAAGGGCTTGGGTTTGGTTCGGGTCCAGTCTGGACTACTTTGGTACAATCGGGTTTCCTAAACCTCAATAATTTAATAAATAAATAAATGAATCTTCGATAAGGGTTACGTCGCAACTTGGCCTGGTTTTCCTAGTTAGGACATCACTATGGCTCAGCCTTACCTATCAGGGCTAACACACTAGTCAAAGCACGCCAATGCACTATCCGTGCCACGAGTCCTAGTCGCCTTGTACTCTAAAACTCCACTATGACTATAATCATCTACCGTAAAAATATTAATTAAATAATTATTTATAAAAACTCTAAAATCACCATTTAATTCAAATAAATAAATAAATAAAATATATATATTATCCAAGTTCTAGGAAGAGGGGCTACAAATCTACCCACCTTAAAATAATTTCGTCCTCGAAATTCGAATTCATAACTATTCCTTAAATTCAAAAAGAACTCTGCCATTACCCTAATCTCCTCGAATTTTTAATTCCTCAAAAATAGTTCATATCCTTCTCCTTGTCCATTTTGGCAACTACAAAAATATCGAGGACTTATACCCACCTTTGGTCACACTACTCCCTCAAAGCTAGGTCACTAAAATTTATAATCATCCAACTAGTTGCTCAAATTCTTCCAATGGATATCTATCGCCTATGGTATCTATAATCCTCGCATATCTATCAAGCAACCCAAAATTCAATTATCAACTAACGTATACTATAACCTCTGCTAAATTCTAAGCAACACGGTTATCGACCCCCAAAATAGGAAGGACGAGAGTTAATGGTACGAAAAGACGAGGAAGAATAACTGTGAACAAGCACGAAGTTTCAAGAGCGGTAGAGGATATCAAATGATACCGAAAAAATGGACGTTGTGAACCATTGACTTATTAGCTAGATTGGGGCTACTCCGTTCCAATCACTGGCTAACTTTGAAGAGACCCTTCGTTTCTTAGAAAGGCTTGCAACCTATGCACTACGGAAATTCCGTTCTCGAAATTAAAACTAAGCACGATTTCATGACAGAACGGAATTCGAGAAATCAAAATTGTGGTCTTAATGGGTTCTCTATTTGGACATCACTCGTTGGTTTAATGAATCTTGGATTTTAATCTACATGGACTAGACAAGATCCCAATGATAAAACTATTTCTACTAAGTTAGGGTAACCTGGAAGAAGTTTTCACCCAAGTGGTTGAGCTAGTTGGGCAGTCGGATTGGTCACTAGGTTCATGAAGCCCAAAATGCACCTTCCGAGACTTTGTGTTCAAGTAGCACATGAGGCCTCAATTGGTGGCACACTGGTGACACGTGCGTAGTAGGCTTCGAGTAGACCACAACCATATATTGGGTCGAAGAAATTTAGTCGAAGTTGAGGCTCTAATAGAAGTCGGAAGGTGTACCGGCATTATGGTAAGGGTTATAACTAGTACTTTTTGACCTAAAGGTCGTACCATAAAAAATAGAGTATAAGGGGACGGGTTTGAGTGAGACATGATATACCTAGATGAAGATGAACTCGTCTAGATCTTACATGTGAAATCTGTTGGAAGGTAACAGCTGGTCTCGTGCTCCGAATATTAATGACACGGCCGGGGACACAAAATGATCCAAATGGAAAGTGGGAGTCCATAGGGCACTAACTATCATTCTAATAAAAATTTATCCTAATCAATCGGTGATCTTCGTATATCCCAAAACTTAGGAGGCTTACAGTCTACCCACCTTAGAAATAGACATGGTCTTAGGAATATTGAGGTTAGAGGGTTCCCAAAGTCCGAATACTGTACCTCGACTCTTTGTTAATAGGGAATAAGGCACGGCGTATCGGGATACGGTAGATATAAGTCAAGTCAAGAATCGTTCCTCAATAAATGGAGAACGAGTGTGTACAATGACGCATGGTCGATAAAATAGGATGATCTACTCGTCTATAGCATACTAGAGTTATCGACGGGGTAACCAACTCTAAGGCATAAGATTTCTAATAACTGAGTCGTGAATTTCTATTTGTGTCAACCTGCCATACTATCGTCACAAGAGTTGTAGTGATCGTGTATTGCTGTTGACAACTGGTAGATCATAATATGACAGGGTATTTAAGCTATGGTATTGGCTAAGCTAGTGACTGTGGTGTTCCAACACTAGTTAGGTCTTAATAATAAAATTTACATAACTAGATTAATATTGTTGGAAACCAATCCCGGGATGAGTGTCATGGTAAATGATTACCCTATTGTCCACACATCTCATGTCTAACTGTGGCTTCGGTCGAGGAAGGGTTGGTTCAAGGCTTAAGGGTTGCTAGTTAAGGCAAGCTTCCAGCAAATAATTAGAGACTCGCAACCTTTGGTCTCTAAAGAATAGGTAGTCTCCTAGGTAGGCATTTCGACTAAGGGTAAAACCCTAATCATTCTTAAGTTCAGATGGCTCGAAAGTCCCGATAACAGTTTGGGGTCGAGAGGAGAACGAGTAACTCGATCACATGGCTGGCTGACGATAATTGCCCTTGTGTATACAACTACCATAGCCATGGGGATACGCGGTATCTCTCTCTACCATCACGAGCTTTCGTCTTTCCAATTCGGTGAAGGACAAAAACAATAAGAATTCAAGGAAGACGTTACTGAATATAATTTCATGATTCAAAGGCGAACATATAATTCAAGAGGAATTGTCAAACAGTCGCGGATGAGATCCTAGATACCTATATATCTCTATCCACGTAGTGTAGTTAAACGAAGAGCGAACCAAATGCATCATAGTTGATCAGACCATAATACACTGATTCTGATTAGACAATAAGTTAGTGGCGTCCCCAATAAACATATGTCTTGAACAGCTCGATAAACGAGTAAGCTTGCAAAAACTAGGCTGTAATAGTAGCGTTGGTCAAGATAGTCAAGATACAAGTACGCGCGATTTTTTTTGTTGAAAGAAGGCACAAATAGTTCGAGTTTTGTGAGAATCAAACCTTACCCGGTGTCCTTGCTTATACAGTCTTCCTACTATCTTCTGATCCACAAGGACTTGGTCGACTAATAGGTTATGGTCATTCTAAATTCCATATACTAGATAACCCTATTAGTGTCAGTCGATAACCTCGTCAATAGGTCACAAGGACCCCGGAATACTAGATCGGGAGACGTGCTATCCAACTTACAGAACTTCCACCAATATGGCTCAAGGATAACTACGATCAAGAGTGGACCCTAGTCATATCTCTAGCAATTCTATAACCGATATTTTCCTAATCTCCTTTCAACTCTAGGGGTCGTGTCTCGCCAGTGCGCTGCTGGCTGTAGTGAATCCCTAGTCTCCAAAATTTAAATAATAGCGACAGTACTCTGCTGTCCTGCCAGTATAAGTTAACTAACATTCTCGTAACTATATCTGTAAATAAATCCCTGAGCTTCTAGAGATTCAAACAAGTTGACTATGAAATAAGGCTAAATATTTGTCCTATCAACCCTTAAATAAAAGATTGAGCGGGGAGGAATAACTGAAGACAAAAGATACACAAACATCGAATGTCTATTCCATGTGTATTCAAACATCGAGCAAAACTTTTGGACCGAACTAACTTGAGGTTCGTATGGGTATAACAATATCAAATTTATACAAAATAATAATTCCTAGGGCAAATAGAAACTACACAGTCAATTCGACAAGATATGAGGATGATATCTTAAGAGGCAAAGAGAAGGATTTGCACATTCATCAGGGTTAGATCATTAATTCTATGAAGCCCTGTCCCACCAAGTGAATAACCTATCCACATTGGATCATTTCGTCATATAAGAGGTAATAGTGTACCTATGGGGATCTAACAAACTATCAAAATTAATAACTCCGCATCTAAATTGCATGGTCTAGACTACCCATCGGTAAATTTGTATAGGGGGGACTCCTAGCCCTAGTCATTCACTTGAATTAAATTCATCCTTGTTCGTGAATGAGCATGTTCTAGTCGCAGGCTCGCAATAGTACAACTAACCTTAAGTACTATCACGAGTTCGCGTGATTTGCGAAGACTGACCTGCATGGACCACCACAAAAACTTGTCACGACCCGCACCCGTTTTTTTTTAAAACGGATACGAGACGTGTCCAAGCCAGCCTACGCCGCAGTGTCGGCGGTAGAACGCTGTCACGGCCATGAAGATCAAAATCACAAATAATGCTCATTCACAAAATTAATTTAATTTATAAAGATCACAAGTTTTACATTTGTAGAAAAATATAAACTTGTACAATTATAGAATGACTCCAACTCAACTCTCTAGCTAATCTCTAGGTTTCTGTCTGCAAGTATTCCCGTCACTCCCCAAGCTAAGTGAATCCACGGCTAACCTGAAAATGTTGGTTTCCAGTCAGGAATGGAACGAGCACAATTCACTGAATGCAATTTCAAATAAAGAAAAAGACTATAAAATAAAGGTTAGGCATTAATCATGAGTTTTGAAAATGACAGTAAAGCCGTGAGAAAATCAATAGTAATAAATAGACCAATATACTTTCCACCGTTAGAAGTACCTTTGATATGTGATCAGTCTGGGCCACTACACCGTACGGTCTACAATGTCTGCTTGCAGAAAATAAGCACTGTCTACAATGTCTACTTGCAGAAAATAAGCACTGTCTACAATGTCTACTTGCAGAAAAATAAGCACTGTCTACGAGGTCTACTGCAGAAAAGTAAGAACTGTCTACGATGTCTACTGCAGAAAAGTAAGCACTGTCTACGATGTCTACTGCAGAAAATAAACACTGTCTATGGTCGGATCACACATCCTTGGTACTTCTCATTCCCGACTCAACAATTTATAATAGAGTATAAAAATATCACATAACTAATGACCAATCAATAAAATATATTAAAGATCATATCGAAATGCAACGATAAACTGTACTCGCCTGTGGTCCTCTGCTGGTGAAACCGACAGTCTGAACTACTCAATGTGCCACAATGGTCAAAACCCGTACAACAGTTCTCGAAAGCTGAAATAAATATCACCAATATTCTCAGAATAGTCAAATTAGCTAGGATTGCCTGTCCTTAAGTCCAATTCTGGACACAGGAGCAAAACGGTAATTTCGAGCCAAAACGATGTCCGTCGTTGGACCCGCTTTGTACCGAAAAGCGTGCCAGAGTCAACGGTCTCTAAAGTTGTCAAACTACATGTCTATGGATCCAGTTTTCCGATACGAACCCAACCGTATGTCCAAAGTTGGATTTCGGCGGGCCGTGCACAAAATCGCCCGTTGAGTGGGACTGTTGGGGCCCGCAAAACGACGTCGGATTCAACTGTCTCAGAATTGGACCAAACTTGGCATACAGGACCAGAAAAATGATATGGTTCTGTTGGCGCATGTTTCGTCTCGATCTGACGAGCGTGCACAAAGTAATTGAAAAATTTGCAAAGTGCACGATACGGTGAATTTCGACGGATACGCATCAAATTCGTCGCGCACACCGCGACCAATTTGAATTTCGTCAAAGTCCACACGACCACAAAGCCGTTACGCAGCTTTCGATCCTTTCAGTACGCGACCACGTCGTCCGGATTGGCGTGACGCACGTCGTGTGGAGCGATTTTATGATTTTCTAATATTTTAGAACGGGGTTTTTTTTCCAAACTTTGAAGATAATTTATCAGCAGTATAATTAATGAAAAATAAATCTATAAATAGTGTTTCCATCTCATATATGTTGTCAATAATTGCCTTCAAAAAGATTTTCGAAACCGTGCCTGGTTTGGGGTAAAACTGGCCGCAAACTAGGGTATTTGGACTGGTTCACGTGTCCTGTTTCGACAGGTTTTCCTCCGACTTTGTGTCGACTTATCTCGAAATACACTTTGGTATTAATCAAACTAATTACTGGGATTTAAAGGTGGATAGGTTGCGGATGTACCTGAGGAATTAGATCGCAAAACGATCCTATGTGGACGGAGTAACCCCTTCGCAAAGTTGGGCTCGCGCACAACTGTTGCTGTGCGTTCTTCTTGGTCTGCTGCTCGCGCGCGCGAGGGCTTTTTCGGCCGGCCGGCCTGTGGCCGCGTGCGGCGGCGCACGGTGGTGGCGCACAGGGGGGGAGCGCGCGCGGCCTGCCGTGGGTTCGTGTTAGGGTTTCGATATCGCTTCTGTGTACGTGCGCGTATTTATAAACGCCGAGAAAATGAAACAGGGCTCGGGTTTGGCGTGCTTTCTGTGGGGGTGTGCTTGGGTCTGAGGGAATGCAGAGGAGTGTTTTGGGCCTGTGGGAAATATAAGCTTGGGTTGCTCAGCCTGGTTAGCTACGGCTCCTACTGCTATGTGAAAGATTCAAGTGGTTTGGGGCTCGGGTCCGAGCTGGGCCTGGGCTCAGCTTACTGTTACTTCTCTTATTCTTTTTCCTTTACTAAAATCTATTTCTTATATATACATCTATATATATATATAAGTATCTATTTTATATATATATATATATATATATATATATATATATATATATATATATATATATATATATATATATATATATATATATATATATATATATATATATATATATATATATATTTATATATAAGTATCTATTTTGTATATATAAGTATCTATTTTATATATAAGTATCTATTTTATAAATATATATATATATATATATATATATATGTATACACACATATACATACTCACGTATATATATATATATATATATATATATATATATATATATATATATATATATATATATATATATATATATATATATATATATATATATATATATATATATATATATATATATATATATATATATATATATACAATTTTATATATATATATATATATATATATATATATATATATTTATATATATATATATATATATATAGATATATATATATATATATATATTTATTTATATATATATATATATATATATATATATATATATATATATATATATATATATATAATTTATATATTTACAAATACAAATACCTATACATTTATTTATACATACATACATACATATATATATTCTATCATATACGTACACATACACCGATTTAATATTATATATTTATACCTTTGACAAAGAAATAAATAATAATAACTAATAATTGTAAATCATTTATATATATAATTACCACAATAATAAAAATAAAATAATAATTTTAATAATACTGAAATTAAACCAATAATATATATATTGATGAACTCATCAAATACGCCATTTATCTGGCCCCAAAAATTAGTACAATTATTCTAAAGCAACATTTAATAAACTATTAAATGTTTAGAAAATATTTGTCGGGTCCTAAAATAAGAAATATTTGTACACACAAATAAAATGTCTACATGGCCGACTTTGGTCCTTCTACATGTCCTCAAGGGCTTGGGTTTGGTTCGGGTCCAGTCTGGACTACTTTGGTACAATCGGGTTTCCTAAACCTCAATAATTTAATAAATAAATAAATAAATCTTCGATAAGGGTTACGTCGCAACCTGGCCTGGTTTTCCTAGTTAGGACATCACTATGGCTCGGCCTTCCCTATCAGGGCTAACACACTAGTCAAAGCACGCCAATGCACTATCCGTGCCACGAGTCCTAGTCGCCTTGTACTCTAAAACTCCACTATGACTATAATCATCTACCGTAAAAATATTAATTAAATAATTATTTATAAAAACTATAAAATTACCATTTAATTCAAATAAATAAATAAATAAAATATATATATTATCAAAGTTCTAGGAAGAGGGGCTACAAACCCTGAAGAATATCCACTAATGGAATAAAGAGAATACACCCTCTATAAGCTCCTCTCGATCCAAACGGATCACCACAACTCACTTGAAAGAAGAAATTTTGATTTCAGACTCCGAAGAACAAGAGATGTCGAAAAATTAATCGAAGCGCTCTCTCCTTCACAATAGTCTTCAATCCTTTCTCTCTCTCAAAAATTGTAAAGCACTCTTGTTTCCTTTGAGATATATTTTAGGGTGAGGAAACACCTAGTATATGTAGCCTCAAACCCACAACTAATTGAGGTATTCTACTATATGTAGGAATACTCAATCTAAACCATTGATGTATTCCTATTATATATAGAAATACCCAATCCAACTCCATTGAGATATTCCTACTATATATAGAAATACCCAATCCAAATCCATTGAAAATTTTCTATTATATGTAGGAATACCCAATCCGACTCTGATGTATTTTTTTACATAGGTTGGGAACCCCACCCACTTCAACAGCCTGGACTAGCACCAAGAGATCCAACTAATGCTACTTGCATCCTCTCTACTTCATAACAAATATGCTTGTTACCAAAAAGGACATGAATGAAGTTGGAGATTCCAGATTCGTTCTCAACCTACAAATAAGAAAGTTGGTCAGGTTTACAAATGCCATAATAATTAATAAATGTTAATAATATATCAAAAATTAATAACTTACTCTTTTTCATCAACATCTTTTCATAATAAAATTAAACATATGCACGAATAGTAAAATTTGTGATGTTATAGTCATAGAAGAAAATGATAAAGTCAAAATTTCCAAAAATTAGTTGACCAGTTGTTCCTCTACCTTTTTTTCCTCTAATTTTATGTAAGTGAAATTTTCGAGTTTAACTCAACTAAGTCATAGTAACCTCCATGAAGAGACGGTGACCCTTTGCTCACTCTTTTTTATATCGACGGGTAAGTGAGAAAGTTCAGCAATAAACCATGAAGTGACTACTGCAGAAAACATATTGAATGAGTATTGAGGCAACATGTTGGAAATCGACTGCATATAGATGACTGCATTGTTTTCCAAAAGCTCAGATTCCCAGCTTATGCTTCTGTGCTTAACCCAATCACTAATAAGGCTACTAATTAGCCAAAAGGTACCAATAAGTAATGACTATAGATGTTCCGTAAAGGAGTATTATAGTTGAAAATAGAATCTCAAAAGAAAAGAACAAATAGTTCCATGAAGGACTATTGTTACCTGGAACTGTTCTCTCTTTTCATACTCATAAGAGCACGAATGCCCCCACAGCGGCTATGTCCAACTACTAAATAACAACATTCACAAGTGCAGTTTTACCTTAAATAATTAATCAGTTTCAGTAGTCAGTACGTATCCTGATACAACTATAATCCTAATAGAGACCCATACTAAGCCAAGTCTCAGCATAAATAAGCCAGTTGTAGAATACATAGACCTGAAACTTGAACTTCTAATAAATCATTTCAGAAAATAAAGCAACCATCGAACGACTTTTAAAGACTAAACTACAAAATGATTCAGGTTATTATCCTACGCTAGTAAGTTATTATCCTGATTTTCAAAAATGATTCAGGTTTTATAAAGTCAAGTGGCTTTTAAGGTTCATCAGACAACATAATACCACAACACTCAGTTACATTTCCATAGCATGCATGACATTCTTTGCAAAGAAATATTTAGAACCTACAAATGACATTATGATGTCAGTTGGGTTTGAGAGCAAGAACAAAACATCTTCGGTCTTTGTTCAGCAGAACAATCACCGGATGTAAATTTGTGTCAAAACATCCAAGCATGCACATTGACATCTGATCATATGTTAGACAAATGCCCACCATATTCAAGGCATCCACTTTCAAGTCGCAAAAATTGTCAACATTGGGCAGAGTGATCGATATTTTGAGCCAACTATTCCAGTATTTAGAACTAGGAGGTGGCATACAAGTGGAACTGAAATCAATGTCAACTGCTCAACCGTGTAATGGAAAGCATCGACATTCCACCAAAAGATTTTCCAAAGAACAAAGAAATATTAAGAGATTAATCCTTCATGAATCGTTAAAATTATGCATACAGAAATGCTAAAAAGGCTGATACTGACTACATTTGTGTCATCAATAGCAGGGTTCAATTTCAAAATGGAAATGTAATAGATGACAAGGATAATCCAAAGATATGCAACATATCTAACAAACAATCCTTATAGAGAGACATTCACAATCATATTTATCACTCTGATCTCTTCATCCATCATAATGTTTCCATACTGAAGGTTGTTATGGCAAATCCTACCCTCTGGTCTTCCCAGTAATCTCATCCTCTACCATATCCAAGCAAAATTCTATTTCTTCCTCAGAGGAACAGACTGTAAGCTGCTTTAAGACAATTCCTAAGATAGAAAGAGTTGCTATTGGTGAGTCTTCCTGCCAACTGCTTGGCGTAGCTTTAACTGCTTTTACTCACTAATATCCCCGAATTACAGTAAAATTTACTGTAAATTGTGAGTATTCATGCTTTAAGAAAGCTTCCAAATTAGTAATCTCCCACTTTTCATATTAAGTTACTGTAAATAGATAAAATTATCTTCTTTTTCTTTCACCATAACTTAAGCAAGGTCCGAAACAGTATTTCAAACTTAAACCCCATTACCAAAAAGGAAAAAGAAAAAGTGTTATATTAAGTTATTGAAGGAAGGAGAGAGAAGCAATACTATATATCAAGTTAAAGCAATTAGCACTATTAACATCCAGAACATTATAGCAGTAAAGGTTCTTTATAATTTAAGCACCTTTCTCTGAAAATAAATAAATAGAGTAAAATAATCTCCATGACCAAGCTAATGACAATTGGATCATCACAAAGAAAGGAGAGTTACAAAACAAAAAACAAGGCAAATATAGAGGAAGAAAACTCAAAAAAAAAACATATGTGCTTAACCAAAAGAAGTTTCACCCCTGCACCCTGCTCTTCACCCCTTCATCCTTCTGCTAACATAGCTTCTGAGGGCCAGTCTAGGATAGATAAAAAAGGTTCAGCATTTGCTAGGTTTGACAGACGAAAGATCACCTTGTATGCCTGAACATAACAAAATGACCTAACTATTGAGAAAATGGAACAAGATTGGACAAGGGTCTATGTTTTACTTATATTGTGTTGATGGAAACTAATCAGAAGCAAAATCTAGGTTATATAGCTAAAATCAACATATAAGTACTATAGGAATGTCATAGTATGTTGTTGCAAACTGTAGAGAATAATTGTTGTGTGTTTTTTATTGATGGACTACTCCACTATTTATAGGGAGTCTAGCTCCTCTTCATATTATATTTTCCAATGTGGGACTAAATCCCTTATTAGTTCTCAACACTCCCCCTCAAGATGGGCGATAGATATTAATCATTCCCATCTTGTTACATAGCTTCGACAGACTTACTGAACTAAGACCCTTAGTCAGACAGTTTGCTACTTGTTCTTCTGAGCGAACATGTTCAATCTTCAGTATCCCTTGTTCCAGCTTTTCTTTGATGAAGAATTGATCGATCTCGATGTGCTTCGTTCTGTCGTGCTGAACTGGATTGTTAGCTATACTTATTGCAGCTTGACTATCGCTCAGAAGACGTAATGGTGCTCCCTTGTCCAGCTTTAACTCTGTCAGCAACGCTTTCACCCACAGCAACTCCGACACTCCTAAAGCCATTGCTCTGTATTCTGCTTCAGCTGTAGACCGTGCTACCACAGACTGTTTCTTGCTTCTCCATGAGACCAAGTTTCCTCCTACAAAGACACAATATCCCGTGGTAGACCTTCTATCGTCTATGCAGCTTGTCCAGTCTGTATCGCAGTATCCCTCGACTTCTAAACATCCATTCTTCTTGAACCATAGCCCTTTCCCCGATGTCCCTTTCAGATATCTCAAGATCTGAAACACTGCATCCATATGACCCGTTCTTGGATCATGCATGTAGCAACTTACTACACTCACCGCAAATGAGATATCAGGGCGAGTGTGTCCCAGATAAATCAATCTCCCTACAAGTCGTTGATATCTTTCACGATCAACTGGCTCTCCTGCTTCTGCTCCCAACTTGCACTTCTGGTCAATTGGAGTGACTGCTGCTTTGCATCCTAGCATCCCTGTCTCCTTCAGCAGATCTAGTGTGCATTTTCTCTGTGAGAGAACAATTCTTTGTTCGCGTTCACACACCTCGATACCTAGAAAGTAACTCATCGCTCCTAAATCCTTCACTTCAAACTCCTTCACGAGTTTTGACTTCAGTTTAGCGATCTCGGCTTCATCATTACCTGTGATTACTATATCATCCACGTATACAGCAAGTACAGTGGTGTGGCCTCTTGCATGCTAAAGAAAGACCGTATGATCTGCATTTTCTTGATGGTATCCCATGCTTGTAACAGCCTTTCTGAATCTGTCAAACCAGACTCGAGGAGATTGCTTGAGCCCATATAGCGACTTCTTTAGTTTGCACACTTTTCCATGCGACGTCCCTCCGTCTGATTCTGTAGCGTAGCACCCTGGCGGGAGTTCCATGTACACTTCTTCTTATAGATTCCCATGGAGAAAGGCATTCTTCACATCTAACTGGTATAGCTTCACATCTAACTGGTATAGCTTCCACTCATTTTTGCTACTGGAGCAAACGTCTCATCATAGTCGATGCCATATGATTGTGTGTATCCCTTTGCCACCAACCTCGCCTTGTATCGTTCTACCTTTCCTTCTGACATCTTCTTTACTGTGTACACCCATTTGCATCCCACAGTTTTCTTCCCTTTGGATAATGGAACCAGCTCCCACGTCTTATTTTTCTCCAGTGCCCCAAGTTCTTCCATCATTGCATCTTTCCACCTTGGATCTTTCTTTGCTTCCTGCCAACTTTTGGGCAACGAAGTAGAGTCTAATGATGCAATGAAGGCTCGATAATTCGAAAAAATGTTAGAATAAGACAGGTAGTTGGCAATATCATATTCATAATCATCAAAACGACTAGGAGCCTTACCCGTATTGATGCGAGAAGATCTCCTTAAGGGAGCAATAGGTGGTGGAGAGATCATACCATCAGAGTCAGAGAGATCCGCATCAGAATCAGATTGATTCTGTGCGGGGGCAACATCTTCAAGAGTTGGAGTAGGAGTGGATGAGGGACTTGGTACAGTAGGCACAGGACACGGTACAAGCATAGTACTGGACTTCTGCTGTCTCCTTCTGTAGACTTGGAGCTCCTTTTCCATTATCTGTTGCTCCCCCTGTTTAACATATGTATCTTCTTTATCTTCTGTATCGGAGTCACTGCTTTCTTCCCCTTTTGTCCAGTTTTCCATGACCAGGCATGGGACCGATCCGACCACCACAGATGGGTTTATTTTCTCCCCCTCACATCTAACACCCTCTGTGTTAGGTGTGTCACCAAACGCTGAATCGTCATCCGAACCATAATATGGTTCCAGTTCTCTGAATGTAACGTCCATGCTGACAAACATCTTTCGCTCAACTGGGAACCAACATGCGTATCCCTTCTGAGTTGTCATGTAGCCGACAAAGACATATTTAACCGCTCTAGGATCCAGTTTGCCAACTCCTGGCCTATTATCTTGGATAAAACATACACATCCAAATACTTTCGGTGGAACAGTGTACGTGGTCGCACCAGTAAGCATCTCCAATGGTGTCTTCCAGTCCAATACCTGAGATAGTATTCTGTTGATGAGGTAAGAGGCCGTTAACACCGCCTGCCGCCATAAGTGTTTCGGGACATTCATAGCCAGCATTATCGTCCGTGCGACCTCCAGCAGGTGTCTGTTCTTCCGTTCGGCCAAACCATTTTGTGCCGGTGTATAGGCACATGAAGTTTGGTGTAGTATTCCATGAGCGGATAAGTACTCAGCAACCTTCTTATTTGTATACTCCATCCCATTGTCAGACCGTAAGCACTTAATTTTAGTGCCATATTGTGTTTCTATCCGGCGATAAAAGTCTCAAAATGCCTTAAAGACGTCACTTTTATTCTTCATAAGGTAGACCCATGTTACGCGAGTATAACAATCAATAAAAGTGACGAACCATCGAAAACCATTAATCCCGGTTGTAGGACAAGGGCCCCATACGTTCGAATATATCATATCAAATGCAGCTGAACTTCGACTTTCTGAACTCACATACGTGCTTCTGCTATGTTTATCCAACTCACATGCATTACAAAATAACTTCTCTTTATTTGCCCTTTGGTATAAGGACGGATACATTCGACTAATAATTTTAAAAGAAGAATGACCGACACGCTGGTGGTGGAGTAGTAATTCATCTTCTACACTGCGTCGTGAATCTTCCGGTGGTGTGTCTGCTACCAAAGATGCCAATGCTTTGTCCAGTCCAGTTCTGTCCAAGTACCACAGCCCCTTATGCCATGTGCCAGTCCCTAGTCGTCGTCCTGTCCCCTTCTCCTGAAAAGTCACCGTAGGAATGTCAAAGGAAATAGTACAGTTCAGATCAAGAATAATGGCACTAATAGAAAGAAGATTGACAGGAAAAGACGGAACATGTAAGACATTGGTGAGAGTGAGAGAAGGGGTGCATGTGTAGTGCCCCGACCCGCAAGATGCCTTATGATGGATGGTTGGTTCGATGAAGCCTTGTTGGACTTGGGATTATATGAAGAATCGCTTGGAAGTCTATGCGATCGTGGCGGAAATCGTTCTATGAATGTGAGTAGTGTTGAACCCTTCAAAGATCCTTTAACTTCACGCTTAAAATAAGGATGGTGTCGATGTACTGACATCGGGATTGCAGGACTTGCAGTGGGGGCTTGCTACCGCCCACTGAAAGGACGCTGAAATCCCATAGTGCTGAAGTAGTAGCACGGTGTTTCGGAAACCTCCTATGGATTCGCACCCCATTTGGAGTTAGCCGTTCACCCGAAGATGATCCAAGATGGCGTGTCGCCAGTGACCTTCATATAGATAGGTCCAGTGCTAATGATGTCTTATGCAGGCAGAGTAAGTTATTACTCAAATACAGGGAAGGATGTCGGCTGTTGGTAAGAATCACCTGAACGGTGATATTCATATTGAATCATGATATTGTTCCTAACAATGTCTTGTGCAGGCAGAGTAAGTATTATAAATGTACAGGGATGGCTACACGACCGTGGGTAAGAATCACCAAAGGGTGATAACTGCATGCTTTAAAATTATGTTGGCTATGAGATTTGCATGCTTTACTTCTTGTCGGCTATAACATGAAATTGACCCTAAGGCAACGAGAAAGACCACTGTTAATAATGTGTTATAACATGATTACTTAGTGTTGTCTTCTTAGGTGAGTTGGGCCAGCACCGCTCGCCAGTACATTGATGATGTACTGACCCACGTTGTGGGCAATATTACAGGTGTTTGCTTGGGACAAATCCTGTGAATCAGTGCTTGGCATCGATGAATCGGATGGGTGTGCAGAAGCTCTTCTTTCAAGACGATGTCTTCTGCTATACGGGACATAATGTATGGAACAGTGGAACTCAGATGTACCAGTGAGATTGTAGCCAAATTGGCAAGTCATTGTAAAGAAGTCGTTATATTCATTTGTAGCCTAAAGGGCAAGTGTATACATTCAGTTGGCTAATCAAGAGTCTTGTAATCAATTGTAAACTCTGTATCCTGCTGCAAGTCTTGTAATCCATTTTGATTATCAATAAAGGGATACATTTCTTCATAAATTGTGTGACTTCAATTTATCTGCTTGGTTCCGCTGCCTTATCGATGCTTTCTGAGAATTACCAGGAACTGTAATGGTTTTGCCTTGTACAAGTGCAATCTAGACTTGTACGGCATCACGCCCAGTGGCTTGTTTTCGATCCTCCGGGATCGGGGCGTGACAGCATGCGACAGTGCCTTTACCCATGACAGGGCTGGAGTTACCATCAACAGTCTGAATGCTCTCCGGCGTCGGTAGGTGAGTATAGTCCTGGAACTCACCGCGGGACCCCGTGACATGGCGAGATGCCCCAGAGTCCATAATCCAACCTGGTTGGTGGACAGCTGCTGCAAGAGCACGCGCAGGAATACCAGTGCTGGTTTGGGTAAAGCAAGTAATGTGATCCCCCGAGGTAGATGACGCCCCATGACTGCCATCCGAACCCAGCTTCGTACTGCGTAACCTCTCGAGGAACTCTTTCTCAAGAGGGGTTAACTCAGCCAGGTGATGTTCGCCTTCTTCTTTCGCCAGATTTGCTTTATGGCCGCCAGAATAATTTTCCCGTCTTCCACCATAACCGCCTCTACCACCTCGACGTCCTCCTCGGCCCCGTCCACGATCACTCGACAGGGATTTTGGACAAAATCTGATGTAATGTCCTGAGTCACCACAGTTGTGGCAAACACCGACCACAGAGGGAGGCTGATTGAAGGCGGCAAGGGCAGACTTGTCAACAGTGGCTTGCTCCCCCTGGAAAGAGCCCTTGTTGGATATCAATTTCAATCGAGCCTCTTCTTGTGTCAAAGCAGCTATGGCCTCTTCCAAGGTTGGGAGCATGGGCTGTGCTAGGAGCACATTTCTCCGATGCTCAAACGCAGGGTGAAGACCCTTCAAGAACTTCATCATCTGTTGTCGCAAAATATAGTCCAAAAACTTTTGGAAATGTGTCGCAAATGCTGGTTCGACCTGCGCATCTTCCATCCCAAGAGGATCATAGTGATCCAGATCAGACCAGTATTTCTTCAACAGTGCGGCGTACTCAGAGATGGTACAGTCGTCCTGGGCCACCCTATCAAGTTTATCCTGCAGTTGGAAGACCCGTATAGGATTGCCGGAGCTGGAGTACATATCCTTCAAAGTCCGCCATATATCAGCAGCAGCCTCCATTGCCTCTACATTGCCCGACACCTGGTCGGTCAAGGAGGCTGTCAACCATCCAGCCACAACATTGTTGACAATTTTCCAAATAGAAAACTCCTTTGAGGAGGGATCATCGGGTGCCTTGGTTTGGCCATTGACGTAGCCAACCAAGCCTCGTCCCTTGAGCGTCCGCAGTGCCTGCCGTGACCATTTTAAGTAGTTGGACGTGCCTTCCAACTTCGTCTCCAGCTTGTCCAGCTTCCCCATTTTGTAGGGTGACGGATCCACATCAGTATGGATCACACGTGGGGTTGCCTCGGTTAATTTTTTTGATAAAATATCATCAACCAAGGCCTTCATCTCTTCTGCTGTCAGTTTACCACGGATCAAATCCATGGCGACTTCAACTTTGATTCGTCGTCGTCGGCTTCGTCGTCTTTGTCGGTTTCGTCGGCTTCGTCATCGTCGTCGGCTTCGTCGTCTTCGTCTTTATGTAAAGTCTCCAACAGAGACCTTACGAAAGCGCTGCTAACGTGGCCAACACTGGCACACGTATGTAGATCTTAATTTGCAGAACGAGAACGGAAAACAAATAAAGCATTTGTTGTTTCGGAGGACGTAATCTAGGAACAGAAGGTGCAAATAAAGTATTTGACAGCCATCCGTCTTCGAATTATTGTCCACATAATCGTGTTTACAAATTAGGGTTTGTGGGAGGGGCGTCGGGTTCAGCAAAGAGGGGGGGGCGGGCGTGGACAGCGGGGGGGGGGGGGGGGGCGGTGTGCAGGGGGGCGGCGGCGGTGGGCAGGGGGTGGACGTCGGGGCAGGGGTGGCGCGGTGGGGGGGGGAGCAGGGGGGGCGTCGGCCTGGGGGGGGGGGGCAGGGGGGCGTCGGCTTGGAGGGGGGGCGTTGGCTTGGGGGGGGTTGGCTTTGGACGGGTTGGAAATTTTTTATTTTTTTTGGGTTATGGCTTTGATACCATGTAGAGAATAATTGTTGTGTGTTTTTTATTGATGGACTACTCCACTACTTATAGGGAGTCTAGCTCCTCTTCATATTACATTTTCCAATGTGGGACTAAATCCCTTATTAGTTCTCAACACAAACAAACAACATTCTCATACCAAAACTATATGCCATGTGAAAGACAACAAAATCTAAGTACACATTTTCATACCAATACTTTTATAACAACATAATCTAACCTGTTACATTACACAACGACGTAGATATTACACAATCAAACAGTTGTTGCAAACCAAGCATTATATCCTTGTGAAAGAACCTACTATTCTTATTCTTCTACTGCTTATGAGATTAATTTGCAACACATTTTCATACCAACATGTCAAGCTTTTATGTCTACATTTAGTACTTCTTCAACTAAGATCACAGGATATGAAATCTCCTCAGAGTCGAGTTGCAAAGAGTTAACAAAAATTTACCTGTGAAGTCATTGTTCCAGAGATTTCAAGTAATCCTCCACTCTTTAGCTTCTTATTGGACTATAACTAATTTCCCCCTCAGACTCTCAAGCTCTTCGATCGGCAATTGAACGACTAGCCTCCTATTGCAATCGAGCCAAATCTATCTTGGAATAGTCTGCATAAAGTCATGCTCATAAATGAAGTAACAAGGAATTTGCAACAAATGGTAAAAATTGAAAATGAACCCGGTATAATTAGACTACTGACACCCTTATCAATATCATCTTGTTCATTGTCTGACTCGTTCGACTACCCCAACAATATCCTCTGCTTTGTTGAATCGAAAAATGTGTTTGGTGCATAAAAGTTTTCGTAATCAATGACGGAGGGGAACTTGCCAAAGTTGTGGGGATCGAAGAGGAAGACGGGGAGGAGGGAAAGGGGGTGGGCAGTGGTAAGAGCCTAGTGGTCATGGAGGCGGAGGTCGCAGCGGAACCAGAGGAGGGAGACGTGACGACAGGTGGCGAAGGGGTGGGGTGGGAGTGGCGAAGGGGGAGGTGGGGAAGCGGGGAGAGGAGTGGGGTTAGGGAGGAGTGATACGTCCCTTTCCAGTCCCAGTCCCAGTCCAGCTCAGTGTATCAGAAGAAGTATCACAGAGTATCAGGATATGGGATTCCAGAAGTATTAAAGAGGTCGCCAGCTCGAAGAATAAGAGAAATTGCAAACAACCACAGTTCAAGGAGCTTCCAGTGGTTATTCTCAAGCTTGAGGAGGAGATAGTTAGTTACAAATTAGTTAGGCAGTTAAGGCAGTTACATTCTTGTAATGACTTGAGTATAAATGAGCAGGAGAATGAGGAAAAAGTGAACTGTAACTTTTCTTCTCCATTTTTCTTCACGTCTTGAAATTTTCTCAATTCTTGGTCAATTGGGAAGAGGTCCTAACAATTTGGTATCAGAGCTACTCTATCTAGTCTTAGATGCCAATGGCAACAGAGCTCGAGCAGCCATGGCTCTAGGCACGAATCTCCCATGGATCAACCTCCCCTCCTATTTAGGAGGGAAGAATTCATACATTGGAAAGTATAATTCAGAACCATGGAACCAACCATGGCACCACCTCTAACATAGCTTAATGGAGGAGTAGGCTACGTCAAGAAGAGGGTTTGATTTTCCTCAATATGCACCAACCATGGCAGCACCTCCACCATCGTATATTCCAACCATGATAGCACCACCACCCTTGTCCTCGCCCAATTTGCAACAGTTTGGGTTGAACTCCATGGGGGTGGCTTCATCAATGTCCCAATTAGGGCATACATTTTGTTGAGAATCAATAAGGGGCTTTTAGTCCCACATCGGAATATGTTATATGTAGAGGAGCTAGACTCCCTATAAGTAGTGAAGTAGTCCATCAATAAAATCATCCAACAATTATTTTCTACATGGTATCAGAGCCATAACCCTCTCTCTCCACAATTTTTTTTTTCTCTCTCTTTCTCTTTAGTCGAACCCACCCCCACTCCCCCAAGCCGGTGGCAGCCAGCCCTCCCTCGCCTCCTTTCCCCAACCCTCTCCTGTAGCAGCCACGAAAACCCCACCGCTCCCCCTCCCTCCCGCTCCCTCACCCCGAGCCTCCACCCGACCCCCCCTGTAGCAGCCCCGACCCCCTAACAACCGCCCCCCCTGTTACGCAGAACCCCCCTATCCCGACCCCTCCCAGCCCCCCCTGTAGTTGCCCCTCTTCGACCCCACCTGCCGAACCCCCCCCCCCCCGACCAGAACACCCCGCACCCCTTCAGTAACGCCCCCCCCCTTTTCCAGGAACCCCCCGACCCTCCCTCCCCGAACCCCCCCCACCCCCAAACCCTAATCCTAATCCTAGTTTTTTTTATAGAAACCCTAAGCCTAGATCTAGCAGCCCCATCAAACCCTAACCCTAGCTGTTAAAAAAAAAAGGGGCATATTTTGAATAGAGACGGCTGTCAAATCTTTATTTGCACCAACTCTGTTCCGTGCTTACGCCGTTTGGAACTAACAAATGCTTTATTTGTTATTCCTTCTTCACATCAGGATCTATGCAGAGACTGATCATGTCTTCTCTGGTGACCTGACGTGTTCACTTTACATGCGCGCGCCGGTGCTGGCCAAGTTAGTAGCGCATTAGTAAAGTCTCTGACGTTGAAGTAGACGACGTCAACGACGAAGACGACGAAGACGGCGAAGATGACGATGTTGGGTCAGTTGCAGACTCCGACGACGACGAAGAAGACGACGAATTGAGTTCAAAGTTGCAGACGCCATGGATTCGATCAGTGGCAAACTGACGGCCGATGAGATGAAGGCCTTGGTTGATGATATCTTATCCAAGAGATTAACCGAGGTAACCCCACGTGTGATCCATACTGATGTGGATCCGTCGCCTTACAAAATGGGGAAGCTGGAGAAACTGGAGACGAAGTTGGAAGGAACTTCCAACTACTTGAAGTGGTCGCGGCAGGCAATGAGGACACTGAAGGGACGTGGCTTGGTTGGCTATGTCACTGGCAATGCCAAGGCGCCAGCCGATCACTCCACGAAGGAGTTTGCTGTGTGGGAGATTGTCAACAACGTCGTGGCTGGGTGGTTGACTGCCTCTTTAACCGACCAGGTATCGGGCAATGTCGAGGCTATGGAGGCTGCTGCTGATATATGGCAGACTCTCAAAGATATGTACTCCGGCTCCGGCAACCCTATGCGAGTCTTTCAACTGCAAGATGAACTTGATAGGGTGGCCCAAGACGACCGTACCATCTCTGAGTACGCGGCCCTGTTGAAGAAGTATTGGTCTGATCTGGATCATTATGATCCTCTTGGGATGGAAGATGCACAAGTCGAACCAGCCTTCGCAAAGTACTTTCAGACGTTCCTGGCTTATATTTCCCGGCAGCGTATGATGAAATTCCTGAAGGAACTACACCCTGTATTTGAGCAGCGACGGAATATCCTCCTTTCCCAACCCACGCTTCCGACCTTGGAAGAAGCTATCGCTGTCATGACACAGGAAGAAGCTCGACTGAAGTTGATGCCCAATAAGGGCTCCTCCCAGGGGGAGCCAGCCGCAGTTGAAAAGTCTGCCCTTGCTGCCTTCAATCAACCTCCATCTATGGGTGGTGTTTGTCACAATTGTGGTGACTCCGGACATTACATCCGATTTTGTCCAAAACCCTTGCGCAGTCAGTCTACTGATCGAGGACGGGGTCATGGAGGCCGACGTGGTGGTAGAGGAGGATATGCTGGTCGACGGGGCGGCCACAAAGCAAATCTGGCGGAAGAAGAAGGAGAGCATCACCTGGCTGAAATAACCCCGCTTGAGCGGGAGTTCCTTGAGAAGTTGCGTGGCACGAAGCTGGGTTCGGCCGACAGTCCTGGGGCATCTTCAAACTCGGGAGATCATTTCACTTGCTTTGCCCAAACCAGCACCGATGATTCTACACATGCTCTTGCATCTATCCATCAGCCAGGATGGATTATGGACTCTGGGGCATCTCGCCATGTCACGGGGTCCCGTGATGCGTTTCGGGAATATACTCCCCTACCATTGCCGGAGAGTATTCAGACCGCTGATGGTACATCCAACCCTGTAATGGGTAAAGGCACTGTCGCATGCACCCCTTCCATCACTCTAACCAATGTCCTTCATGCTCCATCTTTTCCTGTCAATCTTCTATCCATTAGTGCCATTATACTTGATCTTAACTGTACTGTTTCCTTTGACATTCCTCAGGTGACTTTTCAGGAGAAAGGGACAGGACGACGACTTGGGACTGGCACATGGCATAAGGGACTGTGGTATTTAGACAGGACTGGACTGGACAAAGCATTGGCATCCTTGGTAGCAGACGCATCACCAGACGCTTCCTGTCGCAGTGTTGAAGCCGACTTGCTACTCCACCACCAGCGTGTCGGTCATTCCTCTTTTCCGGTTATTGGTAGAATGTATCCGTCCTTATATCAAAGGGCTAATAAAGAGAAGTTATTTTGTAATGCTTGTGCTTTGGGAAAACATACCAGAAGCTCGTATGTGAGCACAGGGAATAGGAGTTCAGTTGCTTTTGACATGATACATTCAGACGTATGGGGCCCTTGTCCTACAACCGGGATTAACGGCTTTCGATGGTTCGTCACCTTTATTGATTGTTATACCCGTGTGACATGGGTCTACCTTCTGAAAAATAAAAGTGACGTCCTTGCGGCCTTTCAGGACTTTCATCGACGAGTGGAAACACAATATGGCGCTAAAATTAAGTGTTTCCGATCCGACAATGGGACGGAGTATACGAATAAGCGGGTTGCTGAGTATTTTTCAACTCATGGAATACTTCATCAAACTTCATGTGCTTATACTCCGGCTCAAAATGGTGTGACGGAACGAAAGAACAGACACTTGCTGGAAGTTGCACGGACGATGATGCTGGCTATGAATGTCCCGAAGCACTTATGGGGGCAGGCTATATTGACGGCCTCTTATCTTATCAACAGAATGCCATCTCAGGTATTGGACTGGAAGATACCATTGGAGATGCTTACTGGAGCCAATACATATACTGTTCTACCAAAAGTTTTTGGATGTGTATGCTTTGTCCAGGATAATCGGCCAGGCGTTGGCAAACTGGATCCTTGGGCAGTTAAATGTGTCTTTGTTGGTTACACGGCGACTCAAAAGGGTTATGCCTGTTGGAGTCCAGTCGAGCGGAAGATGTTTGTCAGCATGGACGTTACTTTCCGAGAACTCGAACCATACTATGGTTCGGATGAAGGTTCCGCATTTGGTGACACACCTAACACGGATGGTGTTCGATGTGAGGGGGAGATAATACACCCAAATGTGGTCGTCGGATCGGTTCCATGTCCGGTTGTAGAAAACTGGACGAAAGGGGGAGAGCACAGTGACTCAGATACATAAACTGAAGAAGAAGATCCATATGTTACGCAGGGGGAGCAGCAGACAAGGGAAAAGGAGCTCCAAGTCTACAGAAGGAGACAACAGAAGTCCAGTACTGTGCCTATGCCGTGCCCTGTGCCTACTGTACCAAGTCCCTCGTCTACTCCTGCCCCAACTCCTGAAGATGTTGCCCCCGCACTGAACCACTCGGATTCTGATGCTGATCTCTCTGACTCGGATGGTATGATCTTTCCACCACCTATTGCTCCCTTAAGGAGATCTTCTCGCGTCAATGCGGGTAAGGCTCCTGCTCGTTTTTATGATTACGAACATGACATTGCCAACTTCTTGTCTTATTCTAACATTTCTTCGAATTATCGAGCCTTCATTGCATCGTTAGACTCTACTTCGTTGCCCAAGTGTTGGCAGGAAGCAAAGAAAGATCCAAGGTGGAAAGCTGCAATGATGGAAGAACTTGGGGCACTGGAGAAAAATAAGACATGGGAGCTGGTTCCATTACCCAAAGGGAAGAAAGCTGTGGGATGCAAATGGGTGTACACAGTGAAAGAGACGCCAGAAGGAAAGGTTGAGCGATACAAGGCGAGGTTGGTTGCAAAAGGATTCACACAGTCATATGGCATAGACTATGATGAGACGTTTGCTCCAGTAGCAAAAATGAGCACCGTGAGAACTCTGGTCTCCATTGCAGCGAATTATGGGTGGAAGCTGTACCAGCTGGATGTGAAGAATGCCTTTCTTCATGGGGACCTGCAAGAAGAAGTATACATGGAGCTCCCGCCAGGATGCTACGCGACGGCATCAAACGGAGGGACATCGCAAGGAAAGGTGTGTAAACTGAAGAAATCGCTATACGGGCTCAAGCAATCTCCTCGAGCCTGGTTTGACAGATTCAGAAAGGCTGTTACAGGCATGGGATACCGTCAAACAAATGCAGATCATACGGTCTTCCTCCAGCATGTAAGAGGCCACATCACTATACTTGCTGTATATGTAGATGATATAGTGATCACAGGTGATGATGAAGTCGAGATCACTAAACTAAAGTCAAAACTCGCAAAGGAGTTTGAAGTGAAGGATTTAGGAGCGATGAGGTACTTTCTAGGTATCGAGGTGTGTGAAGGCGAACAAGAAATTGTTCTCTCACAGAGAAAGTACACACTAGATCTGCTGAAGGAGACAGGGATGCTGGGATGCAAAGCAGCGGTCACTCCAATTGACCAGAAGTGCAAGTTGGGAGCAGAAGCAGGAGAGCCCGTTGATCGTGAAAGATATCAACGACTTGTAGGGAGATTGATTTATCTGGGACACACTCGCCCTGATATCTCATTTGCGGTAAGTGTAGTGAGTCGCTACATGCATGATCCAAGAAAGGGTCATATGGACGCAGTATTTCAGATCTTGAGGTATCTGAAAGGAACGCCGGGAAAGGGACTATGGTTCAAGAAGAATGGACGCATAGAAGTTGAGGGATACTGTGATGCAGACTGGGCGAGCTGCATAGACGACAGAAGGTCTACCACGGGATACTGTGTTTTTGTAGGAGGAAATCTGGTCTCATGGAGAAGCAAGAAACAGCCAGTGGTAGCACGGTCGACAGCTGAAGCAGAATACAGGGCAATGGCTCTGGGAGTGTCAGAGTTGCTGTGGGTGAAAGCATTGCTGACAGAGTTGCAGCTGGATAAGGGAGCACCATTACGTCTTCTGAGCGATAGTCAAGCTGCAATAAGTATAGCTAACAATCCAGTTCAGCACGACAGAACGAAGCACATTGAGATTGATCGATTCTTCATCAAGGAGAAGCTGGAACAAGGGATACTGAAGATTGACCATGTCCGCTCAGAAGAACAAGTTGCAGACTGTCTGACTAAGGGTCTTAGTTCATTAAGTCTGTCAAAGTTATGTAACAAGATGGGGATGATCAATATCTATCGCCCATCTTGAGGGGGAGTGTTGAGAATCAATAAGGGACTTTTAGTCCCACATCGGAATATGTTATATGTAGAGGAGCTAGACTCCCTATAAGTAGTGAAGTAGTCCATCAATAAAATCATCCAACAATTATTTTCTACACATTTTTAGGGCAACAATGTCCTTTACCCAATCCTAACCAAACATGGGCTTATTGCCATCGTCAACAAACTCATGAACAACAGTTCCTGTACCAAACCCTAATTTTCTTGCACCAAATCCTAACATTCCTATTTCACCAATGGTCTCCAAACTAATGTATATGCGACCACAATTTGGGAACACACAACCACTGCCAATGGCCATAATTAGGTACAACTTACATTGAGGCTGAAACTGCCAAACTATGATGGGAAAATAGATGTGGAGGAGTGATTATTGAGGGTTAATCACTACTTCAATTACTATCGTGTTCCAGGGATGGATAGGGTTAAGGTTTGTTCAGTTCAATTGAAAGGGACATCTACTTATTGGTTTGATTGGATTATGAAAATCAGAGGGATTATGAGCTGGGAAGAGTTTTGTCAGACTATTAGGATGGAGTTTAAACAAACCTTCACAATTTACAGATTATATGATTGATCTCAAGTTGCTAAGACAAGAAAGTTCAGTTCGTGAGTATGGTCAATAGTTTCAAAAACTGTCAAAAAGGTGGAGGGAATCTCTAATAACTGTTGGGTCAACCAATACATTGGGGGATCGAAGGAAAATGTTACGTATTAAGGGTAATTATCTAATCCAGTTAGCCTACCTGCAGTAATGCAAGTGGCGAGATTACATATGCAAAGTTGTTAGCCATGAGAAAATCTTTTAAAGCCAACTCATATTTTGGAAGAAGCTCTAATGTTATAGGAACTATTCCTTCATAACATAATGAGTTCAACAGAAAGAATCCCACCAATAACTCAGGTGGAGAGCATCAGTAAATTACAGGAACAACAACTCCTACCATATCATCCACTGAGATCGTGGGAAGGAAAAATCTGGACCTTTGATTTTTGTGTGGCGAGAACTGGTTTAAGGGCCATAGGTGAAAAGGGAAGAGGTCGTTCATGTTAGTTTCTAATGAGGACATCGAGTATCAGGAACTCTCTGATACATGGGAGTAAAAACAAAGATTTCATTGGAACATAATCAGAGTTCATTTGCCATCTCCTTACCAGCATTATCAGGAGCTCTATATCATTCTATTATGAATTTGAGGAGGACATTTTAAAACAAACTTGGTTGATTCAGGATCTACACAAAATTTTATTGATACCAAGTTTAGTGAGAGAAAAATTGATGGTTTTTAAAAGAGAAAAATTGATGAGCAAATGCCTTATAGAGGAGTGGTAATAGCACATCCAATTTGTTGCAGTTGCCCATTACAGGATCTTATATTGTGTTAGGGACAAACTGGCTTAGTACATTGGGTGATATTGTTTGGAATTACCAAGATTTAACAATGAAATATGAAGTGCTAGGGTGACACATCAGTTCATAGGAGTTAGAGCTAATAGCAGTCAATTGCTTGAGCTTATGAACAGGGATTTAAGACAGAAACCTCAAGTTTTTATTATACAACTCTGCTCTGTATAAGTAAATAGGGGAACTAGAGGTAAAGACAACCCTGAGATAACCAAATTGCTATACAATTTGACACCTATTTGCAAAACCTACAGGGCTACCACCAAAAAGGAACTATGACCATCAAGTTTCCTTAATTCCAGGGGCTTCTCCAGTTTGTAGCAGGCCCTACAAACACCCATATATTCACAAGAATGAAATTGAAAGACAAGTCAAGAAAATGTTGGATACATGTATTATTAGGCCTAGTAAGAGTTTTTATTCTTCACCAGTTATATTAGTCAAGAATCAGATAGTAGTTGGAGGATGAATATTGATTATCGAGCTCTCAATCAAAACAACATCAAAAACAGGTTTCTAATTACTTTTATTGATGAACTTCTTGATGAGTTACATGGAGCTACAGTCTTCTTTAAACTGGACTTAAGGGCTGGGTATCATCAAGTTAGGATGGTTAAGGACATGTGCATAAGACACCTTTCAGGACCCATGAAGATCATTATGAATTTTTTGGCAATGCCCTTTGGTCTTACTAATGCACCATCCACTTTTCAAGCCATGATAAAGGTAGTATGCAAGGAATACTTGAGAAAGTTTATGCTACTATTTTTTTGATGATATATTAGTGTATAATAAATATCAGAAGGCCTGCCATGACTACTTGCAGAAGATTTTTCATAAATTGGAAGAAAATTAACTAAAATTAAGAAAAGCAAATGTTCTTTCGCCCAACATCATGTAGGATATTTACGACATGTCATATCAGATAAAGGGGTGGAGGTAGACGCACAGAGAATCAAAACAGTGATTAAATGGACCATACCCCATACTATCAAGGAGCTAAAAGGATTTATAGGACTAACAGGGTACTGCAGGAGGTTCATTAAAGGATATGGCACCATAGAAGGTCCTCTAACTGATGTCCTTAAAAAAGAATATTTTTAGTGGGGAAGTAAAGCACAAGAATCCTTTGAGAATTTAGGGACAACATTGACCAAACCCTAGTTCTTAGCATGGCAAACTTTCAGGAGGAGTTTATGTTGGGATGTGATGCTTCTATAGAGGGAATTGAAGCCGTCTTGAAGCAAAAAGGCAAACCTATAGCTTTCCTAAGTCAGGGACTTAAGGGAAGAACAAAAGCTCTTTCTACATATGAGAAGGAGATGTTGGCTATTCTACTAGAGTCAAAAAATAGAGCCAGTATTTGTAGGGAAGAATATTTCTCATCAAGACAGACCACAAGTCCTTAAAATATATGCTAGAACAAAAAGTTTATAAAGATGCTCAGTATAAGTGGGTGATTAAGTTACGTGGTTATAATTACACGATTGAATGTAAAAAGGGAAAGGAGAACAAACTGCAAGCATCTTAGCAAGAAAGGGAGAGGCAAATGTAGCTGGTATTACTTTGATAAATGGAGATTGGTTACATCAGTTCAATATTCAAATGAATCAATCTGAATACTATCAAGCTCAGAAGGCAAAGTGGGAGCATGGACAATTAGATGCAAATAAATAAGCTATGAATACAAGAACAGGTGGTTGATAGACCCTCACTCTATGTTTGCTACTACCATGTTGAAAGAGCATAGTGATATGCTGAGTGCATGATATTCAGGAACCTTGAAAACTTTGCACATGCAGGAGAAGTTATGTTATTGGAAATTTCTCAAAGAAATAAGAAACGCAAATATTCTCCCTGCATGGTTACTGTATCCCCAACCTATTCTTGAGGGGCTTTGGGAGGATATCTCTATGGATTTTATAGAGGGACTACCAAATAGCCATCATAAGACTAGTATATTGGTAGTAGTTAACTATATTCATTTATTTTTATTGAATCACCCATATGCAACAGATGTGGTAACGCAAGTCTCTATAGAAGGGGTTTCAAGCTGCATGGTATGCCAAAATCCATTGTAACTGACAGGTACGCTATCTTTACCAGCCAATTCTGGAAGGAATTTTTCAAGTTGCAAGGAACTCAACTCAACTACCGCACTGTTTATTACCCCCAGACTGATGGTCAAACTGAAGTGACCAATAGATACATTGAAGGGTAGATGAGATGCTTTTTGCGGCCATATAGACCTAGGGAGTGGAGTAAGTATTTGCAATTGGCTGAATATTAGTTTAACACCAATTAGCAATCTTCTACCAAGATCACTCCATTTGAAGTTGTCCATGGGAGATCACCTCCAAATTTACTTACATATATACCAGAAGTTGCACGGGACATGAAAGTTGTTGAAGCAATAGCCTTAAGAGATAATGCAGTAAAATTGTTGAAGGACAACTAGATTTTAGCCCATAGTAGGATGCAAAGTTTGGCTGATGTACATAGGACAAAAATAAAGTTTGTTGTTGGAGACTTATTTGAAGTTGTAACCATATAAACACATTTCAGTAGCTCATAGGAGGCCCAAAAGCTTTCTCCTGAGTATTTTGGACCTTACCATGTGCTAGCAAGGGTGGGAGCAGTTGCTTATAAGTTAGCCTTGCTAACGAACTTTCCTTCTCAGTCCTAGTCCAGCTCAGTATATCATAGGAAGTGTCGGAGAGTATCAGGATACATGATTCCAGAAGTATCAGAGAGGTGGCCAGCTCGAAGTATCAAAGAGATTGCCATCTACCAGAGTTCTAGGAGCTATCAGTGGTTGTTTCAAGCTCAAGGAGGAGACAGTTACTTACAAATTAGATAGACAATTAGGGTAGTTACATTCTTGTAATGACCTGAGTATAAATAAGTAGGATAATGAGGAAAAAGTCAGTGAATTGTAACTCTTCTTCTCCATTTTTTTTTTCATGTCTTGTAATTTTCTCAATAATTAAATCAATAAAAACCCTAGTTACATTTCTTCCCCAATTGTTTGTTTGTTCTTTTATTTTACAATTCATGGCTACTTATGTGTAGCCGGGAAAATATTTGGCAACAAAGTATATTTGCATTGATCAAAGTGTTTTTGCATTGTTAAAAATATTATTTTGCAATGAACTTATCGTTGCTTATTAATATCTAGGCTTAGGCAATGGATATTTGGCAACACGGAAAAGCTTTGTTGCAAAAATGTGTATATAGCAACGAAGCTAAAATTTGCTGTGAAATATTAACTTTTAGCAACAAATTTCTTGCGTTTCTAAAAAATTCGTTGTTATATAGGATATTTCTTGTATTGCCATCTAGTGGCCACCCACCCACTCTCTCTCTCTCTCTCTCTCTCTCTCTCTCTCTCTCTCTCTTCTATATATCTCTCTCTTCCTCCCTCCCTTCACTATTTTCACTCCCCTCACCAATGTAGCCCTCATCTTTTCTACTTTTTTCTTGGAGTTGCCCTAGAAGTGAACCCTAATCTTGGAACTGGCCTTGAGGCTGTGGTTGTGGTTTGTAGACCCACCTAAGAGTAGTAGTAAAAGACCTAGAGCTAGGAAAAATCGATTTAGAGGCAAGTTCTCTACTATTTTCCTAATATTTGTGATGAGTTTTATGGATTGACATTGGTTTTGGTTGTGGTCATGATTTTGGGATTGATTTAGGGATAAATCGTAGGATTCTAGAGATAAATCCATGATTGGATATTGATATCGAGGATATGATCTCAAATATATGTTTCTAAAAGTTTTAGGAACTTTAGCCTAGGTTACCTTAGCTCTGAGACTGAGAATCGATTTGTTGTTTTGGTGAAGTTTGGACACAGAAAAATTGTTTCCTGAGCTGTTTTGCATTGTATTAGTACAGACAATATACCAATGGAAAATCATACATTACAATAATGCCGTTGAGCCGCTATGATAGGAGATGTTTCTGTCAGACCATAACCATTTTGCACCTTCACGCCAATATCCTGCAAGCATAATATTAAGTACAACTACAACACCTTATCATTGCTTGGGAAATTAGCTAAAATATTCCATAAGATTCTTACCTCAAAAGAAAGTTGTCGATATGCATTAGTAGACACCCACCACCACTTATACCAGCCATCAATGTGCCACACAAAGCTCAGTATTTTATTCAAATAACAACATTGCTTAAAGAAACTGATTTATCTTAGAAATTACGTATGAAATAAAAGAGAGAATCCATATTCAAAATAACTTACCCTTACCTCTGATATTTCTATTGCAGAATAAATTTTCTCATAATCTAGCTTCACTAAGTCATATAATAGCCACAAGATTGTAGCAATGTTTCTTCCTAGAAGCCAGCCAACCAGGACAACAACAAATAGTTGTTTATTCTCTTATTCTATTAGGACTCTTCCCTTCTTCACCAGAGCAAGGCATTCCAGGCAATAAGGAAGTCAGGAAGCTAATCTGATTTGTAGTCAGCACAAACTAGTAACTTTTAGGTGATTTTGTATCAAATAAATTCAGCAGTGACATCCAAATTTGTATTTCTTAAATACAATGCAATGTAAAACAAGATAATTTTGATCTTTAATTTTTTTTTATTGCATGGATCATAGTTGTACAATTAATCATCCCCATGCACGAAAATGACACATCATTGAGTTAGCCTGCATGACTAACTAATTCAAGCCAATGAACAAAAAAATTCTAGTAAAAAGGGTCTAACATCTTGGTTTATATTGGATACCACCAATAAAGATAAAGTCAAAGGGGTCTAGTGTTGAAGTACATAACCAAGCAAAATCTGGCTATGTATATCTTGGCTTATATTCGATACAGGTAGGAAAGGTCAGAGGGGGTTAGTGTTGAATTAAGTACACAAGCAAAGTAACATCATTCATTACAAATATACTATGTATCATGAGACATGATACTTAAACATAAAAACTTTATTCCAAATTATGTTACCAATCACATTAAATTTTAAATCTCATGATTGGTTAATAGGTCAGGATACTAGTACCTAGCAAGAGACGTATCTTTTGAAATAGGTATTGTGAACGTTTACTCATACATGGGCAATTATAAGAGATTTGAAGTAATATAAGAACTACCCACATGTGAGATCAAATATCCCTAAACCAATCAACATACTTCTTTTTTTTTCTTTCTGAAAGACGATTGAGCCAAAAGTTAACAACTGTATAATTTATCTGCATATATAATAAGGAATAGCAAGATTCACACCAAATTCCAAATGCATTCCGACCTCAATCCATACCAAATTCCAAACTTTTTAATTCAGCTATATTCAACACAACAAATAATAGTCATTTATTAAGCTAAATAGCCATTCAATTGAGCAATCAAATGCTAATAGGAGTAACGTTTGGAATTTGATTTTTTAAAATATCATACAACACTTGTTCATATAAAGCTTTGGAGAAGGGCTATCAGCTCCTCATCCTCCAGAAGATCAAATATCCCGTGCTCCTCGCCGTCCCCAGAATCGCTAGAACCACTAGCAGGAGGAAGAAGACAAGTAGTTTCGTCCTCGAGGAGTTCCGAGAGATTGGGGAGGGCTATCAGCTCCTCATCCTCCAGAAAATCAAATATCTCGTCCTCAGAATCGCAGACAACAACACCGCCACAACCAATAGGACGAGGAAGAAGACCAGTAGCTTCGTCCTCGAGTCCTGACGACGAGAGAGTGGGAAGGGCAAAATCAGATATCTCGTCAACAACACCACCACAACCACCACTAGTAAGAGGAAGAAGACTAGTTTCGTCCTCCTCGATTCCTCCTGACAAAGTGGGGGTGGGAAAAGCATCTGGCGCTGCTGTAGCAGCAGCAGCATCAACAAAGACATGGGCTTTCTGGGACATGACAGAGGCAGCGGCATTGCGGTTGGCCATAAGTAGCTCTAGCTCGAGCTGGGACTTGTTGAGTGCAGCAAGCTCGTTTGCGAGCTCTTCCCACCCCATTCTCTCCAACCTGGTATAGTCCAACTCCACACCACGACCACCACCGGCGGCACTAGTGCCGAGAAGTAGACCATGGACAAGAGAAGGCCGTCCTGCGGCGAAGATGGTGCCGGCTTCGTTGACGGAGATGATTGCGGTATCGGAACCGCAAAGCACGTCGAGTTCGGCAGCTTTCTTGAAGAGTCCCTTCCTCCTCTTGGAGAAGGTGACTCTTCTTTTGGGCTTGTCGACGATCCTAGTGATCGCGATCTTCTGCTTCCCCTTCCCACCCACCATGGTGTTCGACACAATGTCTGCTGCTTTGCTTGATCGATCGACAGGAGAAGAAGAGAACGTGTGAGAGAGAGAGAGAGAGAGAGAGAGAGAGAGAGAGAGAGAGTAATGATCAAGAATGAGAAGAAAAAAGGATTTGAAGGAAAGTTGAAATAGGAATTAGGAAATAATTTGAATGAAATAGGCCAGCCGGATATGACCGTTAGCAGGGGACTGGCGGTGGGTTTCCCGCCACTTCTCTCCCCCGCCATTGACCAACTTGACCGCGGCCGCGGTGAGTGAAGATGTAGAGAGAGTCAGGGGATCCGAATCAAATCCCAAAGATTTTTCTCTCCCAAATTCAAAGATTTCTCTCTCTCTCTCTCTCTCCCTCCCTCCCTCCCTCCCCTTCTCTACATTAAATTGAAGGGGGCTTTTTTTGGAAGAATTTCTACCAATCAGATATTTAAGTTGACCCATTTATTTAAAACCTAGATTGTATTTATAAGGCTACTAATTAATCTCATGATCTAATTACTTCACCAACTCTTCATCCATCTCTACTAATTAATCTCATGATCTAATTATCTTCTTCTTCTTCTTTTTTTAAAAGAAAATGGTGGATTTTGCTATGAGAAGATCAAGGAGGAGAGGGGAGCAAAAATATATTTTCTTTGACCAATAAATATTACACCTGTTCATATTAACCTAAAGTCCGGTTAACCAACCTAGTCGGTTAGGTCCAACAAACCAAAATGGTTCCTTCGTGATTTATAAATAATTCTACAAGTTCGTTACGGTTTGTAATTTTCTCCTCATTTAAGAGACATGACCAATTCAATTTAATCGACTATTATACATGCTTTTATTAATTTTTCTACATCCCGATATGGATCATGTATTATTATATACAAATGGACTTTTCTTGATGAATTGGAGTTTTGCCAAAACCAACCAAAAAATCAAGTACATAGAAAAAATGACTACCTTCTTCTTAATTTAGAAACAAAATCTAAAACTCAAAAATATAAAAATATATTGTAGAAATGATTGTCACTAGTTTAGCTAAAATTGGATTGAAATTAGAAGCAATAAAGGAAAAGAAAAGGACCACCTTTGATGGTTTTGAAACAAAGCTATTATCTTCATCTAGAAAACAAACTGAAGATAAAATTGGAATGGATGAAAAGACATATCATAAACTTACAAAATAGGGATAGAGGAGATCATAAAATAAAAAAAAAAATTATAAAAAAGTTCATAGAGATTAATTTCAAATATATATGATTTGATTTTTGTTTCGATTCCAAAATTTTAAAATTGAACTCAATCAAAATCGAAGCTCGAACCATACTGTAGAAAACCGAACATAATCCCTATTTCGGCACGGTTGGGTTTTTATTTATGTCACGACCCGCACCCTGATTAGGGGCACGAGTATGTGGTTACATCCAGCCTACGCCGCAGAATCGGCGGTAGAACGCTGTATAGGTCGTCTATAAATACTACAACTAGACAAAATATAAGGGTACATGTCATCTCCGCACGGAGGTATAATATGGCATAACTCAATCACAAGACAAACTAGGATAGATAGCACGAAATGGAAATATGATAGAAAGAAAACTGGAAATGAGTTCAAGATCCAACACAAGCTCAGAGATATAAACACATCACAGAAACTCAAAATATAATATAAAAACTACAGTCTGAAAATACTAGCTGGATCGCAGTCCAGGTAAACCTATCTAACAGTCTAAACATGGGCTATATCATCTATGGGATCCAGGGGTAATGTCTCATCAAACTCTATCCTGGCCATACCCGTAAAAGTTAGAGCAATCAGCTAACATGTCCTCTGTAAACATCAACGGTTATCCTGTCAGGAAAATGAATAAGTACAAACACTAACAGCAGTTCCATATGAATTGACAAATTCTATAAGAGACAATCATAATGAAATACAAGACAAAATCAACAAAAATATATAACAGGATGTGAGTACTGAATATCATAACATGGTGAGAAAAGTACTGAATGTAGAACTGAGTAGGATATATGATATATAAAAGTAAACATAAAAGGTGCCATGAATTATTAGTGCGTTATGTGATCGGCTTGGGAATCAGGATCAGGCTGTTCCATCTGACCGGCTATAAACAAGTGTACAACGGAGCAGGATCAGGCCGGCCACCATAGAAAGCTATGAATAAGTAGGGTCAGGCTTTACCCGTCGTGAGGCGAGGGTATAGCTATGAACAAGTAACAAGTACAAGTACAAGTGTGAAGAACAAGAAGGGATTTGATCATACAACCACTAATAATTCCCCATCCCCGAATAGTATAATGGATCCGGACATGACACGTCATTATATGGGACTCAATAGCAGGAGGCCAGCCCACTCCCAAGTCCATGTCTATACAAGTACAGGTAACAAGTCGAGTAATGTACCAATATACCAAGTAATCCAGGAACAACATCTCATGACAGGATCCGACGTATACTAGTCCGTGAACCATCGTATCTGGAAATCGAGTAAGACACTACAACTGAATCGGATATAGCAGATATCAAGACAATAAAAACTATTAGTGAATGTACTCGCCTGCGGTCCTGAGCTGTCAAATAGGGTCGATGCTCAGAGTGATGCCACAGACCTAAAGATAAGATATATATATAAGCTAATTAGGGGTTCAACAGTGTTAGGCAGGATTATATAGTATAAGCTATGTAATCTAGGTCAATCTCAGTCCAACTAAGTCAAACTAGGTCACACTGAGTCACACTAGGTCAAATTAGGTCATAAAAAGTCAAACCAAGTCAAACTAGGTCAAACTGGATCAAAGGTTGACTTATAGTTGACTTTTGATCAACTGGTCAACTCTAGGTCAAACTAGGCTAATGTTGATTTGACTTTTGGTCAACTGGTCAACTCTGGTCAAGTTCTAAACATTTCTAGGCCAAGTGTTGATTGATAGTTGACTTTTGGTCAAAGCAGTCAAACTTGGTCAACCGAGGTCAAAACTAGCCTATGCATACTATTCCTAATATTTATCTACCAAGATACCATATATCTTGGTCAAACAGGATCAACTCTAATTTAAGAATTAAAATAAGTTGTACCTCATTATTCGTACATCGAAACATACGACATGCAAATCGAGATAAGATAATCAACGGTAAGGTTAATAATCTTATCACAGTGATCCACATGATCATCTTACCAATTTTAGCGATGTGAGATCACTGGAATCGACTGATCTCAATTTCGTTGTACTAATTCCGAAATACAAACTTAATAAGAATTAATTATAATAAAAGGTAATACACAGAGAAAATATCTACAAATATTATCGGATGATGAAACAAACATCACCAACGTGTCCAGAATGGTCAAATCAGCTAGGATAGCCTATCCATAAGTCCAATTTGGACACAGGAACAAAAAGATAATTTTGGGTTAAAACGGTGTCCGTGTCGGACCCGCTTTGCATCGAAAAATATACAAGAATACTAGTCCACTAAACCTAACAAATTATATGTCCACGAATCCAGAATGACGATACGAACCAAACGGTATATCCAGAATTGGATTCCGTTGACCCGATCTCAAATTGGTCCGTTGACCAGGACATTAAAATTCTAATTTGCACGGAAAAGCGTGACGGAGCCAATGTCCTCAAAAATTAGCAAATTATATGTCAACGAGTTCAGAATGACGATACGAACTCAACTGTATATCCAGAATTAGATTTCGATGAACCGACGTGAAAAAGTTCCTTTGACCCGAACTGTAGGACCCGATTTGCACCGAAATGCGTGTCAGGGTCCACGTCCTCCAAATCTAACAAACTTTATATAAAAACGTTCCAGAACGACGCCACGAGTCTACTGGTGGTGTCAGAAATTGAATCCGGAGACCCGGGTTCAAAAATAGAATTTAACAAGTTGGAAATTACCAATTCGGACGGTCAACTTTGACGTCAAATTCAACCAACCAAACATGCTCACAATGAAACGAAACTTAAGGGATAGGAAGAGGGTTATACCAGCTGCGCATAGGAACCAGTGGCACGCCAGACGGAGTTACGATGGAGGAGATACAAACCGACGAAGTTGGCTCCATAAAACTGTCCAAAAATTACCCAATTTAAAGCGTCAACTTGGTGGCCGGTTTTGATGTATCAAGCGATAAAATTAACGGACAAAACTTGAGGGGAGGGAAGAGATATATACCGAGATTGAGACGGAGCAAAGAGTTCGCCGATCCAACAGTCGAATTTCCCAAAAAATGTGTGCGAAGTCGCTGCGACATGGCGCACATTCTGAATTTCGTTCGCACGCGCGTCGACGGGATTCCGTGAAAAACGCACGTATCGACTGTTTTGCTCGTCGGGGAGATCGGGGACACACCCTGGGGTGGTCGCCCAGGTGCGCCCGGCCAAAGGGGCTCGTCGGCGGCGACGGCGACCGCGACGGCGTACGGTTGGCCGGCAATGGCTGCTGCCGCGCGCGCTACTGCCGCTGACTGTGCTGCACTGCTGCTGCCAGCTGCGGTGGTCGTGGCTGCGGCGACGGGGCGACGACTGCACGACGACGGCGGTGGTGGTCGTGGCCGGTCGGGCAATGGTGGAAGAGGTGGTGGTGATGAAGTGGTGTGGTGATGGTGGTGGTGATGAAGTGGTGTGGTGATGGTGGTTCGGCTGATGATGGGGCTAGAGAAGTGAAGAATGGAGGAGGAGGTTGAGAAGTGAAAAAGAAAAATGAGGAGAGGATCGGCCAAGTATGGGGCTGTCGGCCAAAATAGAGGGGGCTGTTGAAAAATAATGAGAGAGGGAGAGAGAAATATATGTGTGTGTGTTATTAAAGGAAAGAGAGAGAGAAATATTAATGAAAGAGAGAGAGAAAGTGGAGAAAGAGAGGGGTGTGGGGATTTCTTAGGGCCGGCCATGAATTTGAGGGTGTGGGAGTGAGTGCCATGTAGGAGTGGGTGGTTGGGATGAGTTGGAATTGAGTCAAAGGCTAGGATTAAATGGGGATTAGGTTATTCTCTGGGGATTTAATTAAAGGGGGGGGGGGGGCACTACCAAAATAAGTCATATCAGCGATGAAATTAGCGACGCCAACGTAAAACATCGCTAATATTTCTGGAATTAGCGACGACAATAGTAAACGTCACAATACGTCGTTGATAGCGACAAATAGCGACATATTGCGACTACCTTTAGTGTAATAAAAACCAACGTCGTTGATATGTCAGAAAATGTCGCTAGTTTTATTAGTTCAAAGACGTTTAGCGTCGCAAAGCTTATGGCGTCGCAGAATATTAGAAATATATCGACTCGTATTTACAGACGTCGCTAACTTGCTGCTAATAGGGTTCCTCAGTTCGATTTTTTCATTTCTCCCTCTCACCAAATATTTTGTTCCCGTCCCTCTTCCCCCGACCTCGACGACAGCCCGACCCCCTTCCCTCCGACACTGCTCAAACCCCTTTCCTCCGCCTCCGGTCGACGCCCCTCCTCCTCTTCCTCCACCGCGAGCCCCTTCTCCTCCTCCACCGCGAGATCCTCCTCCTCCATCACCGAACTTGTCCTCCTCCTCCTCCTCCACCACCGCGAGATCCTCTAAAGGTAAACCCTAACCCTAATTGAGGTGTTTTTCGTGTCCAAAATGGACACGGAGACACATTACGACCATGTGTTCACTGATACACTGTGTTCGTGAGGTTTTGGACACTTTGTGTCCATTTGTTGGACACGTGGACACCCCCAAGCATGCATATATATGTATTTCACCTCTGTACACTTAATCCCTTACTTACACTTATGTATTTTCTTATTAATTTGGATTTGCATATTGGGTTTGGGTTTCGATATAGTGTTTGATACATTGTTTCACCTTGCAACATTCCTACACTTAGAGACGTTTAGTACACAACTAATTATTTTATCCTATTTCGCAAGTGTACTTTTAGGTAATCTAGGTATATTAGTTTACCAATATCCCCAATGGCCGAAGATTTTCAGGATCGCTGCATTGCAAAAAAATGATAGCAACACCTACTTGGAAAATAACAAACCACTATGCAAGAATCAAAACAAAAAGAAAATAGTATTTTATGGTGACTTTGTCACCAGAAAAATTCCAGTATATATTAATTGATTAATACAAGATGAATTACAATATTTGTTGGATCATTTATCTCAAGATCCAATACTCAAAAATCCCAAGAAGAAGAAGAAGAAAAGAATAAAATGACATCGCTCAACACCCTATGACAACTCCATGAATAAAGTAGACGATCCTCCATACAAGTCTTCCTTCATCTATTGTCTTAAAGTGTGAGTTCTACAGTATGGTTCTCTTTGTAGAATTGGTAGGCTATCTCCTTGAATCTCCTCAATGAAAACACATAGATGATATTCCCTTATCCTTCATAAATAGGCCAAGAAAACATAATTAGGATATGAAAACCCTTATTAGCACAGCCCAATCATGGTCATCCAAATCCAAATTAATACGAAAATACACATATGTATTTCACCTTGCATTGCATTGGCTTGGCTTGATTTGGTTGGAGGCAGCAAGGTTTGTTGTTGGAATATAGCAGTAGCATTTGGTAGCAGGGACTTGTATCTTATTTTAGACAACAAGGGTTTCCTATTTTTACAGGTAACATGGCAACATGTGTAAGAGAACATATAGGTGTGTGTTTGTGTTTGAAAGGGAGTGTCACAAGAGTAAGGCGTGAGTATGTGTTAGTATTTTGAGCTGTGAGAGTGTTTGTTCTATTGAGGTTAGTACCAACTGGAAAGTTAGGTTAAAAGAACCTAGGAACTATGGTGTGGTTGTATACATCATGTATATGTATGTATGTGCTAGTGGGAAAAAGATGGAGGGTTAACTAGTACCAGGTATTTGGAGAGGGGAGAGTTTAGACTAGTATATAGCAGTACACTAGGGACAGGGTTAGGCTTGAGATGGGAGAGGATGAACCATTGTGTATATTTAAGTAGGTGTCAAAGGGTTTGTGGATGTGTCTAAGAGCAAGGAGTAACAGTTAGAGTATAGAGCAGTTGAGAGAAGGATATATAGAGGGGGAACCATGATGTACATACTTGTCTACCTACTGTCTTTTTAGTATCTATTTCAATGTTTAGGATATGTCATGTTTAGGATATGTCATGCTTAATACAAATTTCTGCTCCTCCTATTTCAAACCTCATGTTGCTACGAATAGAACGAGGGCTCCGAGAAACGACGACGGATATCAAGAATTTAATGATGGAATACTGAAAGTATTCAATGCTTCCGGAAAGCCTTCGGGGAAAATGAAGAAGAGATATTTGAATGACGAAGAACTAAGGGCTGCTCAGTTGTATGTATTACTCAATTGCGACGAGGATGAAGTGGAGAAGCTAGAGGGGTAAGTAAGGAATGATGAGTTTACGTCATCTCAATGTAATAGTATAAGCTAATATTATTGTACTAATTGGTGGTTGCTTCGTTGTTTTCCAGCACATATAATGATGAGTTGAGGCTGGTTATACCCTACCTAACAGACGAAGCATTAGAACAAGAAATGAGACGTCATTTTCCTTCTTGGTTGAGCGAATATGTAAGTAGTTCGGTAACTACTGGCCTCTTCTAATGCAACTGCGCAATAAATAACTTATTATCTCTTCTTTGATATTCAGGTCGATCGTCTAATTTCACCCGAGATTGAATTAATTAGAACTCTTGCCAAGGGACCAATTACTTTTGTTAAAATATGGCCAAGTTACTGTGTCAATGGATTTTGGTTCAAGTCAAAAAATGCTCCGATCAGAGACAGATTCATGGATCTTGATTCCACGAAAAATAGTTGTTTGTGTATCAAGTCTTCGAACTACAAAGACGTCGATCCAGAAAATAATTTCTTTGGCATCTTGCGAGAGATTGTGGAGTTGTCATATAATAATGACAGAGAACCTGCAAAGATCGTGTTGTTCAAGTATGAATGGTTCGATCCGATTGAAAATCAAGGCTGGAAAATTGATAAGCATGGTCTTGTGGATATAAACTACAAGCGTAGATATCAAGGCTATGAACCGTTTGTCCTAGCAACTCAGGCTCAGCTCGTGTACTTCACAGCTTATCCGAGACGGGGAGCAACGAAGTCTGACTGGTGGGCAGTATGCAAGACTAAAGCTAGAGATACTTTTGATGTTGACGAAAAAGCTTACCAGGAGGACGAGCTACCTCTTGTAACCAATATTGTCGATGTGGACTCTACGGAAGTTACGCATTACACGGCACATAATGTAGAAGATGTAGAATTATCTGAAGAGGAAGACGAAGCCGACGAAGGCGAAGATGAAAGTGAAGATAAGGAGGAAGAGGAAGATGAGGTCGAGGAAGACGAACAAGATGATTATTCTGAAGATGATTGAGAGAGATATTGTCACTTCCCGTTCCCAGAATACGTGTTTATTTAATAGTTACCATGTATTATTCTGTATTTAAATTTCTGTAAATTTATGTTAGTTAATTAATCTGCTCTTTAAATTTTCATGTTAATTTATTTCCTGCAACTTTATTTCTGCACTTTATTTCCTGCTTTTATTCCTGCATTTATTTTCGGCTTTTACCTCTTTGCTTTGCTTGCGGGTTGGCCTTGGATGAACCCATTGGATCCGGCCCAATACTCCCACCTACCACCACCCCTTCATTTAAAGCCCCAAACCATTTCTCTCTCTTCATTACTTCTTCCCATTTCACTTCTTCTTCCCCATAACTCTCCCACCAACCTAGAAGAGATAGGCAAGTGCCAACTTGCTTCTTGATGGATCCCCATTTTTATTGTTCCATCATCTTCCTCATTTGATTCTAAGTCTCTTTAGTACTTAGCATTTTCAATTTCCATGGCTTCTTTGTTGTAGATCTAAGTTTGATATATTTTCGGATTTCTTAGGTTTTGATCTAGTAAACTTTGTTATCTTCAAGTTTCGATGGTTCCACGTTGTAGAGAATTTCGTTCTACCCAATTTTGACCTATGAAAGTCCATATTTGGACTTGGAATGAAGGATTTATGGAGCTTGGAAGCAATGGCTTCCATTGCTTCCATGGTTCTGTTCTAAGAGAATTTGGAGAAGAAGAACAGTCCCAGCCGCATCAAATCTTCATTCCTCAAGCGCATGGAAATCTTTATTCCCACAGCCGCATCAAATCTTCATTCCTCAGCGCATGGAAATCACTTCCCGGCGCATGATTTATTTATTTCCCAATCACTTCTCACAGCCAGGGCGCATGAGTTATTTATTTCCCAATCACTTCCCACAGCTAAGGCGCATGATCTATTTATTTTCCAATCACTTCCCACAGCCAAGGCGCATGATCTATTTATTTCCCAATCACTTCCCACAGCCAAGGCGCATGAATCTATTTATTTCCCAATCACTTTCTACAGCCAAGGCGCATGAATCTATTTATTTCCCAATCACTTCCCACAGCCAAGGCGCATGATCTATTTATTTCCCAATCACTTCCCACAGCCAAGGCGCATGAATCTATTTATTTCCCAATCGCTTCCCACAGCCAAGGCGCATGAATCTATTTATTTCCCAATCGCTTCCCACAGCCAAGGCGCATGAATCTATTTATTTCCCAATCACTTCCCACAGCCAAGGCGCATGAGTTATTTATTTCCCAATCCTTTCCCTCAGGCGCATGAGTTTATTTATTTCTCAACCCTTTTCCTCAGATGCATGATATTATTTATTTCCCAATCTTATTTCACAGCGCATGATATTTATTTCCCACAGCCGCATTCCTCAGGCGCATGGATTATTTATTTTCACAGCGCATGAGTTTAATTATTTTCCAATCATTTCCCTCAGGCGCATGATATTATTTATTTCCCAACCTTTCCCACAGCGCATGAGATTCTCTATTTCCCAAACATTCCCCACAGTGCATGAGATTTATTTATTCCCCAATCATTTCCCACAGTGCATGAGATTTATTTATTCCCCAATCATTTCCTACAGCGCATGAGATTCTTTATTTCCCAAACATTATTTATTTTCCAATGTTTATTTTCCGAATTTGGCATTAATTAACATTGATTGTTATCTTGATTAATTATTGATCATGCGTTCCTAGATGGAACTAAGAGACTGGCTAGTCGTCTTATTGAAATGAATGAATGAGACACGTTCATATTAAGTATGAACTACTATAATCGATTGGCCGATCCCGAATATTGACATACAGGCACACATGCAGGCTTCAATTTATTTATTTATTTATTTTACTATAAAAGAAGCATGTGTATTTTATGGTCAAGGCATGATTGTTCCGTGGTTAGTTTGGATTGTTGCATTACGCTATGTAAGACCTACAACCTAACCGCACGGGCATCGTTGTAGAGTTGTGCATATCGTACCCTGTACGAAAGTACTCATTCCGAATGACCATGATCCACGGCATGGGATTTCACTCAACGTAGAGACTATTAAGTTAAATAAAAATAATGATTGCATGGAGAGAATGGATTTCCGAGTTCTTACATGGCAGCCCTCTTTGGGACTATTAGTGCCCAACAGGCCGGCTGGTTCCCACAGATACTGCAAATCTGCCACACGGACAGGGAGCGGTATCTGCTTATATTATTGTATATTGTATATTGATGACGGGCGTCCCGCTGGGACTCGTCTAATTCATGATTGGCGCAATTGATTGATTGGATAGACTAGCCTTGCTTGTCCATAGTAAGAACTGAGAAATCCTTATTGCATAATTCTAGGATAACTTGGGACTCACAGTAGTAAGCCGTAGGAGTTGGATGGCCGCTCAAGTTGATTTGTTTGTGTACTGTACCTACTCTGTTAACTAACTGAGATGATCGGAGCATCATGACATGACGGGCCAACTTCTGTCCTTGTTTGGTTGGGAGGTTGGTTCGAAGTGTCGTGATGTCACGTGAATCCCAGTAGCGAGCAGAGATCTATTATTATATTCTCTTATTTACTGGTTTAATGCCTCATATCGTGCTTCCTTACGGTACTTGCTATTAGAGGTCTAACCTCTCTGGTTTTGCATGACCAGATTTAGAGCCGGTTCCCGAGGACTCCGCTTACTTCCACCTCCAAGATGGTCAATACTAGAGGGATGATCGCAGGAGGACTCGAGTGGGTTTCTTACTTCCCCGCTCGTTTTGTTATTTACCTTATACTTTGCCGTTTGGCACCGACATGTTAGTCGGATTGTCTTGTACTTACTTTTACATAATTGTAACTAAAGTCAGACTGCAGCTGATAACAATTGTGTATATTTTTGCTACATCAGATCTGGCTATGTTTTGTAAAGCCAGATATCAAGAACATTTTGACAGAGCGTTTGGGACGCCTTACTGCTTTATCTTACATGTTCTCTATTACTGTTTCTTGTTCGAATGATTGAGACAATAGATGTGAAGTGACCATAGTGAGACCTTTATGTAGTATGCACCCCCTCGTTTGGTTAGACAGCATTGATCGTATTATACGGTATTCATCTACCCGTAATACGTAGCTGGCTGAGTCATTCCCCCGCTCTCCAGTATTCTGGTTCTGGGGCGTGACAAGGTTTTAGTGGTGGCCCATGCAGGTCTGATTTCAGACTTGTGGGATGTTTTAATTTATAGAATGTCTCAATCACACATGTTTCCCCTTGATCTCCTGATTCGTATTCTCGATTCTAGCTTGACATTCTGGTATCCTTTGACTTCATTGATCTTCCCTGTCCGACCGTTTGATTATTCTCTTGTCCCTTTTCTTAGGGGCACCTCGTCCGCATCTGTCAGGATTGGGCAACAACAACAAGGGCAACATGGGCAACCTGACCAGGTTGGTCAGCAACAAGAGCCAGTACAACCTCAAGAGGCTATTCAAGAAGAGGTGATAGTGGAACCAGCAGTTGGACCGCAGTATCCGGAGGTTCCAACACCACCAATAGTTCCACCTACCCCAGTGGAAGTGGACACACCAGCCCTTCTGGAGATCATGAGAGGGATGATGGCTACTCAGCAACATCAGATGTTAGCCCAGCAGCGCATGCATGCTCAGTTACAAGAGCAGAATGTACTACTTAACCAAGGATTGCAGACAGCTTTGGAAAGAGGGGCAAGGCCAGATTCAGGAGCATCAGCCAGGTTTTGCAAGTACAACCCCCGTCGTTTCGAGGGCACGGAAGATGCCATTTCAGCAGATGCATGGCTTAAGGATATGGAGGCTATTCTGACAGCAGCTAAGGTGCCAGCAGAAGAACGTGTGGATCTAGTAAAGCTGTTACTTCAAGATCTCGCACGTGATTGGTGGGAATCAGAGGAGGTAGGCATCAGATGTCCTGTGGCTTGGGATAATTTTACAGCAAGATTCAAGACAAAGTACTATGGAGTTGTGGCGCAGTTTGAGCTACAACAGAAGTTTATCAATCTTAGACAGGCTGGCAAGACTGTAGATGCTTATGCAGCAGAGTTCTGCAGATTGAGTAGGTTCGCCCCAGAGATGGTAGCAACAGAGAGCCAGAGGGCTATGAGGTTCCAGCAAGGGTTTCATCTTGAGCTCTTGCAATTGATAGAGGGGCACAATTACCAGACTTTTGATGAAGTATTGACGGCAACTCGAAGGCATGAGATAACCATTCAGAGGCTTGCGGCAAGGACTGGGGGTCAGAAGAGATCCCACGGTCAGATTGAAGGAGGAGGGGGAGCAGCTCCCCGAACAACAGCACCGTCTCCTGGCATTCGCATTCACGATGTGGCAATGCGAGGGCCAGCACCACCAAGGCAGCAGCAACAACAGCAGAGGAAGAACCAGCAACCCCCAGCGGGCTGCACTTATTGCGGGAAGATAGGGCACACTAGAGATGTGTGTCGGACATTGAACGGGCTGTGTCTGATATGTGGAAATCCAGATCATCGGATTACCACATGTCCCATGAATTCGAGGTCAGGAGGACCAGTACAACAGTTTCCTGCTCTGCCAGCACCAGGGGCAGGACAGTATCGAGGACCAGCGGTAGCAGTGAGACCGTTGGCCCAGCGTCTGTTCATGATGCAGGCTCAGATGTTTCGGCAGCAGGGACCGCCGATGCAACAACACCAGCATAGACCACCCCAGCATCACCAAGGCAGGGGCCAGCGGCAGCACCAGGCTAGGCCGCAGCATGGGAACCAGCAAGGAGGTCGAGGGCAGGCATTCACTCTGTCCTTGGAAGAGGCATTAGCATCGGGGGATGTTGTGGCAGGTAACATTCTCGTCGCCTCATATCCCGCAGTAGCATTGTTTGATTCGGGAGCATCCCATTCATTTATATCTGCACAATTTGCAACACGGCTAGGAATGGAGTTCGAGACATTGCCAGGGAGGTTGAATATACTCACTGGTAATGGGCTCGTAGGAGTTAGTAGAGTTATTCTAGCGTGTAGCGTTGTAGTTTGCGGGCATTCCTTACCCGCCCGGTTGATAGAATTTCCTGTTAGAAATTTCGACGTTATCTTAGGCATGGACTGGCTGAAAGACAGTCATGCGACAATAGATTGTCGTAGAGGGAGTGTATCCTTTGACATTCCAGGCATGAAGAGGTTCACCTTAGTCAGATCAGTGGCAACTCAACAAGAGCAGGGAGTAGTGACGGTAATGGAAGAAGTTCAGATCCCGAAGGTAGTTGAAGAATTTCTAGACGTATTTCCTGAAGAACTTCCAGGTCTACCACCAGTTAGAGATATTGAGTTCAGTATAGAATTGGCACCTGGAACTAAACCGATATCAGATCGGGTTTACAGAATGGCGGATTCAGAGCAGGCCAAGGTATATCAGCACATAGAGGAACTGAAGGAGAAGAAGTTCATCCAAGCTAGCGTGTCACCATGGGCAGCACCAGTGGTACTTGTGGGGAAGAAGGATGGATCATCCAGATTGTGCATTGATTACAGGAAGCTTAACGCAGCAACAGTGAAGAACAAGTACCCACTACCCAGGATCGACGACTTGTTTGATCAGTTGAGCAAAGCTAGAGTTTTCTCCAAGATAGATCTTCGTTCAGGGTATCATCAAGTGAGGGTTCGGAAGGAAGACATTCCCAAGACAGCATTCAGGTCGAAGTATGGGCATTATGAATTCTTAGTAATGCCGTTTGGTTTGACCAATGCTCCAGCAATATTTATGGATTTGATGAACCGTATCTTTATGCCATACTTAGATCAGTTTGTCGTTGTGTTTCTTGACGACATTCTCGTATACTCTGCTAGTGAAGAGGAGCATGAAGACCACCTCAGGAAAGTGTTACAGGTTCTGAGAGAGAACCAGTTGTATGCCAAGCTCAGCAAGTGTGAGTTCTGGACGAATCACATTTTATTTTTGGGTCATATCATATCAGGAGCTGGAGTAGCAGTAGATCCCAAGAAGGTAGAAGCAGTAGAGAGTTGGCCAGTACCCAAGACCGTAGCAGATGTGCGGAGTTTCTTGGGATTGGCAGGATATTACAGAAGGTTTGTATCAGACTTTGCAAGGCTTTCAGCACCCATGACTCGCTTGACACGGAAGGACGTGTCATTCATCTGGTCGGCAGAATGCCAGGCATCATTTGAGAGTCTGAAGCAGAAGTTGATATCAGCGCCTATTCTTACATTACCAGTTGGACCCGAAGGTTTTACCGTTTATTGTGATGCGTCGGGTAAAGGACTTGGATGTGTCCTCATGCAGCATGGGAAGGTGATAGCGTATGCATCTAGGCAGCTTCGAGACCACGAGAAGAATTACCCAACTCATGATTTGGAGTTGGCGGCAGTAGTATTCGCTTTGAAGCTATGGAGGCATTACTTATATGGTGACCGAGTGGAGATGTACACGGACCACAAAAGTCTGAAGTACATCTTTACTCAGAAGGAACTGAACATGAGGCAGAGAAGATGGTTGGAGTTGATCAAAGATTACGACGTGGAGCTTCAGTATCATCCAGGCAAGGCTAATGTGGTAGCAGATGCTCTCAGCAGGAGAGACGGCGCATTTATGTTAACAACACAGAGACATATCTTAGAAGATCTTCAGGAGATGGGCATCGAGGTTATACTTCCTAGTGATGTAGGAGTTCTGGCGAGTCTACAAGTTCAATCCGACTTGGTAGATAGGATCAAGGCAGCTCAGGCACAAGACCCAAGGATTCAGAAGCTTAGGGAAGAATGTGAGTCAGGACTCAGAAAGGAGATGCAAATTCATGAAGATGATACCCTTAGGTTTGGGACACGCCTATGTGTGCCTAGTAGAGATATCAGACAGGAGGTTATGGCAGAAGCTCACAGTTCTCAGTACTCTGTACACCCTGGAGGGACCAAGATGTACCAAGATATCAAGCAGCACTTCTGGTGGAACGGGATGAAGAGGGAGATAGCTATATTCGTTTCCCATTGCTTGGTATGTCAGCAAGTGAAGGCAGAGCAGCAGAGGCCAGCTGGATTATTGCAACCGCTTCCTATCCCGGAATGGAAGTGGGAGCATATTACAATGGACTTTGTGACCGGTTTACCGAGATCCCCAAGTGGTAAGGATGCTATTTGGGTAATCGTAGATCGGCTTACGAAGGTGGCACATTTTCTTCCTTTTAGAGTAGGTCAATCTACGGAGAAGTTGGCAGAATTATATATGCAGCAGATAGTCAGACAGCATGGGATCCCAGTCAGTATTGTGTCAGACAGAGATACCCGTTTTACATCACATTTTTGGAAGAGCTTACATCATAGCTTGGGTACCAAGTTAAGATTTAGCACGGCTTACCATCCACAGACGGATGGGCAATTAGAAAGAACAATTCAGACTTTGGAAGACATGTTGCGAGCTTGCACTCTAGATTTTGGAGGATCTTGGAAGAGCCACCTGCACTTAGTCGAGTTCTCGTACAATAACAGTTATCAAGCAAGTATCCAGATGGCGTCATTTGAAGCACTATATGGTAAGAAGTATAGGTCGCCACTAGCGTGGGACGATATTGGGGAGAGAAAGATGCTAGGCCCAGAATTGATTGTTCAGACGGTTGAAGTGGTTAAAGGAATTAGAGAGCGACTTCGAGTTGCGCAGGATCGGCATCGTCATTGGGCAGACCAGCATCGTAGGCCGTTAGAGTTTTCTGTTGGGGACCACGTATTCTTGCGGATCTCACCTACCCGTGGGGTCATTAGATTTGGCATTCGCGGGAAGTTGAGTCCTCGATACGTGGGCCCATTTGTTATTCTTGATCGGGTAGGCGATGTTGCTTATCGTTTATCCCTTCCACCTTCGTTACGAGAGGTGCATGATGTGTTTCATATATCTCAATTGCGAAGGTATGTATCAGACCCAAGCCATGTCCTTGATCATTCTGAGCTGGTTGTTGGTACCAACCTGTCTTACGAGGAACAGCCTGTGTCTATTTTGGAACGAAGAGAGAAGGTACTCAAGAACCGAACAATTAACCTTGTCCGGGTTGCTTGGGGTCATCACTCTTTGGGGGAGTCGACGTGGGAACGTGAGGATGATATCCGATCACGGTATCCGCACCTGTTTGACTCACAAGGTATATCTCTTTCTGTATACCTTGATTGTCTTAACCCCTCATGCTTGTCACGTTGTAAGTAGAATTGCTTGGTGTCGTAGAATGTTCAGCATGGATATGTTTCTACTGTTAATATTGTAGAATGATTGCTTACTCTAATTGATCGTACTTAGATTAGTTTAGCTTCGATGTTTCTATCATGCTTAGATCTGGAATTCCGAGGACGGAATTTTTCTAAGGAGGGTAGAGATGTCACTTTCCGTTCCCAGAATACGTGTTTATTTAATAGTTACCATGTATTATTCTGTATTTAAATTTCTGTAAATTTATGTTAGTTAATTAATCTGCTCTTTAAATTTTTATGTTAATTTATTTCCTGCAACTTTATTTCTGCACTTTATTTCCTGCTTTTATTCCTGCATTTATTTTCGGCTTTTACCTCTTTGCTTTGCTTGCGGGTTGGCCTTGGATGAACCCATTGGATCCGGCCCAATACTCCCACCTACCACCACCCCTTCATTTAAAGCCCCAAACCATTTCTCTCTCTTCATTACTTCTTCCCATTTCACTTCTTCTTTCCCATAACTCTCCCACCAACCTAGAAGAGATAGGCAAGTGCCAACTTGCTTCTTGATGGATCCCCATTTTTATTGTTCCATCATCTTCCTCATTTGATTCTAAGTCTCTTTAGTACTTAGCATTTTCAATTTCCATGGCTTCTTTGTTGTAGATCTAAGTTGATATATTTTCGGATTTCTTAGGTTTTGATCTAGTAAACTTTGTTATCTTCAAGTTTCGATGGTTCCACGTTGTAGAGAATTTCGTTCTACCCAATTTTGACCTATGAAAGTCCATATTTGGGCTTGGAATGAAGGATTTATGGAGCTTGGAAGCAATGGCTTCCATTGCTTCCATGGTTCTGTTCTCAGAGAATTTGGAGAAGAAGAACAGTCCCAGCCGCATCAAATCTTCATTCCTCAAGCGCATGGAAATCTTTATTCCCACAGCCGCATCAAATCTTCATTCCTCAGCGCATGGAAATCACTTCCCGGCGCATGATTTATTTATTTTCCAATCACTTCTCACAGCCAAGGCGCATGAGTTATTTATTTCCCAATCACTTCCCACAGCTAAGGCGCATGATCTATTTATTTTCCAATCACTTCCCACAGCCAAGGCGCATGATCTATTTATTTTCCAATCACTTTCCACAGCCAAGGCGCATGAATCTATTTATTTCCCAATCACTTTCCACAGCCAAGGCGCATGAATCTATTTATTTCCCAATCACTTCCCACAGCCAAGGCGCATGATCTATTTATTTCCCAATCACTTCCCACAGCCAAGGCGCATGAATCTATTTATTTCCCAATCGCTTCCCACAGCCAAGACGCATGAATCTATTTATTTCCCAATCGCTTCCCACAGCCAAGGTGCATGAATCTATTTATTTCCCAATCACTTCCCACAGCCAAGGCGCATGAGTTATTTATTTCTCAATCCTTTCCCTCAGGCGCATGAGTTTATTTATTTCTCAACCCTTTCCCTCAGACGCATGATATTATTTATTTCCCAATCTTATTTCACAGCGCATGATATTTATTTCCCACAGCCGCATTCCTCAGGCGCATGGATTATTTATTTTCACAGCGCATGAGTTTAATTATTTTCCAATCATTTCCCTCAGGCGCATGATATTATTTATTTTCCAACCTTTCCCACAGCGCATGAGATTCTCTATTTCCTAAACATTTCCCACAGTGCATGAGATTTATTTATTCCCCAATCATTTTCCACAGTGCATGAGATTTATTTATTCCCCAATCATTTCCTACAGCGCATGAGATTCTTATTTCCCAAACATTATTTATTTTCCAATGTTTATTTTCCGAATTTGGCATTAATTAACATTGATTGTTATCTTGATTAATTATTGATCATGCGTTCCTAGATGGAACTAAGAGACTGGCTAGTCGTCTTATTGAAATGAATGAATGAGACACGTTCATATTAAGTATGAACTACTATAATCGATTGGCCGATCCCGAATATTGACATACAGGCACACATGCAGGCTTCAATTTATTTATTTATTTATTTTACTATAAAAGAAGCATGTGTATTTTATGGTCAAGGCATGATTGTTCTGTGGTTAGTTTGGATTGTTGCATTACGCTATGTAAGACCTACAACCTAACCGCACGGGCATCGTTGTAGAGTTGTGCATATCGTACCCTGTACGAAAGTACTCATTCCGAATGACCATGATCCACGGCATGGGATTTCACTCAACGTAGAGACTATTAAGTTAAATAAAAATAATGATTGCATGGAGAGAATGGATTTCCGAGTTCTTACATGGCAGCCCTCTTTGGGACTATTAGTGCCCAACAGGCCGGCTGGTTCCCACAGATACTGCAAATCTGCCACACGGACAGGGAGCGGTATCTGCTTATATTATTGTATATTGTATATTGATGACGGGCGTCCCGCTGGGACTCGTCTAATTCATGATTGGCGCAATTGATTGATTGGATAGACTAGCCTTGCTTGTCTATAGTAAGAACTGAGAAATCCTTATTGCATAATTCTAGGATAACTTGGGACTCACAGTAGTAAGCCGTAGGAGTTGGATGGCCGCTCAAGTTGATTTGTTTGTGTACTGTACCTACTCTGTTAACTAACTGAGATGATCGGAGCATCATGACATGACGGGCCAACTTCTGTCCTTGTTTGGTTGGGAGGTTGGTTCGAAGTGTCGTGATGTCACGTGAATCCCAGTAGCGAGCAGAGATCTATTATTATATTCTCTTATTTACTGGTTTAATGCCTCATATCGTGCTTCCTTACGGTACTTGCTATTAGAGGTCTAACCTCTCTGGTTTTGCATGACCAGATTTAGAGCCGGTTCCCGAGGACTCCGCTTACTTCCACCTCCAAGATGGTCAATACTAGAGGGATGATCGCAGGAGGACTCGAGTGGGTTTCTTACTTCCCCGCTCGTTTGTTATTTACCTTATACTTTGCCGTTTGGCACCGACATGTTAGTCGGATTGTCTTGTACTTACTTTTACATAATTGTAACTAAAGTCAGACTGCAGCTGATAACAATTGTGTATATTTTTGCTACATCAGATCTGGCTATGTTTTGTAAAGCCAGATATCAAGAACATTTTGACAGAGCGTTTGGGACGCCTTACTGCTTTATCTTACATGTTCTCTATTACTGTTTCTTGTTCGAATGATTGAGACAATAGATGTGAAGTGACCATAGTGAGACCTTTATGTAGTATGCACCCCCTCGTCTGGTTAGACATCATTGATCGTATTATACGGTATTCATCTACCCGTAATACGTAGCTGGCTGAGTCATTCCCCCGCTCTCCAGTATTCTGGTTCTGGGGCGTGACAGATATACTTATTTGAACTTAGATGTTTCTTCTAGAATATATTATCTGGACTTAGATGTTTATTATAGAATGTATCATCATATGTTGTCTTGGTTATTATCTTGTCTTTGTTGTACTTTCATATTTCTAGTCTCTATTATTTGTTGTACTTTTATATTTCTAGTATCTATTATTTGTTGTATTATCATATGTTGTTATCAGGTATGGCAGGTCGTCGCAGATCGTTCCGAGGGGGACGACGAGGTCATGATCCTCCGGTACTTCCTACATGTACTGCTAGAGGACGGAGTTTTCTTTCGGTACCTCCTACTGGTACCGGCTCTGGATCCTCGTCGTCGATTACTCCTCCATATCGGACAGTAGATGGGCCTGCTGGGACGATATCACGTGGCATATCTCCTGGGACGAGTAGTTCTAGGCCTGTTGAGAGTGCTCGCCCGTCTAGCATTCCTGCTGCTGATATGACGATGGAGACGGAATGAGCAGATGGTGGAGGCTGCGCCGACGGCCGAGGAGGACGCGCCGACGGTCGACCAACATCATGCAGATGATACGTGCGCACCTCCGGAGGAGAGGAGGACGGAGATCTGGGCCGACGGTACAAAGTAGGTGTTTTGGTTTATAATTTTTTTCTATTTTTATCATAAATTAACTTTTCCGTCGTCTGGTATGTCTTTCTCTTTTAGAATATTATTTTAATACAAAATCGATAAATTATTACTAAGATATTATATTTAATTACAGGTAAGGAAGGTCGGTAACGTCGAAATGGTGACCGTCTTCCTGGCCACCTATCGGAAGGGCGAAGGCCTTATTGACGAGAAGGCCGGGCAGACCTATGTAAGTATTACAATACGTTATCTTAATTTAATACTTCGTGTCAATTTTAATATAACTTAGTAAATATGATGCAAATAAATATTCATGTAGTTAGTAATAATAAGTACATTAATTAGAAATTAGAATTATAGAGTATTATCCATACTTTCTAGGCCGAGTATCAGAGGCTACGGGAACAGGCGGCTGCTAGTGCACCTAATACAAGAGAGGCCGGTACTTCCTCGCAGCCCACTCAAGCTCCGTCGATGGACGAGCTGTGGATGACCGCCGCTGGTGGACTCCATAGGGGTACGTACTACGGTACGGGATCCTATGGCGCCCTAGTTGCGACCCAGTCCTCTAAGGCATCTCCTGCTGGTGTGCATGGTCCACAGCCGTCCCAGGAGTCTGTCCGAGTCCACCAGATGATGGAGTCTCTCCGTGACGACCTGCTACGACGGATCGAGGAGCAGTCTCAGCACCCTACGGACGATCCTGTGCTGCTAGCACGATTGGATACGCTCGACCGCGGCATTATGGAGCTCATGGAGACGACTGAGAGGACAGAGCGCAACGTTGGAGGGTTAGAGCGCACGGTGACAGAGCTGCAGACAGGACAGGTGTCCATGGCCGAGAGGCTGAGATTGGTGCAGGATTCGATGGTCCAGAGCAGTGATAGAATGTTATCTACCATGGATTCATACCACCAGCGACTTACAGCGGTGGAGCATGCTGGTCCTCCGGGTGCGCCTTCATTGTCGTCGACTTCGCCGCCTCCACCGCCTTCTTCTTCGACACCGACTCCACCGACGTCACTGCCTGCTCCATCGGTATCGATTTCACTTGAGAAGTATGAGTTGTTCTTATCCCTTCGTCGCGATGGTTGTCACGACCCGTACCCAGTTTTCGGACACGAGCTCGTGAGCAAGCCAGCTACGTATCGAACGGACTCCAGCCCGGCTCAAGTACGTATAAGCTGTCAAGGTCATGGGTATCATGTCTAATCTAAACTATATCTTAATCCACAAGAATCATATAAAACAAGAATGAACAAGTATGGGTCATGGTCTGCAGTCCATTAGCATATTGTTCGATTAGACTCCAAGAATGATAGGAGACTATAAAGTAAAGCTGATAAGCAGAATATATCATAAAAGCACGATAAAGATAGTAAAGCAATAACACTAACAAAATACCTGAATCATGCAGATGGAGTCAACTACCACATACTCAGCTAACTAACTCCGTGCAATCAGCTACCTGAAGAGATCATCAGGTCCTCAGAGGACTAGCAAGATACATAAAACATGCCTACTAATATGACAGTAAATAACAGGTGTGGAGAATAAGAACACTGCAAGAAAAACATCTAAGGACGACGAGTCATGAGAAAATGTAATACTAGACTTGGCTACCAATCAATCGATTAACCTCTATAGCTTGTAGTACAATGCAAGATACTCCCAATCTATAGTAGATTTTGACTGTAATACAATGCAAGATAATCCCAGTCAAGATCAACCAATTCTAGTATCGATCTCCTCTCCTAAAGGATACAAAGTCAAGTAGACCCCTATAAATTGTAGTACAATGCAAGATACTCCCAATTTATAGTATCGCAAGTCAAGTCAATCAATCAATCATATATGCTATAGGTCGTAGTACAATGTAAGATACTCCCAATCTATGGCATGTCTTAAGTCAAGTCAATCAAGTGATATCAAGGTAGAAGAATCGGCTATAGGTCGTAGTACAATGTAAGATACTCCCAAGCTATAGTATGTCTCAACCGTAGTACAATGTAAGATACTCCCAGTCGAGAATGGTCAAGGACAGATATAAAACTGACAACACAATCACGAGAAAAGAGTGACACAAAGAGACCAATATTCTAGCAATGTCAAACATCCTATACGTGCACGTAATCTAGAACAAATAAAGCAATCCAGGACGAATCAATCACAATACGGAATCATGTGACAATATGAAAAGGACTACAATAAGGAAAGAGAAACCATGTAAATACTGTATATGTTCGGCAAGGTATACTTGCCTGAAAGTTGCACGGAGAACCAACAACGTATCGCCAATCACAAGTCAGAAAGTCCAAGTCATCACAACTGTCTCCGAAAGCTGAAATAAACGTTACCAATATTTTCAGAATAGTCAAATTAGCTAGAATTGCATGTCCTTAAGTCCAATTCTGGACACAGGGGCAAAACGATAATTTCGGGCAAAAATGATGTCCGCCGTTGGACCCGCTTTGCACTAAGAAGCGTGCCAGAGTCAATGGTCTCTAAAGTCGTCAAATTATATATCTACGGATCCAGTTTTTTGATACGAACCCAACCGTATGTCCAGAGTTGGATTCCGGCGGACCGTGCACAAAATCACCCATTGAGTCGGACCGTGGGGCCCGCAAAACGGCAATTTTGCCAACTGTCTCAGAATCGAACCAAACTTGGCATGCAGGACCAGAAAAATGATACGGTCTTAATGTCGTAAGTTTTGTCTCGATCTGACGAGCGTGCACAAAGTAATTGAGAAATTTGCACAGAGGCCGATACGGAGAATTTCGACGGATACGCATCAAATTCGTCGCGCACACGCGACCAATTTGAATTCCGTCAAAGCCCACACGACCACGAAGCCATTACGCAGCTTTTGATACTTTCAGTTCGTGACCACGTTGCCCGAAATGGCGGGACGCACGTCGTATCGAGGGTTTTCAATATTTTAAAACAGGTTTTTCTTGATTTTTATCCATAAATAATTTCCAGTATAATACATCAAAAATAATTCTACGAAAAGGAGTTTGATCTCGTATAGGTTTTCTACAGGTATGTTTAGATGGATTTTCAAAAAGGGTATTGGGTTAACGAGGATTCATTAGTGAACAGGGGTACATCAACTACTTTAATGTCCTGTTTTAAACAGGATTTCGCTCGACTTTGAGTCGAATTATTGATCAATCCAGCACATGAGAATTAAACCTATTTGAAGGAATTCTAAGGGGTATATATGGGCTACATAACAGTACAAGCGGCTCGGAAATGGCGAAGCGTGGTGGCGGGGAAGTCGTCGCAAACTCGTGTACCCCGTTCACTGCTGCTGCTCTGTTCTTGTGTTGGTGCGCGCTGTCCGCTCAGACTTTGATGGCCGACGGCGCGACCCTGTGGCGCGCGCATGGAGGGGTCGTCGAGACGTCATGGTGGGGCGCGGCGTTCGTTTAGGGGATTAGGGTTTTCCTTTGTGTCGAGTTGTTCATCTCGATTTGCTTCTCTATGTATACATTCTGTATACAGGAAGGTCGGGCTTTCAATAGCTCTGCTGTTGGAAAAACCCAGTGTGGGCTGGGCTGAAGGGTAGGCTAGGGTCTTGTGGGCCTCGGGCTGAGCTCACCAATATTTGTTTTTCCTTCCTTTTCTTTTTCTATTTCTTTTTCCCTTTTTGTTTAGCAATTAATCCTATATGTATAATATTCATATATACATGTACACTTATATGTATACGTATTTTCACATAAACTTATATATACACGTATACATTCACATATATACCTATTTATATATACATAAACATACGCACATATAAATATATATATTTATAATAAATACACATAAACTCATAGTAGTATACATTATACATACACCTGTATAGTAAGATAATATAATAATAATAAATAATAATAATAATAATAATAATAATAATAATAATAATATCATAACAATAATAATAACAATAATGAATAATAATAATAATAATATAATAATAAATAATAATAATAATAATAATAATAATAATGATAATAATAATAACGAAAATCAACAAACCAATGATGGTGTATATACCATTATGCCCCGTCCAATAATCCCAAAAATGTGCAAGGACCTACTTATAAAATATTATTGAATATCCACTAATAACGATATTCATAATATTCAATTAACGAATATTCAGAAAATATTCAATAGATCATTAGAACGAAATACAACACAATCATACCAAAATACACCAACACGAATGTCGTTGGACGTAGAGTATGACTACATGGGCTTGGGCTTGTTTTGGATCAATCTGGACTAGTTCGGTGCAACCGGGTTCCCTAAAACTCAATAATATAAATAATAATAAATAATCCTCGGTAAGGGTTACGTCGCAACTTGGCCTGGTTTTCCTAGTTAGGACATCACTATGGCTCGGCCTTTCCTATCAGGGCTAATACACTAGTCAAAGCACGCCACTGCACTATCCGTGTCATGATTCCTAGTCGTCTAGTACTTCAAAACTCAACTATGGCTAAGAGTCATCTACCGTAATAATTAACTAAATAATCATTTATAAAAAATCATCAAATCCCCATTTAAATCAAATAAATAAAATAAAAAATATTTCAAAATTTTCCGGAAAGGGGAGCTACAAATCTACCCACCTTAAAAATAATTTCGTCCTCGAAATTCTAATTCGTAGCTATTCTTAAAATTCAAGAAGAAAGTCTACCTTAACCTTAATCTCCTTAAATTTAATTTCTCACAAATATTTTATAACCAAGGATATTTGAGGACTTCTACCCACCTTTGGTCACACTACTCCCTTGAAACACAGGTCACTAAAATCATATAATCATCTAACTAGTAACTAAAAATTCTACCAAGACTATCTAGGACATATGATACCTAATCCCCATATATATAAACAACCAATATTCAATAGTCAAGCAATATATACTATAAATTAAGAATTTCTGATAAATCCTAGATAGCACGATCATTTGTCACCCCGAAATAAAAGAGACGAGAGCCAATGGTACGGAAAGCAAGGAAGTATAATCGAGAGAAAATATAGAGTTTTCAAGGACGTAGAGAATTTCTAGGAGAATTTTCAAAGCAGTGTGGATTGAGATTTCTAAGGGTTTGGTCAAAGTTGCAGGCTCGTATCAGTACAGTTACGTAACCGATACGATATGCTCTGACCTGCATAGGCAACCACAAAAACTTGTCATGACCCGCACCCGGTTTTCGGACGCGAGCTCATGAGCAAGCCAGCTACGTATCGAGCGGACTCCAGCCCGGCTTAAGTGCGTATAAGCTGTCAAGGTCATGGGTATCATGTCTAATCTAAACTATATCTCAATCCATAAGAATCATATAAAGCAAGAATGAACAAGTATGGGTCGTGGTCCGCAGTCCATTAGCATATTGTTCGATTAGACTCCAAGAATGATAGGAGTCTATAAAGTAAAGCTGATAAGCAGAATATATCATAAAAGCACGATAAAGATAGTAAATCAATAACACTAACAAATACCTGAATCATACAGATGGAGTCAACTACCACATACTCAGCTAACTAACTCCATGCAATCAGCTACCTGAAGAGATCATCAGTTCCTCAGAGGACTAGCAAGATACATAAAACATGCCTATTAATATGACAGTAAATAACAGGTGTAGAGAATAAGAACACTGCAAGAAGAACATCTAAGGACGACGAGTCATGAGGAAATGTAATACTAGACTTGGCTACCAATCAATTGATTAACCTCTATAGCTTGTAATACAATGCAAGATACTCCCAATCTACAGTAGATTTTGACTGTAATACAATGCAAGATAATCCTAGTCAAGATTAGCCAATCTAGTATCGATCTCCTCTCCTAAAGGATACAAAGTCAAGTAGACCCCTATAAATCGTAGTACAATACAAGATACTCCCAATTTATAGTGTCGCAAGTCAAGTCAATCAATCAATCAATATATGCTATAGGTCGTAGTACAATATAAGATACTCCCAATCTATGGCATGTCTCAAGTCAAGTCAATCAAGTGATATCAAAGTAGAAGAATCGGCTATAGGTCGTAGTACAATGTAAGATACTCCCAAGCTATAGTATGTCTCAACTGTAGTACAATACAAGATACTCCCAGTCGAGAATGGTCAAGGACAGATATAAAACTGACAACACAATCACGAGAAAAGAGTGACACAAAGAGACCAATTTTCTAGCAATGTCAAACATCCTATACGTGCACGTAATCTAAACAAATAAAGCAATCCAGGACGAATCAATCACAATACGGAATCATGTGATAATATGAAAAGGACTACAATAAGGAAAGAGAAACCATGTAAATACTGTATATGTTCGGCAAGGTATACTTGCCTGGAGGTTGCAGGGAGAACCAATAACGTATCGCCAATCACAAGTCAGAAGTCCAAGTCATCACAACTGTCTCCGAAAGCTGAAATAAACGTTACCAACATTCTCAAAATAGTCAAATTAGCTAAGATTGCATATCCTTAAGTCCAATTCTGGACACATGAGCAAAACGGTAATTTTGGGCAAAAACGATGTCCGCCGTTGGACCCGCTTTGCACCGAAAAGCGTGCCAGAGTCAATGGTCTCTAAATTCGTCAAACTACATGTCTACGGATCCAGTTTTCCGATACGAACCCAAGTATGTCCAGAGTTGGATTTCGGCAGGCCGTACACAAAATCACCCATTGAGTCGGACCATGGGGCCCGCAAAACGGCAATTTTACCAACTGTCTCAGAATCGGACCAAACTTGGCATGCAGGACCAAAAAATGATACGGTCCTGTTGGCACAAGTTTCATCTCAATCTGACGAGCGTGCACAAAGTAATTAAGAAATTTACACAGAGACCGATACAGGGAATTTCGACGGATACGCATCAAATTCGTCGCGCACACACGACCAATTTGAATTTCGTCAAAGCCCACACGACCATGAAGCCGTTACGCAGCTTTCGAAGCTTTCGGTTCACGACCACGTCACCCGAAATGGAAGGACGCACGTCGTATCGAGGGTTTTCGATGTTTTTAAAACAGGTTTTCTTGATTTTATCCATGAATAATTTCCAGTATAATATATCAAAAATAATTCTACGAAAAGGAGTTTGATCTCGTATAGGTTGTCTACAGGTCTATTTAGATGGATTTTCAAAAAGGGTATTGGGTTAACGAGGATTCATTCGTGAATAGGGGTACATCAACTACTTTAATGTCCTATTTTAAACAGGATTTCGCTCGACTTTGAGTCGAATATTGGTCAATCCAGCGTATGAGAATTAAACCTATTTGAAGAAATTCTAAGGGGTATATATCGGCTACATACCAGTGCAAGCGGCTCGGGAAATGGCGAAGCGTGGTGGCGGGGAAGTCGTCGCAAACTCGTGTACCCCGTTCACTGCTGCTGCTCTGTTCTTGTGTTGGTGCGCGCTATCCGCTCGGACTTGGACGGCCGGCGGCGCAACCCTCGGCGGCGCGCGCAGGAGGGGTCGCCGAGCGTCGTGGTGGGACGCGACGTTCGTTTAGGGGATTAGGGTTTTCCTTTTGTCGAGTTGTTCATCTCGATTTGCTTCTCTATGTATACATTCTGTATACAGGAAGGTCGGCTTTCAATAGCTCTGCTGTTGGAAAAACCCAGTGTGGCTCGGCTGAAGGGTGGGCTAGGGTCTTGTGGGCCTCGGTCTGAGCTCACCAATATTTGTTTTTCCTTCCTTTTTCTTTTCTATTTCTTTTTCCCTTTTTGTTTAGCAATTAATCCTATATATGTATATATATTCATATATATACATGTACACTTATAGTATACGTATTTTCACATAAACTTATATACACGTATACATTCACATATATAACTATTATATATACATAAACATACACACATAAATAGATATATATTATATATAAATACACATAAACATATGTAGTATACATTTATATACACCTACAGAATAAAATAAAATAACAATAATAATAATAATAATAATCATAATATAATAATAATAATAATAATAATAATAATATAATAATGATAATAATAATAACGAAAATCAACAAACCAATGATGGTGTATATACCATTATGCCCTGTCCAATAATCCCAAAAATGTGCAAGGACCTACTTTATAAATATTATTGAATATCCACTAATAACGATATTCATAATATTCAATTAACGAATATTCAGAAAATATTCAATAGATCATTAGAACGAAATACAACACAATCATACCAAAATACACCAACACGAATGTCGTTGGACGTAGAGTATGAACATGGGCTTGGGCTTGTTTTAGGTCAATCTGGACTAGTTCGGTGCAACCGGGTTCCCTAAAACTCAATAATATAATAATAAATAATAATCCTCGGTAAGGGTTACGTCGCAACTTGGCCTAGTTTTCCTAGTTAGGACATCACTATGGCTCGGCCTTCCCTATCAGGGCTAATACACTAGTCAAAGCACGCCACTGCACTATCCGTGTCATGATTCCTAGTCGTTAGTACTTCAAAACTCAACTATGGCTAGAGTCATCTACCGTAATAATTAACTAAATAATAATTTATAAAAAATCGTAAAATCTCCATTTAAATCAAATAAATAAAATAAAAAATATTTCAAAATTTTCGGGAAGGGGCTACAGCGGTGCCCCTCCTGCACCAGATCCCTAGTAGTCCTAGTTAGGACTGTTTGTTTGTGTTTGTTTGATCCTTTGTTTGTGACTTGGATATTTGTTGGTTGTGTAGACTTGGATATTTGGATCCTATTCTATTTGTTGGTTGTATGTAGACTTTGGTTATTTGGTTGTAGACTTTGTTATTTGGTGTAGACTTGGTTATTTGGATACTTGTTGGTTGTGCCTATTCTATTTGTTGGATCCCATTCTATTTGTTGTCTGCTACATTGTGTTTACTGTTGTTTATGTTATTATTCGTTTCAATTGGATGTTAATGTGCTTCTGTGGTTTACGTTTACCGGTGTTGAGTGTTCCACCGAAGGGGTCGGCAAACCCAGGAGAAAAGGATATCTGTTATACTGTATCTTTATGGTTATCTTTTTAAACTGCATAGAGAAAAGGACATTCTGTATTTTAATTTTTTAATTTTTTTGTAGATTTACCGACGTTTACCAACGTTTACCGACGTCCACCGACGTACGTTTGTGTCGGTAAACGTCAGTAAATCTGCAAAATTTTCCAGGGTACCGACGTTTACCGACGTCCTTATACGTCGGAGAACGTCGGTAAACGTCGGTGAACATCGGTAATACTCAGAATTACCGACATTTAGTGACATTTTAAACGACGGTAAACGTCGGTAAATTCCCAGGATTTTACCGACGTGTAGCGACTTTAAACACGTCGCTAATCCACCGACGACACGACGGTAAACGTCGGTAAATTCCCAGGATTTTACCGACGTGTAGCGACTTTAAACACGTCGCTAATCCACCGACGACACGACGGTAGACGTCGGTAAACGTCGGTACTTGACGTTCGACGACGTTTTAAAGATCATCGACTTAAGTTTCCGCGACAAGTCCAAAACGTCGGTAATTGCGTCGGTAAATATTTTTAGCGACAAAATTGTCGTTTTAGCGACGTCTTTAGGCGTCGCTAAAACGACTTATTCTGGTAGTGGGGGTTGTATATTAAATATTAAAAATGGGTAGACTAGGTATTTAATATTTGTAGGAAAATAAGTGTGTGGATATTCATGAGGGGTAACATGGAGCTTGGGTTGGGTTCGGTTGAGCCGGTCGGGTCAAAACATACCTGGTGCAATAAATGATTTAATTCTAGGTACTTATGAACATGGGTAAATAAGTAGCATGTGGAGGCTCAAATGAATGGGACACAAGTGTCATGTAGGTAGTAGGCTTCGTGTGGGCCATGTCCATATTTTGGATCGACTAGGTTGGATCGATGTCGGGTCCCGAAATTAAACTGGAAGTCAGGTCACATTTTACGGTGGATAATTAATTAGCCTAAATTGATCCAAAAGTTGTGCGAAGTAAATGAAGCATAAGATGGTGTGTCTGAGTGGGACACGAAGGTCATGGGTGTAGGGTGTCTCGAGTAGGTCATGCATGAGAAGTTGGTTTCAAGAAAACGGCTAGCCTTATACTCCTAATTTAAAAGTCACGGTAACGTGCATATGATGATCAAAGATAAAAGTGAAAAATCAATTAATTATTTAATGATCAAATGGTCTAAATTGACTCGAAGTTGTGTGAAGCAAAAAGAGTACAAAGAAACAAGTTTGGATGAGACATGATATATCAACATGAAGGTAATCTTGTCTACTACACATTGATGAAGAGAGTTTCCAGAGAATGGCATCTCTGACGCTCCAAAAGTCAAAGTCACGAAAAGAACATTAAATCAAATAATAATATCTATTGCAAATAATTGATTTATAAAATTTTAAAAAAATAAGCCCTAAATTCAGGGGACTTACAATTTAAAACCGACGTCACCCTACTTACGCTCATTCTTTCTCTCTCACTATTTCGGCTCGGTCCGATTTTTTCGTTAGCCGATCTTTTCGTTTAAAACTGACATCACCTCTACTTACGCTAATTCTTTCTCTACACATTTCTGTACATGAATAATATCTGATTTCCTTTTTCAAGGGTTTTATGCAAAAAAGTAAAATGCTTTCATTCTTCTGTTGTTACCAAAAAAATAAGCGCAACAGCAGCAGGGGATGGGAGGTCGGGGCCAAACAGGAGGGTCAGACACCGGTGATGGTGGTGGTGATGAAGATGTGGATAAAAAAAGGGAGATTAGGGTGGGGGTTAGTTAGGAATTTATTATTTAATAGAATTTTGGAGGATTCATTAAATAGGGAGATTACGAAAAAAATTATTTTAATATGTTTGATAATATTCAGAGGATGATGTTATTGACACTCATACAATCTTATCATACACTCCTCTTTAATTTTTTATCATTCAAATTTCATATCTATCACCCCTGCATTAAATCTGACATTAATTTGTACATACATGGAGGGAAGATTGCATGAAGATATTTTAGGAGTGTCAAAATGTTAATGCACGACAAATTTGAAATTTAATAGATAAATAATGAGATTAAGTGATAGAAATTTAATGAGGACTGCATGATAACATTTTAGGAGTGTCAATAACGACATTCTATTTATAATAATATCACAAATTATTATTCCTAGTAATAGGAGATTAGGGAGGGGGTTTAAATAACAATTTGATTTATTACCAAATTAGGGGTTGGGACATACGTATTAATGTCTCGTTTAGTTCGCGGAATGGAAGGGAAAGAAATCAATTTCTTGTCATTTTTTTGTGTGGAAAATTTTATTTTCCATTGATTTTTCTTTCCGATATTTGGAAATGCCAAGGAATTTGGAAATAAAAGTGATTACTTCAATATGGAAAAGTGATTCATTACTTGGATGGATGGAATTACTTTCTCCCCTAATTTTTCTTCCATTGGAAATCACTTTCCTTTCCTCCTCAATTCCTTTGGCATCCAAATAGAAAAATAATCACTTTCCTTTTCAATCCGAAGATTCCGCAAACCAAACAGGACGTAAGTGTACAATTTTCAGTTAAAAAAAAAGAGAGGCACAAAGTTAGAAAGAAAGAGGCTTGTGAAGGTTTTAGATTAATCAGTGGAAATTTGAGAGTGACTAAGTTGATTATTTTATCATTAAATACTAATATTTTAGAAGAGAAAAAAATATTCACCCAAAAAAAGAAAATATTCTCCTTCTGGACGGTCCCTTTGATATGGTCTTTGGCCGGGTGCCATGATGGCTAAATTTTGGTTAGCATGATCCCAAATGAAGTACATATGTATACAAATAACTCAAAATTTGAGGACAAATAAATGTCAATTCTATTGGAAGACAAACTGCAATAAATCAGTTACACAATTAATATTATTTTTTTTAAATAAAGGAAAATAAAAACAAAGGACAACAATGAGAGTGCAGTGGTTGCTAAATAAATGACAAGAGGCAACAAATAGAAAATATGCTAACATGCAGTTGGACTCTTTCTTTTTAAACTCCTTCGTTTTGGCTTAATTTCAGCTATTACAATCACTAGCTGCCACATTATTTAATGGCTTACAGCTATTCTCCATTCACCTCCCCTCCCATTTTCATCTCTATATATTCTTTCTTGCTTGCTCTGCTCTTTCTTGTAAAGTTCACTAGTTCAGTTGTTCTTTCAGGTTTGTTTTTCTTTAATGTTTCTGTTTATTTATTTATTTTAATGTAAAAGAATATGAATTTCTTTTCTTCTATATTATTTCTTGTATTAAGCATTAATTCAATAGTTTTACACTTGTTGGATAAAATCTATTGATTTTATTTCAACTAGATGTTTGGATTTTAAGAGAGTAAAAAATTTAATTAGTGTTGAGATGTACTCATCTCGCGCATCCTTGTCCCTAAATATATGCCTGGCCAGTTCATAGTTTTTGGATGAACACAACAAAAGTTAAAATGGAGTCCCTTCTAAGAAGGAAAAAAAAATGACTTTGGTCCTACTTGTTAATATGAATTTGTATTTACATTCAATTTTTTTTTTTGGGTTTATTAGGCTTATATTCTATTTTTTGTCAAAAAAAATCAGTTTTGTCACGGAAAAGTATTTTTTTGTGAAAAAAAAAATTGGGATGAATATCTAATAAACACAGAATATAGAATGTGAGTACAAATTTGTATTAATATACGGAAGAAAGTCAAAAAAAAATCTTTAAAAAACTGAAAAGTTGCCTTAAATCAATGTCCTTTTAAATAGAAGGTATTAAAACCAATAAATTATTATATTCTGTTGATCATATCAGCATGCCTAGCTAAAGCCAAATAAGCAAAAAGTTTGACCAAATTATTATTTATTTTTTGGTTTCTCCTGCTGCTAAAAATATACGAATCTATTTAGCTGTACCATGCTAACTTCTTATATATCGATGATATGGTTAACACACATAAATATGTTATATATGTGCAGGCTAGGAGAGTTGCAACGTGGCTGTGGCTGAAATGATTAAGGCTATGATGATAAGCAATATTATTCTACTGATCCTCTCCTTGACCTCTCCTATAGCTAATTCCGAAGCCACCCGCTCCGGCTCCGGCTCCGGCTCCGGCTCCTCCTGTGGTGAACCTGACCGACCTCCTCTCCCACGCCGGCCCCTTCCTCACTTTCCTCGCTCACATCAGAGACACTCAAGTCATTGCAACATTCCAAGACCGAGCCGCCAACCACCACGACGAAGCCCCCGGCGGCGGCGGCATCACCATCTTCGCCCCCTCCGACTCCGCCTTCTCCTCCCTCAACACGGAGGGCCCTCCCCTGTCCAACCTCACCAGGGACCAGCTCCAGTCCCTCCTCCTCTTCCACGCCCTCCCCACCTACTACTACACCCTCACCGACCTCACCAAGAACCTCAGGCGGCACCGCCGTCACCACCCTCGCAGGCGCCCGCTACTCCCTCAACCTCACCGACTCCCCTTCCGGGGCCATCACCCTCGACTCGGGCTGGACGAGGACCCCCATCACCAGCAGCGTCTACTCCACCGCCCCCGTCGCGGTCTACGCACTCGCCCGCGTCCTTATTCCCGAGGCCATATTCGGTCCCTGCACCACCGTCGTCGGCTCTACCACCCAAGGCATCGGGCGGCGTCGACCACGATCAGAGTCCGGCTCCCGAGCCTGTGAAGCCGAAGGCCGACGACTCTTCTTCGTCGACGTCCAGAGCGAGCATTGGTGGTGTACTGGTGGTGATTGCCTTGCTCATCTCTACCAGTATCATCCTGGCACGTACGTAGTGCATGCGCAAAGTTTAATTTAGAGAGATTTTACATCATATGTAGCGTCAATTCAATTACTTCTTCCTTTTACCGAGTGTATTGGGGAAAAAAAAAATGAAGGCGAAGCTTATACGTTTTCTGTGGAAATTAAGTACGAATTCAGTTTTCTCAATTTGATATTGGAATCACAGGCTGGCTCAACCGCTCAATGTGTAGACGAACCTTCTTGATCACTTGATACATACATTAGGCCTGTCAATGGTAGCTTATTGGTCGGATATTGACATTACCATATCCGAACCATTAACTATCGGATATATCCGATAACTATCCGATATCCGATCGGATAGATGTTTTGGCTACCGTATCCGTTACCGATAATGCTAACGGATATCGGATAATATCTGAACCAATAAGATTACTAAAAAAATGTTAAAAAGGGAATATAGAAAATCAGTTTTAGTAACTAGCACGTTTTTTCCACACTTATTTTTAGTAAAATTACCTCCAATTTTCTGGCCAGGTGTACATAATTTGATAATACCATTCTGTAACTACTTACTGGCAAACAGCTCATTGAGCTGCAATTTTTAGAAACCCTTTTACTTGTTTCTTGGAGGATATTGCATTGCAATATATCATACTTGTAAGGTCATGTGGCAAATTTCTGCATTTCTTTAGTGAGCAGAATGCCATTTAAAGGGATTAGTTCTTTGGTGAAAGACTCAGTTTTTCTGAAACAATGCTAATTATAATAGAAAATGAAGCAGACATCTAATATGGCTATCTAAATAGCATTGACAAGAGGCTTTAATATTACATGTCACTCCTATATAGTATTCTTTATAGAGAGGTACTCCACAAATTTCAGAGTTCTTCAAGTAAGTTCTCGGATTCAAAATGCAACAGAAGTCAGAATATTTAGATTTTAGGGTTCCTCCTCTAGGCCAGACAGGCTGCTCACTGCTGGGCTCATGGACTGGCTGAATCATTGAATTCCTGAAAGTCCAATATATTTTAAATTTATTGAAAAACTTAAATATTATTGGTTCGGATATGGCACTTACCGTATCCGCATCCGATATCCGATAAATATCCGATAAGATATCCGAATCCGTATTCGTATCCGAAATTTTGGATATTTTCGGTTCGAATACGGATCGGATACGAATTTTCGGTCAACCATTGACAGGCCTAACGTACATCATATTTAGGGGACGTTTGGTATGCGGAATACTATATATTCGAAAATTCTATGTTTCCAAAAATCAAATTCCAAGTAATTAAATTCTCCAACCAAAATAAAAAAAAACAAAAGAGAGAGACCAAAATGACCAAAATGAAAAAAATGATAAAAATAAGCGACAAAAACAACAAAAAAAAACCAAAAAAAAACAACAAAAGCAACAAAAATGACAGAAAACAAAAAAAAAAAAAAACGATAAAAAAGGACCAAAAATGACAAAAAACAAAAAATTGACAAAAAAGAAAGAAAAACGACAAAAAAAGACGACCAAAGACGACAAAAAGCAAAAAAAAAAAGACGACCATACACGACAAAAACACAAAAAAACAAAAGGAAAAAAGGACAAAAAAAAAAATACTAAAAAACAACTTAAAAAAGACAAAAGGACATAAACAAAAAACAAAAAAACGACAAAAAGCAATAAAAGACAACAAAAAACCAAAAAGGGGTAAAATGACAAAAGTGACAAAAACTAAAAAAAATGACAAAAGACAACAAAAAAAGATCGGTTAAAAAGAAAAAAAGTGACAAAAATTACAAAAAAAAAACAAAAAATGACAAAACAACAAAAAGACACAAAAGAGACCAAATCAACAAAAAAAAAAAAACGACTAAAAACGACAAAAACAACAAAAATCGAAAAAAATCGGTAAAAACGACAAAAAAGTGACAAAAAAGACGAAAAACGATAAAAAATGACAAAAAAATACTAAAAACGACAAAAAAGACAAAAACTAGTAAAAAACGACAAAAAAGACAAAAACTGGTAAAAACGACAAAAAAGACAAAAAGAGACGAAAAACGACAAAAATTAACAAAATCGAAAAAATGACAAAACGACAAAAACACTAAAAAACGACAAAAGCCGGTAAAAACAACAAAAAAGAGAAACGACAAAAAAACAAGAAACGATAAAAAGACAAAAAAATTACTTAAAAACAAAAAAAACGACAAAAAAGACAAAGTGACAAAAAGAGAAAACGACAAAAAAGGATAAAAAAACAAAAAACGATAAAAACGACAAAAAGACTAAAAAAAATTACAAAACGAAAAAAAAAAAAAATCGAAAAAAAACAAAAACCAAAAAACGACAAAAAACGACAAAAAATGACAAAAAAACGAAAAAAAAACGAAAAATAAAAAGATCAAAAAGTAGAAAAAATTTAAACAATTTTTTTTTGCCTGGGCAAAAAAACCCCACCTATTCTTAGGGCGTTTGGTTCAAGTTTTTGTGGCTTGGGAATGAGTTTTGAATTCCTTACCCATATTTGGTATGTTCAGGATTGGAAATAAGGAGGGAATATGAGGGAATTAGAGGGGAAAGCTATTCCCATTGACTTGGAAAAGCTATTCCCAAGCCCCCATTGGGAATATATTTGCTTTCCTAGGAATGATGTTTGACTATTTTTTGGACGGTTATACCCTCTTTTATTTTCAAATTTTCAACTTCTATCCCAAACATGTAAATCATCATGAAATTAATGAAAGGGTATTAAAGGAAAACTAAATAAATTAATATTTATATCCCTTTATAAACCAACATGGAGATGAAATTTTTAAAACTTTTGAACTACTTATTCCCAACCTAACCAAACAAGGGTATAAGATGTTGAATTCCTTTCCCATGGGAAAGGAATTGAAAACCTATTCCTAGGAATACAAAAACTTGATCCAAACGAGCCCTTAAGATATAGGATTCCCATGTTTTATGGGTAAACTATTTACCCGGGTATTTCCACTTCCCGGAAATAAATTTTTTATAGCCCAAACAAACATGGTAATAGATTCCACCCTAAATTTTTTCGGGAATAAAAAAAATACCGCGTACTAACCCCCCCTAAAGAAGAAATTAAGCTCATTCGAAACTAAATATTCTGTTTTTTATTATTATTTTAACTAAATATTTTGAAGTATAGGATCGCGCGCAAGTTACTTCCTCTAATAGTTTTTGTTATAAAAAGTAAGAGCAACTTGGGCCAACCTACGACAAATCGCGGCCCCGTAAAATACGCTCTGGTCAACGGTCTCAGAACTGGACGAAACTTACGTTGTAGGACAAGTACAACGTCGCACATCAACTTGGGCCAGCCTACGAAAAATCGCGGACCCGCAAAATGACGATCCGGTCAACGGTCTCGGAACTGGATGAAACTTACGTTGTAGGACAAGTTCAACATCGCACATCCAATGACACAAATATCGTCACTATAAAAATACAGGGCTTTGGCGACGGAATTTAGCGACGGAAATTTTCGTCGCTAACAGCGACAAACGAGCGACGGACAGTTGACGATATACCGTCAGTTTTGAACATAAAAAATTGATCATTTCTTATTGCAAAAAAATCGAAAAGTAGTCGCTTTACCGTCGGTAAATTAGCGACAAAGTAAACGGTCGTCGCTACTCTCGTCGTAAATCTGTCAGGATTTGGCGGAGAACATGGGGAAGTGACGCCAAATTTAGGGACGACCTAGCGACGAAAAATATTTTCGTTGCTAAACCATAGCCATCGCAAAGTGGTCGCTAAGTTGTCGACCATTTGTCCAGACATTCGAGTTTAGCTTAGGCGACATATTAGCGACGAATATTGTCGTCGCTAAACGGCGACTACCAAGCGACGAACTTTTCCACCACCGGTCCGTCGCTAATATGCTATGCCCTAACTTAAATAATTCGAACCGGTCAATTTTTCCCACTTCCCCCAAACTCTCCTCTCTTCCTCTCTCTTGTCCGACCCCACCGTCCGACGCCCCCCCGCCGTCCGACCGCCCCCCCTCGATCTCTCTCAGTACTCTCTCTCTCTCTCTCTTGCTCTCTTCTCTTTATATACATTAGAGTTTAATATAAGTCGGGGTCGGGTTCTTGGTCGGTTCGGGTTTTTGGTCGGGGTCGGGTTTGGGTGTGCTTTAATTGGGTTAGGTTAGGGTTAGGGTCGGTATCGGTATCGGAATTGGTATATCGGTCTATTCCTATAGTATTGGGGTCGGTCGGGTTTGGGTGTGCTTTAATTGGGTTAGGGTTAGGGTTAGGGTCGGTATCGGTATCGATATCGGAATCGGTATATCGGACTATTCCTATGAGTATCGGGGTCCGGGTCGGGGTAGGGTTTGGGTGTGCTGTAATTGGGTTAGGGTTAGGGTCGGTATCGGTATCGAATCGGTATATCGACTATTCCTATAAGTATCAGGTCGGGGTCGTTTTGGGTGTGCTTTAATTGGGTTAGGGTTAGGGTTAGCGTCGTATCGGTATCGAATCGGTATATCGGACTATTCCTATGAGTATCGGGGTCGAGGTCGGATTTGGATGTGCTTTAATTGGGTTATTGGGTTAGGGTCGTATCGGTAGAATCGTATATCAGACTATTCCTATGAGTATCGGGGTCGAGGTCGGGTTTGGGTGTGCTTTAATTGGGTTAGGGTTAGGGTTAGGGTCGGTATCGGTATATCGGACTATTCCTATGAGTATCGGGGTCGGGGTCGTGTTTGGGTGTGCTTTAATTGGGGTTAGGGTTAGGGTCGGTATCAGAATCGGTATATCGACTATTCCTATGAGTATTAGGGTCAGATTTGGGTGTGCTTTAATTGGGTTAGGGTTAGGGTTAGGGTTAGGGTCGGTATCGGTATATCGGACTATTCCTATGAGTATTGGGTGTGAAACACACGTATCCATCTAAGTATATATGTATCTATATTTATATTTTGATACTAATTAGGAGTATCGTAATACCTAGAGTGTATAGAGTGAGTATCCTAGAAGGATATAAGATATCTTAGTACTAGCTAGGTAAGTGCTAGCTTGGACACTCCAAGGTCAAGTTTTCCTTGTGGGCTCACAAGGAAAGCATGACGACAGAGATATCATTATCTCTTATGTTAAGTGTCCGTGTTAGCCTGAAATCAAGTGTACATATGAGCCCTTCTCTGGAAATTAAAGTCACTTATGCCAAGTCTTTTGGGCCTATCAGAGTTATAGATTTTTTCGGAAATCTAGTGTAACGCTAATTGCCTCTAAAGGCTTACATAAGTAAGAGTGTATAGAGTGAATCCTAGTAGTATATCGTAGTACCTAGAGTGTATAGGTGAGTATCCTAGTAGTATAAAGATATTTTAAAATTAGGTAGTTGTTAAGGTAAGTTTGGGATTTAATTGAAAGTAGAGTATATCCTCCCTACTCCCCTTCTTCTCATTCGGGTTATGTGGCCTCCTATTCCGCATCATATGATATCCACCTCAACCAAAGCCTAGAGAAGAGTGTGAAAATATGAATATTAACCAAGGTTCACAGTATCGGATCAAATCGGTATCATTTACGATTGATATACCATGAATCTTATGGCTTCCTCTGCCAGAGCAAAATGTAAAACCAAACGTGAAGCAGAGCTTCATATTCAAAACATCAGAAGTAAAAAGTTTTCGGTTGGTGGTAGGACGAGCCAGAATCCTTTGACGGAGCTCCGTCAAAAGATTCTGGCTCGCCTACCACCAATCGAAAACTTTTTACTTCTGATGTTTTGAAAGCTCCGTCAAAGGATTTGGCTCGTCCTACCACCAATCGAAAACTTTTTACTTTGATGTTTTGAATATGAAGCTCTGCTTCACGTTTGGTTTTACATTTTGCAATGGTAGAGGAAGCCATGAGATTCATGGTATATCAACCGTAAATGATACCTACTCCGATACGATACTATGAACCTTGGTTAATATTAATATTTTCACACTCTTCTCTAGGCTTTGTTGAGGTGGATATCATATGGCAATAGGAGGCTGAGAGAGTCGAATGAGAAGCAGGGAAGTAGGGGGGTCAGGTAGGGGGCCTTCTTGAGAAGCAGGGGAAGTAAGCGATGAAGTAGAGGGGGTCGGTATCGGACTATTCTTAATTGCAATTCTGTTTACTTTGTCTTACGATACTAATTTTCACATCCAATCTACGATGCATCGTTACTTCGTTGATCGTACATGGATGTACAAACGGTAACACGAGAGCAGAATTGGTGTGAGTGACGATTTAAGGCAGGCGTGGAAGTGTTTCTTAATGAGCAAAGCTCAGTACATGGACGGTAACAAAATCAAGTGTCCATGTGGTAGTTGTCACAATAGTTATGTAGAAGTGGTGACTGTGAGAGATCATTTGACCCGTAAGGGTTTCGTACGTGATTACGGCCTGTGGTCATCGCAAAGTGAACTATATATTGAAGACATGCTGTGTTTGTTGCGGACAATGCTACTTCTGCTTTTGATGAGGATGCTGCAAACGGATTTTGCCATCGAAGACGACATATGCTCTGTTGATTATGGAGAACCTTGCACGAGAGATGGTGTACGATGTGGCAGGGCTAACTTTGATCCTGAGGATCATAATCCGAGGCATTCTATGATATGTTCCAGGATGCAGACACTCCTCTATATCCTGGTTGTGAGATCATTCCGTACTGTCGGTGACGATGCGGCTGTTGACCATAAAGTCTGATTTTAACTTGTCCAAGCTTGCTATGATCGGATCACACAACTAATCAAGGAGGTGTTACCAAAGGAATCGAAAGCGCTTCCAGAAAATTCTACAAGTCAAAGATGATGGTCCGACAGCTGGAATGGGGTACGAGAAGATAGATTGTTGTCACACGGATGCATGTTGTACTACAAGGACAAAGAGGACATAAAAGATGCAGTTTCTTTAATGCGGATCGTTACAAGCCAGTTCAGGAAAAAGGAAAGTCAACTAGAAAATGACGTCCTTACAAGTATATGCATTACTTATCCATCACGAAGCGCTTGCAGAGGATGTATATGTCTCTGAACACAGCAGAACACATGACGTGGCACAGCTAGAAATGCACAAAGGACGATGGAGAGTTGTCACATCCTTCGGATGGAGAGGCGTGAAGCATTTTATTTGTGTCATCCAGATTTTGCTGCAGAGCTTAGAAATGTACGTTTGGCGCTATGCTTTGATGGCTTCGCCCCTTTCGGGCAATCTGGATGTCAATACTCCTGCTGGCCAAGGCGTCGTAGATCGATTTGACTGGTAGGCAGTATGCAAGATTAAAGCTAGAAATACATTCACGTTGGAGACCCAGCATACCAAGAGGACTAGGTCAAAAGCTCCAATATTTGGGACAACAGTCAGATACCATGGATGTTGAAGATATTGTTGAGGAGAATAGAGGGGAGGAAGAGGTTGATACACAAGACGTAGCCGTCAACCAGGGAAGAAAGATGCGTCTTGTCCCAAGTATTGGCTGAAGAAGAAGAAGAAGAAGCTGAAGAAGAAGAACTTGACGAGGATGAGGATACATATGAAGTCGAGGATAAGGATGAGGATGAAGACGAAGACGGACGAGGACGACGACGATGATTAGATTAAATACGGTATATAAAACCAGTACTTCCAACTAACTTAGTGAATTTACTGCAGTCTACTTATTTCAGTTTTAACTTCTGTATTCTTATTTCAGTTCATGTTTTTGTTGTTTGATTCATCTACTTATTGTATGGTTTTCTTTTTGCAGATGGCACTCCTAGATTTGCTTTGCGTCACGGCCGCACTCCTCGTCCTGCTGGTAGTATATTTTAGTTTAGTCTTCTATTTATTTATACTTCTATATTGTTAATTATGTTTATGTGTTCTATTTACAGGTCATGGCTACTGGCGGTCGAGATCGTGGGGGTGTCGTGGTGGAGGTGGTCGTGGTCGTCTTATGTCCCGGGATGCGACCCCATCTACCGAGCCCGACCCAGAGTACCCCGGGCACCTCCTCATCCCACCGTCGATCTACCCAGCCAGGCATCTCTGACTTGCCATCTCCATCCATTGGTACGTCGACACCTGTGACTCCAGATGTTACCGGCCCATCGTCCGTTTCGCCAATGGATCATTCAGTTACTGCAGGGTGGGCTCTGGAGTATCCACGGGTTCAGTTCCATCCGGTTACTGGTTAGTACATTTGCGAACCCGTGAATCCTTCGATGCCACCATAGAGACCGGCAGGGGAGTTCAGACGAGAGTTATGGCCCGCGGTGAGCTGTAAGTAAATTGTATTTTGTAAGTTAATTTATTAAATTTGTTTCATTTATTCAAGTAAATAATCCAGTCGTTGCTTCTTTGTAGGTTTTTTCTGTGGGATGCTACTACGGAGCTAGGGCTCATTATTAGGCAAAACTTCCATGGCCCCTACCTCAATTTTAGTGAGGTGCCCCCGGAGTTGCGGTATATCTGGCTCGACCAGATAGGGTATATATATATATATATTATATATATATATATAATATATATATTATATATATATATTATCTTGTGATTACTTATTAATTATTCTTTAATCCACCATTTTTCTAATTACTTGATATTGGAATTTGTATGTGAGTTGATGTTCTGGTGGCCACCCCCTCACGAGGCGGAGATCATCAAGACCTACAAAAAAGCCGCCGAGAAAAGCTGCGGGACGCGAAGGATGACATCCGTAGGGAGAAGAAGAGCTGGCTCCGGGACGAGTTCTATGAGCAGATGATGGAAAAGATGGATACTCCTACATTCAAGAAAATTGGCGAAGGCGAAGGCGAATCGATTGGCCGCAGGTCTGCATACGGGAGGATCGCGGCCCTACGTAACGACGCTTGGAGATCTAGTGAGATACCAAAAATAATTTATTTTTCCACTACTATTCAGTACTATTAATCTACGAAGTGAATATATTCTATGAATGTTTCGTACTCATGCCACAAAGGCGGCAAAGAAGGGAAAAGATCCACGTTCGGTCACCTTGTGTGATGTATTCGAGCGTACGCACAAGAGGAAGAAGGACGGTACCTTTGTCGACGAAAGGGCCGAGCAGACTCATGTAGTATTTAAGTTTATGAGATTTAGTTAGAATTGTAAGTATTTTAGTTTATAATTTTTGTGACAATAGTATGAGGCCTTAGGATTTAGACTATAACTTAGGAAAACTTATAGTAAACTAAACATATTCATTGGATAGGCTAAGTATCGTGGGACAATTAGGACGGTTCAGCCCCTGCTGTCGAGGGTGTCGGCGAATCGATGCCCGCCCAGACGTCCTCTTCCATGACCACTCACTTCGACGACATTTTCGTAGAACCCGTCGGCAGAATAAGGAAAGGCGGGCGCGTCTACGGCACCGGCTCCTTGTTACAGCCGCAAACGTCTTCGAGACTTCCACCACCGCCGCCTTTTGCTCCTGCGACTCCGGCCGACGAGGATGTGAGGACACAACTTAGGACTCTAACCACGACGGTGACGTCCATGTAGGAGCAGATGACCCGAATTATATCGTAGTTACCAGGTTCTTCTACTGCTCCGGGTCCTTCTGCTCCTACTCCTGGTCCTACTGCTCATGCTCCCGGTCCTTCTTCCGTTGGCCTTGCTTCTTTTGATCCGACTGCCGCTTTTCTATCGGCTTCGTCTATGATTCACCTCCTTGACATGATGTCGTCGACAGAGCTACGCCTAGTTCCACATTACATATTTGATGGCTTGCCGGATCACGTCGTTGAGGGGTATCTTCGTAAAGCACAGCTGGTACACCAGACAATCAAGATAACATGATATTTTTTTGTGTATTTGGATGTTGAAAATTTTGGATAATTTGGAGTTGTTGTGGATAATTTTGAGTTGTTTTGTGATATTGTGAATGATATTGTGTGATATTGGATAATTTTAATTTGGAGTTGGTATGATAATTTGAGTTGTTTGGATATTTTGTTGTGGAAAATATTGGATATTATGTGATATGTGAATGATATTGTGGAAAATATTGGATATTGTGTGATATTGTGAATGGCTAATTGTGAACATGGAATGCTTCAATTTCAGGGTTTTTTTGAGAAAAATTCCAGTTAGCGACGGACTACCGACTGACAAGCGACAACAGGCGACGGACAAGCGACGGATATTCCGTCGCTAAGCTTCTGAAAGTTTTTTCTTTTTCAGTTAGCAACGGATGGCGACCACGTAGCAATGGAGGTTCCGTCGCTAAGCTTCTGGAAATTACTTATATTCAGTTAGCAGCGAATGGTGACGGTGAAGCGACTGACATTCCGTCGCTACGCTTCTGGAATTTTTTTGGGTGGCTCACTTATCGACGGATAGTGACAGATTAGCGACGGATTGGCGACCTGCTTGCGTATCAAAAATTCTCTGATAGGTATATACCGATGTACTACCGACTAATTTATCCGTCGCCAAATAGTCGCTACAGTCAAAGTTGAGTATCACAAATTCTTTGATACCCATATACCGACGTATTACCGACGAAAAAATCCGTCGCTATCTTGGGTATCAGAAAGTTTCTGATACTCAACTTTTGATGACAAAACGTCGATAGGTCGTCGCTAATTTGTCGAAATATGTCGTCGCGCATCAGTCGCTAAGCCGTCGCAAGTTTCCGCTACTAGGTCGTTGCTATTTATCGCTATCTTTGGTCGCTTGACCGTCATATTTTAGTCGACGCTTCGACCATGTTGCGACTAGGCGACGGCTGCTTTTAGCGACGATGCGTATACCGACGAACTATTTTGGCTGAAAAGTAGTCGCTAATCCGTCGGTAATACAAATTGGCGACGGATTAGCGACAGATTTGTCCGTCAAAAATGACTATTTTTTAGTAGTACAATGACACAAATATCGTCATGATCCGAAGAGCAGATGGAGAATAATTGCATCTCTTTAAAAAACATATATGATGAAATTCGACAGATACGGACCAAATTCGTCGTGTACAGTCAATAAATTCGTGTTCTATCTATTTTCACACATCGTTCATGACCGTACGCGTCTTTTAGTGTAATCTGATTGTGCCGAGATTACCCAGATCAACGAGACGATACTGACTATGATTCTTAATTAAAACAAAATATTCAAGCAGCTCACTTCGAGCTTTAGGACGACTATTCAAATTTAACGTGAAAGGAAAGATTTACCAAGATTGAGGAACATCATTCCTCGTAGAATTTGAGCTATAATTGGGATTTGCTCGTAAGAAGCTAATTTTTTAATGCTAAAATTTTCTACTGTGCATGCTCAATATTTCTCCTTCCTCTTTTTCTTCGCTATACTATAACAAGTTGGTAGGCGACGAGGGACCTTGGCAGACGATCAAGGTGTGAACTGGGTGGGTTTTCCAACATATATGGAGAATATCCCAGAGTACGATAAGTGCCATCCGTGTGTTGGGAAAGCTCGGGAGGCGACCGAGGGCCATTCGAGAAGACAAAGAAGCTCGGGGAGCTCAGAGAAGCATTTGTCCCAGAGGAAGCAGAACTCGGTCCGAACTCAGTTCCCAACCTGAGTTCGGTCCGAGTTCGGTCGTGGGGTCCAGAAGGTTGATGTTTGCTGGTGTTTCAATTTACTCGCAAACACGGACTCAGCTAAGCTCAGTCCGAGTTCGATTCGGCAGAATAAGTAAAATTTTGGATGTTTTATACACCGTTGGATCATACGTACGGTCCATATTGATTGCGGATTGAGGCGGCTTATATTAGGTTTCTCCTAACCCTAATCTAAATGCAATAGAGAAGAAAAATGTGGCAGAGTGCTTTGCTACACTGGGAGGAGAAAGGAGATATCTACGACCATTTTAAAGAGATGATTATTTATGGTAATTATATTTCTCGTTATCTTCGTTCTTCGTGTGTCCGTGATTGTTTTATTCTATTCCAAAGAGTTATGGTGATCTGTGTTGGATCGGTAAGGAGCTTGTAGAGTGTGTAATCTTCTATTCTATTAGTAGAGGCTTTTAAGTTGGACTCCAATCGTCCCATGATTTTCTTCACAAGGATTGTCTACTCCATTCACCCCTCACATTTTCATCTTGTATATATTCTTTCTTACTCTTCTCATTCCTTATAAACTTGCCTCACTTGTTCTTTAGGATTGTTTTTCTTTAATATTTTTGTTTATTTATTTGTAGTATTTTTTTTAAATAGATTAATATTCTTAATCTTTTGATAAATATTAGTTGCTAAATAATTTGTAAATATTATTGCTAATTCTTATAAAATTTCCTCACTTGTTCTTTTAGGATTGTTTTTCTTTAATATTTTTTTATTTATTTATAGTATTAGTTTTTTAAATAGATTAATATTATTAATCTTTTGATAAATATTAGTTGCTAAATAATTTGTAAATATTATTTGCTAATATATATATATATATATATATATATTATATATATATATATATAAAAATATATATATATATATATATAATAATATATTATATAATTATTATTTGCTAATATATTCTATAGATAATCTTAGTTAATATTTTATATATTAGTTGCTAGTATTAGCTATCCTTGAATATCTAGCTATTAGTATATTATAGATTATTAGTTAATAATAATATTAGAATACAATTAGTTAGTTAATTAGTTAAGTGTTTAGAACTTGCTAAATGGTTTAGAAGAAATTAGAAATATTTTGAATTAAAAATGTAGCCTAATATTGTCTCATTATTTTCTAGGTGGATTAATGCAAGCTCACACCCATTGCGGTAAAGGCAAGTATACTACGTCTTGGACTATACTTGTATTGCTGCTTTGATTCCATATCGGACACTTGGTCAACACGGAGTTAGTGATATTGATTGTACTTATTGTTCCAAAAATTGTACTTATTGATAATTGATTGATTGATTGTGTGTTGAGGTTTTGGAGAAATATTTAATTTGCATGTGATCAAACCCCCTTAGTATAATATTGTTAATAGCTTAATCACACATCGTGCACGTGTGGTTAAGCCGTACCACATTCTATTGTTCTATTGTACTTACCAGGCGATCACATGTAGATTAATATTTCAATAATTATTACATTAATTGATTATTCATTATTTTAGTATTTGTATCATTGTCCAGTTACAGGTTAGTCCATATCTTTATTCTTATATTACAGTTTTATTGTACATGTTCATTTCGTTGGGTTGTACTTTTCTCCTTTTCTGACTAGATACGTTGCAGGTATCAATAACTTCTCCCTTACCTTTTATGGCTTACAAGATGAGATGGTAGTGATAGTTGGCATGGCTGCTACGCGGAGATCTAATGATGACTTAGAACTGTTGGTATATAGATTACTTCATCTTTGATGTTGTACTCAGTGATATGCTTCAGGATGTTGCTTTTACTATTTCATCGAATTTGTCTCCGGATATTTTTGTAAAGATATACTAAAGGAGTAGTGAAATGTGTGGTGTAGTGATTTGATATCTGTGTACGTAATTAGTAGATGTGATGAGCAAATTGATTATCTTGATTATTGAGGTTTAGACAGCTAACTACTACTACTGCCGATTCTGCGACGTAGGCTAGACGTATCCACGCTCTCACATTTGTTCATGTGGACGCAGGCCGTGATAGATAATATTAGAATATCTGTACATATGATTGTTTGTAAATGTTAGACTTCCTCATTAGGGAGGAAGAGAACATTTTGGTCATACTGGATGAAATCTTCACAATATAAACAAATAAACAAAAGTTGATCAGTTGTACCTTATTCGTATGGCCTAATGAAGAGAGGGTGTGAGGATTAGCTCACTTTCTATGCTGGACTTGTGCCAATTAATTTAATCAGTAACTGAATCTATACTTAATTCGACTATCGATTAAGTTTAATAATTAATATATCTTTTGTCTACCGTCTATATGGGGCCGGCTTAAGCACTACGCTATCCTAGCAACAATTTCCTCGAAAATGATTATTGTTGAGAAAATAGCTAAGTGTGTGACCTAATGTGTATAACTGCAATCACATAATATTTTTTTAGTAATTTTTTAATATTGTTATTACTTTTACTACTATTACTATTATGTTTTTTTATGGTTTAATTTACATTTGCAATTCCTCGTTCAAAATTTCCTTTTTGCAAATTGTCATGGACACATAAAGGGGTTACGTGTCCTTAGGATGACAATTCGAACTCTACAAGATTTGTTAAGAGCATGCGTTTTGGATCTTGAACGTTGATGGGATTATGTCACGACTCTCTCCTAGAATATGAAAAGTCGAGTACATAACAAACATTCCCGCTACGCGTGCGTCTACAAACCAAATTCTAGTTGTCACTTCTTCAAATCATGCGAACTTATTGCCTTCATGACGCTACTTAAGAATGCATATGGTTGCAGCGGTTATTGAGCATCCGGACTACGAGTAAATTTTCACCCATCAGTGACGTCCAGATTACGATTTATGTAGATATTTGTCGTTGTATTAAGTAGATTAAGAAAGACTACATTAAGGGAGGCAACACTAAACATATTTCACCGAAGTACTTTATCTCTCATCAGTAATAAGAATATTAGAAGAATAAAGTCAAGCATATCCAATCCCAAGACAATCTTGCAAGCTTGTTTACAAAGTTCTTACCAAAATCCACTTTCTAAAAGCTTGTTTGAGGAATTGGATTGCACAAATTATCTGATATGCAATATTTGTAGTTTATTTGGGATGGGATGTCAAAACTAGAAGGAATATTTTGACGTATACTGTCACCGCATTTTTCGTTATACGTATTTTCAGTATACGTGGACAGATTTCTGACATTTGTCAGGTGACCCGTATTTAGACTTGTCTTGCTTAATCTTGGCTTGGTTTAGTTTTGGTTTGGTTCACCTTGGTTCATCATGATATGTGGCTTGGCTTGGTTTGGTTTGGGTAGGTTTAGCATGGCATGACTTGGTATTTATACCAACTCCTTCTCTCCTCTCATTATTTCTCATTAACTCTTTCTCTCCTCTTCCCATTACTCCTGCCACCAACCTAAGGCAAATATTACTTGCTCCATGGAGAACATGATGAATCTTTATTTTTTATTTCTATTCTCTCTTTGCATGATTCTAACATCTTTAGAACTTGGAATTTTTGTTTTGTTGGGTATATTTTTATAGATCTAAGTTTTAAACTTTTTTTTTGTTTTGATCTCTAAACTTAGTATTTTCGAAAACTAATGGTTCTATGTTGTGGGGAATTCAATTCTACCCAATTTTGGCTTTTGAACCACTTGATTTCGATTTATTTGAGGAAGTTAAGGCATTTTTTGTGTTCATGAGTTCCCCACACCTTCGGTACTGTCGGGAGGATAACGGTGCGCGGGCCCACCGCGCATCACGTTCGTGTATTTCTTTTGTCGTACGCCCGTGCGGCTTGTATCGCGCCCCGCACACCATACACCCTGCCCCGTGCGCTCCACGTTTTACGGGACGCACGCCCGTGCGATTCCTTGTCGTGTGCCGTGTGCTCCGAGCGGGATTCATTGTCCCATCGTGCGCCGTGTGCGCTATTCTCTGTCTGCGCCGCATGCGCGATTCATTGCCGTGCACGTGCGCCGCATGCACATTTCTCTGCCGCGCACCGTGCGCTGCATATGATTCATTGTCACGCATCGTGCACTATTCTCTGCCGTACGACGTGCGCTGTGTGCGCAATTTGTTGCCGTACACCATGTCCGCGTGCATAATTCTCTGCCATGTACAAATCTCTAAATGACGGAGTTCATATGCGACTGATAGTTTCAATCACCATGGATGTTCTTGATCTTCTTTGCATGTTTTCTGTACTTGGCCTAAATTGCGATGATCCGAGTTGACAACTTGATAATCTTGAGTTAGTAACTTAACTTGAACATGATAACATGATCCGTCTTGGTAATCTTGATAGTGGCCGTCGAAGCACACTCCTGACAAGTATTCTTGATATGACAAGTAAACCTGATATGACATGTGTAACCTGAATGCTGTTACGACATCTACTCCTTCTTGCTAGTTTAACTCTTGTCTTGATTCCGTGGTTGATTTTTCCGATTGTATTTGTACAGCTACCTGTCGTGTCTTGCATTATATCTAGGACATGCATTCCTGGTTACCACGGTCAGGGATTCATAATGAATCTGGCTAGGTTAAAAGACTAGATTGATCATGTAGCTCATATGAGAGATTTTCCAGTTACAGACGATCCCTTATCCGGCCACATCTGTGGACTTGTAGTTGCCATCAAGTAGGGCATATTTTAGTACACTGTCATGTGTTCCACTTCTTGTATCTAAGTACTCAAGTACACCAAAATCTTGATAACTCTTGTGACTTGATAACTCTCGTAACTTTTGCCTGAATAGCCTGGATAGTGTAGGGCTTGTGACTGCAGGAATATCTCAACTGCATCTTGTTAGTAACTAGGCCTGTGATAACCCTAGTTAGCTAATGATAGCAAGTCGTAGGACATGATTGGCCGTGCCTGAATGATTGTCACATAATTAACATGGAATTATATTCCACCTTTTGTTCTTTCTGATGCAAGCTAGAATGTTTATTTTTAACTCATGTCTTTTATGTTATTATATTTATGTTCTCATATAAGTTTTTTCTTTACTTTATATACTAATTTTAGTTCATAAGTGGAGCCTTCCTTGTGGTACTTGCTCTTTCTGGGGTTTGAACCAACTGGTTTTGTATGGCCAGATTTCGGAGTGACACCCGAGGATCTATATATTTTCCAGCCAGATAGTGAACACTAGGAGTAACCGTGGCAACGAGTGGGTTTTCTTATTTTGCTCTCCCACTCTACATAACTTATTCTTTTGAGACGTTTAGCCGCCGAGCATGTGTTAGCTCTGTTACAACTTAATTTATGTCTGCCCAAGGGTGTAACATGATTGACAAATCCTAGGGTTGATGTATGACTTAACTCTTGCTAGTCTTCGCATTTTTATGACTAGCTTCATGATCATCTGAACATGTAATGTTTGGGATGCCTTACTTTGCATGTGGTGATCTCACATCTTATAACAATTATTTGCTTGCTTGAGATTGAGACACTAGGCTTGTTCTTGGACATAAGAGACTGATGGATTGTAGTTTAACCCTCATGCATCTAGACATCCGTGATCATATTGCGAAGTGTGTTCACTCCAATGTACGTAGATGACTGTGTTTGTCTCTCGCTCTCCAATTCTGTTCTGGTGTGTGACGATTTAAGTGGCAGCCCATGTAGGCCTTGTAAATCAAGATGTGTGAGGGTTTTATAAATGTCTCAATCAGCATTTGCCCTCTACTCGCTTTATAATCTTTCTTAATCTTGACCTGATAATGTGCTTTATCCTTATCTATTTTGGTCCTTCCTTATTGTTCTCTATGTTATTTTCTTCAGTGGCCTTGTTCCTGGTCCTACCGATCAGCCGGGGGAGCACCTCCTGTAAACTAGCAACAACCTGGGGACCAAACCCAGCACTCAGGGACAGCATCACGAGTCATGTCTTCCGAGGAGTAAGAGCCACCAGTAGAGCCAGTCCGGCCTGCAGAGCTTGACAATAGAACCCTGATGGAACTCATTCGAGACTTGTTTGTATCATGATCATCGAGGTGATGCTCTGCAGCAGATAGTATAAGCAGCTATGGGAAGAGTTGGTTATCAAGGGAACAATGCAGCCAACAACTTCAAGCGCCTGAACCCTCCTTTATTTGACGACAGTGAAGATGCTATTGCTGGTGATGCTTGGCTTCAGGACATAGAGGTTATTTTGGAAGCATCTAGGATTCCAGCTGAAGAGAAGGTGGTCGTTGTACGGCTGCAATTGTTGGACTTAGCCCGCAGCTGGTGGACGATGCAGCAGTTTGTTTGGTGACATCTATCATGTGGGCGGTATTCAACGTAGGTTCCAGACGAAGTATTTTGATGCAGTGGCTCGCTATGATCTACAAACAAGGTTCAGCAATCTCAAGCAGATGGGGAGGACGGTCGATGGATATACGACCGAGTTTTTAAGACTTAGTCAATTTGCTCCCACCTTAGTGGCGACCGAATTGGACCAGCACAGCGATTCCAGCAAGGACTCCACCTAGAGATCATTCTAGTTGTGGAGTAGTTTGAGCAAGAAATATTTGATGCAGTTTTGCGAGCAGCTAGAAGACATGAATATACCTCCCAGAGGATAGTAGATCGAGCTGGAGGACGAAGAGGTCTCATGGTCAATTATCCCAGTCATCAGTACCAGTCCCGGCAGCTAGGGCATTGACTATTGAGCTCCTAGAGGGTGACACAAGTTTTGTCGGTTCAGCACTCAACTCCGACGTACCATTAACAATAGAAACAGAAGCAGTCTTCTGCAATGGGCTGCTCTCATTGTGGAAGCCTGGGCACATGATTTAGAGTGTCGCAGAGCACAGGGGTTGTGCTTAGCTTGTGAGGCATCGACCACAGAATTGGATCCTGCTCGAATAGAGCCAGTTCATATTTATCAACCCTAACTAGTCCATCGTTTAGGGCACCAGCACCAGTATTGCAGCAGGAGAAGTACCAGCCTCCGAGGCTATTGTCGCCTCAGGCTTAAGCATTCTTGCAGCAAAGGGCGCAGCAGCATGCTCAGGCCCAAGCCTAAGTTCAGAATAGGCAGAGAGGTCACCAACAGAGGGGACAGCACCAAGAGGACAGGTTCAAGCTATGGCTTTGACAGTAGCAGAAGAATTGGCATCAGGTGAGGTGGTAGCATGTACCATTCTCGTCAACTCTTTTTCAAACAGTATTATTTGATTCGGGTGCATCGCATTCATTTATGTCTACATTCGCAACAAGAATATGATGGAGCCCGAGTCATTATCAGTAAGACTCAACATCTTTACTGGTAACGGTCTTGTGGGAGTAGATAGAGTCTTTTTTGTATCGAATCGTAGTTAACGGTAGAGAGTTTCCCGCTAGATTGATAGAATTTCTGATGACCGACTATGATGTGGTACTAGGAATGAATTGGTTGAAGGATCAACATGCAAGAATAGACTGCTATGTTGGCATGATTATTTGGTGTTCCCAACGAAAAGAATTTTTATTTCCAGAGGCGAAGTGGAACCTTCTCCACCAATCTTGCGGATGGCAGAAGCAGAAGCAGTTCAGTTTTTCAGAGTAGTAGAAGAATTTTCTGACGTATTTTTCGAAGAGCTTCGAGGCATGCCAGAGAAAGAGATAGAGTTCACTATTGATTGATTCCAGAGACGGCACCGATATCAAAAGTCTACGGAATGGCACCATCAGAATTGGAGATCTTGTACAAGATGATTAAAAACTCAGAACCAAGAATTCATTCGTGCTAGTGGATCACCTTGGGGAGCCCGATGCTTCTTGTCAAGAAGAAGGATGGTGTAACTACCACTTTTCTAAAATGAGGATATTTTTTGAACTTTTCTGAAATTGGTTATTTAGTTTTATTTAATGGATTAAATAATGTTAGTAATATAAATTGTGAATTCTTGATTATTTTTATTATTATTAATTAATATTTGTTAGCATCAATAGTTAGTGAAACCTTAGAACCACTTTGACTAGAGGCTAACCATGAACATAGAGACCTAGCTAGTGCACTTAGACTTGTTAGTTGGACTCTAATTCATCTATAATAGCATTAGAGGCCAGTATTTGACTTAAATCAATAACCACTTTTGGGCCTTTCTCAAAAAGGGCCTTTAAATGACAATAGAGAGACTTTTAGCCAAATACACCTTAACCAAACCCTAGCCCACCATGTGGCCGGCCAACCCTAGCTCACCCATGCTATTTAAAGCATCATTAGCTCCTCTTCTTCCCCTTTCATCAAGAACCTAACCCTAATTTGGTGTTCTTTCCAAATTGCCTCCATTCCTCAAATTGAGCCCAAACTCCTCCAAACAAGTTGCAATCTCTTCCTCTTGAAGAGAGGGAGTCTCTATTTGCTAGGAGGGAGCCTATTGGAGCAATTTGTCTAGTGGAAGTGAAGGAGATCTCGATCTAGAGGTTGTTCCTTGAGAATCCATCTCTCAAGTGGTAAGAGCTTCTAAACACCTTCTAATTTCACATTTCTTTCATAGATGCATTCATTTAGGGTCCCCATGACATTAGGAAGAGTTTGGTTTGATTTCGAATTTATTTAAGGTGTATATCGCAGAGTTTTCGGATACGCACGTCAAGTGTTTGGTGAAATGTCTCTTAGGACATTTTATGGTTTATTTTCAATTATTATTAGTTGTTTTGGTTGCTAATATACTGTAGATGTTGTGGGCACTGTTCTGAGTGATTTGGGTTGGTTTTGGTTGGTGTTATTGACCAAAGGAGGCTCGGGCCAGGGTTGTTCACTGTGTTGACCCCCTTTCTGTGTGCAGTTTGTTTTATTTGGCTTTACATCTGTTGTTTCATATCTAAATCCCCTAGATTTCATGGGTTAACCTCTACACACATGTCCCATTGCTCAGATCTTTCAATATTGATCGAGCAGTGATCAAAACACTGCTCTGTACACACACGACTAACCCCTGTACAGTGTGATTCATTGCTGCATTAAAATATGTCCTGTATCTTGGTCATCACTGCTCGCATTCACTCACAGCATACCCTTGCATCCACTGCACATCTATATGTCCTGCACACCACTAGATACACTGTATTTCCTTATGCCCAGCCCTTGGTATCATTACTGATACTTAGGAGTATCAGTCCAGATACTTGATTTTACTTGTTTACCACTCCTCTGCCATTCTTTTGTTTCAGTCCCCATATCATTCTTAGGATTCAACCCTTGTTTAGCATGTCTCAGACCTCTAGATGCTAAGTATCTGTCCTACATTTGTGATGCAGCCACTATTCATCAATTGCTCTATTCTATTTGACTATTGTTCAAGTTTCCTTTTGATATAGGATTAGGCCATTTACAACATTAATTGACACTGTCCTGCATCCTCATTTTGCCCTGCACATGTATGGTATGTTGCCTACATGTTGCATGTAACTGCTACTTAGATATGTCCAAACCTTTATTATTTCATATATCATGCCTCCCACTTGCTGACCAAGCTCTAAAATTTGACTGTACAGACCTTACCTACCAACATATCAATCCACTTTCTACTAAATGTTCAGACTTTCTATTTTTAGACCTGCAAACATTTAGTGATCAGTCACCCATTATAGTGTCCTACATACCCTTGGTTAAGATTTTAGTCCATGCACTTGTTTTTGTATCAGTCCTAGGCTCTCTCTGGATGCACTAGTTAGCCATCTTCTTTATAGTACTTCAATCATGTTGTCCCATGTTGATTTACATGTGATAGTCTTGCATTGTCCTATCCTTGAGTCTCTTGTATCAGTTAATGATATAGAAGGGCTCGAGTTAGTTCACTTCATCAATTGTTAGTTGTTATATAGCAGTGTCCTGCACTTACACTTGAGCAGTCCCTGTGTTGCATTGCCTTGCCTATCCTTTGGTTCAGTACTACATTTTTAGTATAGGCCATTACCTAAAACACCCAGTTTTCTAGTTGTGTTACCCTGCATATAGAGGTTAAGACCAATCCCTCTTGAGTTGTTCAGTCACAGTTAGAAACCTTTCCTTCCTTCTAATGATCTGATCATCACTTCATCTCCTTGCCTAACCATTTGGGTTTAGTCTGACCTGTAATGGATACAAGTACCTGTCCTTGTATCCATATGGATATTCATCCCATTAAATGCTCTCCCTTGTATCAGCTTTGAGTAAGTGTTAAGTGGAGATAGTGTGTTGCAGTTGTACACCTTTTCTGTATGTATTAGCTGCATGATGAGGAAGTATGGGCTCGAGCATATACCATATATATGAATATTTGGATATCCTCTGCAACCCCATATTGTATTCATGTCCTGCAGATGTATACATCATGTACTCTCATTGGCCTTCAATGTTTCGTTTTACTTCACCCTTGTTCACTGCATCATAGTCATTGTTCTGCATTCCTCTTTATTACATGTCTGGCATATTAGCATTAGCCCCTACATATTACATAAGCCTGCATTTGGGTTGCTCAGTATCAGACCTATAAGTGAATATACATCACTGCAAACACTCAATTAACCATTGCACCTCAATTACACTGCCACTAGACCAAATCCTGCATTCACATGCCCTGCACACGTACAACCTTATCTGCATTACCATTGAGTTCAGATCCTGCAATTGGGGGAAAAATGTATATCTTTCGTCCTGCATGATATCAGTTTATAAGAGCCTCACCCCCTTGGTTCTGGTTCAGTCCACCCTTTCAAATGTTGCCTGTATGCATATTCTTCTGCCCAGGTTTGAGCCCCCTTTCTTGTGTGTGCCGTGAATGATTTGTAGTTGGAGTTGCTCCTTAGGTTCAGTTGTATTTTTGACCTGCACTTAATTTTTTCCTGTATTGTTGCCTACATCTCTGATACCATGTATCAGAGCATGTAGAACACTGTATTTAGCTAACTGCATATTTCATGTATCAGTATATACTGCTACCTGCAAAACCTTTGAGTACAGACCCATTACTTCATTGCCCTGCCACTTAGATACCTGCACATTACCTCTCCTTCATCTTGCATTTATAGTTTGCACTGTCCTGTACCTTACATTCAGTATCATCCTTCCACTGTAACACATTGCATTCACCATCCAATTTCACTACATTTCCTTGTCACATGTTCTGTGACCACCATACATCCCCTGCATATCAGATAAACTGTCATGCCCTCTTTTGTTATGGCTCAATTGTTGTTATGTGTACGTACACACATATGTTAGGCTATATGCTAGATGTTATGGTTCATGAGTTGGGGGTTTTTAGCTATCTAATCCTGCGATTGTAGGGTTAAGGTCCTGTCCAATTTGGTCTGGCCCCTTTGAACCCTAACATGTCTAAGCCATATTATATATGCTATATCTATATATATGAGATAGGTACTTGTGAAACATTATATATGTGGATATGTATTAAGGGTAAGATATATGGATAAGGTACGGTGATATACATTATATATATAGGTGATGTGTCTATATATGTATGGTATATGGTTAATTCTTAGTTTGGTCTTAATATAGAATTGACTAGATGGTTAACCCTAGAAATAGCCTAGTTGACCTTTGACCAAGATTTGACCTCATAGTCTAAGTTTGACTAAGTTTGACTGAGAGTTGAACAAAGTTGACTTTTGACCTAGAGAGACCTAGTGGCATATAGACTGCATTGACAAAATCTATTATTCAATTTAAAACACATTGTAACCTGTATTTCTCATAATAGGACTCTGTGACTCCAGTTCAGACATCTATACACATCAATTGCTCAGGTACTAGGCGAGTATATTCTCTGTTAGTTTTTATTCATGATAGTATCTATATTGCCTGCTTTAGACTACTCTACTTGATGCTGACACGTTGTTAACACGGATTGGTGCTATATGAATCTTTTCATGAGATGTTATCCCCTCATCGGGTGCATCGGGTATTTCATGTTCATGTACTCCATCATGTGCATCATGTACTCCTTGTACTCGTATTCTTTATGTATGCTCATATGCTCTTATGTACTCTCATGTGCTCACATATGCTTCATGTATAATTAACAATCATGTACGTAACTAACTTGACCAGATCCTTGTGTATTGATTGGGGTAGGGGGAGTAGAAGTGGTTATGTGATTAAATTCCTCTAGTGTAAAAATGTGCATGTCGATTATACCCTCACGTATAATGGAGTTACCGTAGAATAATCAAGTGCAACCTAAACCAATCACAAAACCATCTTGTGCTCTGAAACACTTATATTTATTATAGTTTATAGATTCTTTATTATATTTCATGTACTCAATTTACTTATCCATATCTCATGTATTCTTGTACTTCTTTACAGTACGTCGTGTATTTTATTCTATTGTTAGCTCTATATTTCTACAATGTTTTAGAACTACTTTCAGAGATATGTGCTCATTTCCATCCTGATTGGATACGTTGACAAAATTTTACAGAGAACTTGGAGGATCCAGCTAGCCTTGAGGAGACATCAGTAATACTTGGAGTAGATTGCTAGGACTGTTGGGTTGTGGCTTTTAGTTTCTTTTATGTATTTGAGTTGTACTCTATTTGGTGTTGATAACAATTAGCTCTTTTCAATTCTGACTTTGTATTGAACTTTGAGAATCTTTTTATCTTTTCTATTTTCGTGCTGCTATCAATCTTAGTTACTTTGTGATTGAGTTATATCCTTCTGAGATTGTCCTCCGTTTGGAGAGTATATCTTTATTGGTTAGATATATTATATGTTTAGATGCTATTGAGACCTTTGACAATTTTCTACCGTCGATACTGCGGCGTAGGCTAGACGTACCCACGATCTCGTTCCCTTATACTGGATATGGGTCATGACAGATGGTACGTCAAGATATGTGTTGATTATCGTACATTGAATTACGTAACAATCAAGAACAGATATCCCTTGCTTAGAATAGATAATTTTTTTGATCAACTCAGTGGGGGCAGCAGTATTCTTGAAGATTGACTTACGGTCGGGGTACCATCAGATCAGATTCAGAGAGCAAGACGTCCTGAAGACGGTATTCAGATCAAGATATGTACATTGGGAGTTTCTCGTTATGCCATTCAGAGCGACCAATACGCTAGCAGTATTTATGGATATCATGAATCGTATATTCATGCCTTATTTGGATCAGTTTATGATAGTGTTTATAGGCGACATCTTAGTCGATAGCAAGAGTGAAGTAGAGCATGAGCGACATTTCTGAGTAGTCCTTCAGATTCTCAAAGAGCACCAATTGTACGCGAAGTTCAGCAAGTACGAATTTTGGCTTGATCGTATTTCGTACTTAGGTCACATCATCACCGGAGGTGGAGTGGAAGTGGATCCCCAGAAGATAGTGGCTATAGAGGCATGGCCAGTACCTAACATTGTCACATAAGTTCGTAGTTTTCTAGGATTGGCAGGCTATTATTGACGATTTGTATCAGACTTCGCTCGAATTTTAGCACCATTGACGCAGTTGACACGCAAGGATGTACCGTTTACTTGGACAACAGAATGTCAGATTTTATTCGAAAAGTTGAAGCAAGGATTGATGATGGCACCCATTCTCACGCTTCTAGATGGGAATTGAGGATTTTCAGCTTTTTGTGACGCTTCAGGTAAGGGATTAGGATGTGTCCTAATGCAACATAGCAAGGTAGTAGCTTACGCGTCACATCAGCTTCGTGATCAAGAGAAAAATTACCTAACACATGACTTGGAGTTAGCAGCGGTGGTTTTCGTACTCAAGTTTTGGAGGCATTACTTGTATGGAGATCGGATAAAAATTTTTATCGACCACAAGAGTCTCAAGTATGTGTTTACCCAAAAGTATCTCAACATGCGTTAGAAAAGATGGCTAGAGTTACTAGTGGATTATGACATCAACCTACCTATCATCCTTGAAAGGCCAACGTAGTTGCAGATGCATTGAGTAGAAGAGCAAGAGCTTATTTCCTAACACACAGCCTGAGTTATTAGCGAATCTTCAAAAAATGAGAATAGAGATAGTTCTCCCTAATAACGTGGCATTGATGGTCAGTATGCAAGTTCAGTCTAGTATAGTTGAGAGAATCAAGGCAGCTCAGTCAACGTATTCCAAGCTTCAGCGGCTTAGGACAGAATGTGAAGCGAGAAGAAGAGCAGAATTATGCATTCACGAAGACGGAACGCTCCGACATAGAAGACATCTTTTTGTACCCAGTGGTGACATCAGGTAAGAGATCATGGTGAGGCTCACAGTTCACAGTATTCAATTCATTCCTGTAGCACGAAGATGGATTATGATATCGTTAGCATTTTTGGTGGAATGGCATGAAGAGATAGATAGCTCAGTTTTCTCTCGTTGTTTAGTTTGCCCGTAAGTCAAGGCTGAACATCAGAGACCAGCTGGACTTCTTCAACCTTTATCGATCCCAGAATGGAAATGGGAACAAATTACCATAGATTTTGTGAGTGGGTTACCTAAATCCCCAGCTGGGAGAGATGCAATATGGGTTATAGTTGATCGGCTCACAAAAGTAGCTTATTTTCTTCCTTTCAGAATTAGTCAGTCAACGGATCAGCTTGCAGAGATGTACCTCAGACAGATAGTCAGATTACATGGAGTGCCAGTCAGTACCGTATCCGAAAGAGATTCGAGATTTATATCGCACTTTTGGCGTAGTCTTCAAGAGAGTTTGGAAACTCGTCTCAAATTTAGTTCAGCTTATCATCCGCAGACAGATGGTCAGTCAGAACGCACAATTCAAACTCTTGAAGATAAGTTACGATCATGTACACTTGACTTCGGTGGTTCGTAGGAAGATCACTTACATCTAGTGGAGTTCTCCTACAATAACAGTTTCCAGGCCAGTATCCAGATGGCACCATTTGAGACACTATATGGCAGGAAGTGCAGATCACCTTTAGCATAGGAGATATAGGCGAGAGATAGATACTTGGTCTAAAAATGGTTACTCAGACTATCGAGGTAGTCAGACAAGTTAGAGATCATATTCGATTCGCCCAAGATCGTCAACGCCATTGAACCGATTCTCATCGGCATCCACTTGAGTTTTTTATCGGCGACCACATATTCCTTAGGATCTTGTCTACCCGTGGCGGCATTCGCTTCGACGTACGGGGAAAGCTTAGTCTTAGGTATATAGGGTCGTTTGATATTCTCGAACGAGTAAGTGATGTGTCCTATCGTCTCGTTCTTTCGCGTCGTTACATGAAGTGCATAACATATTCCATGTATCCCAATTGCGACGGTATATCCTGAATCCGAGCCATATCCTTGATCATTCGAAATTGGTGGTTGGTACCAACATATCGTATGAGAAAATGCCCGTATCCATATTGGACCAAAGAGAGAAGGTACTTAAGAACAAGACTATTAATTTAGTCCGTATCGCTTGGGGTCATCACTCTTTAGGTGAGTCAACCTGGGAACGTTAGGATGATATTCGATCATGATATCCACACATGTTTGACTCATATGGTATAATATCTTTTTTCTGCCTTACGTCCTAAATTTTTTGCTCGCATGAATGATTACTTGATTGACTACTAGGCATAGATTGCATGTAGATAGTATAGCTTGTCCCGACACCTCTAGCCTCTTGATTAAATTTCGAGGATGAAATTCTTTTAAGATGGGTAGAGTTGTTACTCTCGTTTTCTGTTATACATATTTTTAGTATACGTGTACGAATTTCTGACATTTATCAGATGACCCATATTTAGACTTGTCTTGCTTAATATTGGCTTAGTTTAGTTGTGGTTTGGTTCACCTTGGTTCATCATGACATGTGGCTTGGCTTGGTTTGGTTTGGGTTGGTTTAGCATGGCATGGCTTGGTATTTATACCAACTCCTTCTCTCTCCTCTTTTATTTCTCATTAACTCTTCTCCTCCTTCTCTTTTACTCCTCCCACCAACCTAAGGCAAGTATAACTTGCTCCATGGAGAACATGATGGATCTCCATTGTTGACTGTTCTATTCTCTTCCTTGCATGATTCTAAGCATCTTTAGAACTTGAGATTTTTGGTTTTGTTGGGTATATTTGTAGATCTATATTATAAATTTTTCTTATTTTTCTTAGTTTTGATCTCTAAAAACTTGGTATTTCCGAAAACTAACGGTTCTATGTTGTGGAGAATTCAATTATACCAAATTTTGGCTTTTGAACCACTTGATTTCGATTTATTTTGAGAAAGTTATGGCATTTCTTGTGTTCATGAGTTTCCCACACCTTCGGTGTTATCAGGACGATGAACAGTGCCGCGCGTGCGCTTCGCATGTCGCGAGCACCCGTACACCGTGCATCCGTGCCCCGCATGTCATGAACCCGTGCACATCAGTTTCATGATGCGCGCCCGCACATTTTGTTTTTCTTGCCTCGAGCCCGCGCACCATTTGTTTCACTTAACAAAAATGCCAAACAAAAGTTGGATTTTGAAAATAAAACGAGAAAAAGTACAAGAAGTACAAATTTGATTCTGGGAAAGTATTGCTATGGAAGTCTGATCTGTAAATGATCACTTTGTTCCTTGGACCATATGATGATGATGAAGATCACTGCTTGAAGTAGAACAACTTGGAAGAACTAAGTCACCAGAAAGGTATCGACGCACTTGGGCACTGATGGCGAGGCCGAATGCTTTCCTGCTTTGCTTCACTCTGTTTTGAAAGAAAAATTGAAGAAGAATGCTCCGAAGAATCAAAATCTCGAAGTTCTGATCTCTGTATTCTCTCCTGTCTCTCCGTGTGTCTTATGAGAAAAATAAGTCTATTTATAGACTTGGGCTCTGGTGCGTAAAAACTGAGCAAAAGTTCCGCTTTTACGCTAACAACCGCCACCCACGATCAAAGTCATCCTCCATATACGTTGACACGTGTCCCATCAATTCAGTAAGAATAGGATGCACGTACACACGTTCTTCGGATGTGTGGCATAAAAGCCATGTAGGCAAACCACGTTCCAAATTGATCAGAAAAAACAGGGCATAAAATAGCCTCAATGTACTCTGAGCGTAAAGCAATAGATTGAGCGTAAAGTAGCTTTGACGTAGACTTTCCGCGTAAAGTGGTTGTTAAATAACCTTGAGCGTAAAAATAGCTCAAATAGACTTTACGCACACGTCAACTGTTGAGCGTAAAAGCTCGTATAGTCCTCGTGCGTAAAAGAAGCCATAGTGTGAGCGTAAAGTAGCTCAATTCACATACTAAACAACAACATTGATCTCTGTATAAAACAAATCCCTTTGAATTCTGTGATATATGCCATCATTAATATCTTCACGTCAGAGTTTCCATTAAATGCAAGACTTGATAGCTTTGTCCAGCGTAAAAGTGGCTAGCTTGTCCTGGACGTAAAACGATGGATGTAGATCCGAGCGTAAAATAACCAACCTGCTTCAGGCGTAAAGTGATTAGCCTCTCCTTGGCATAAATGGGATCAATTTGAGTAGACTGATCTATCACTTTGACCCTTCTTGTGAAGCACTTTTTACGCTCCTACACCATGCACCGAGCACTGCATGTTTCGCGTGTCGCGTGCCCACGCGATTCCTTGCCGTACACCGTATGCACGATTCTTTGCCATGCGCTTTGTGCCGTGTGCACTATTCTCTACCGTGCGTCGTGCCGCTTGGGCGATTTGTTGCCACGCGCCATGTATTGCGTGCGCTATTCTCTGTCGTGCACCATGTGCGTGATTCATTGTCGTGCACCACGTGCGCTATTCTTTGTCGCGTG